>JACDJE010000520.1:197849-405865 GCA_016647715.1 Pavo muticus | reverse complement strand
GGGGGCAGCGCTGGGGGGTTCTCAACCACCCTGTAGCTGCCTGGAACGTACCACGAGGGTCCGGGAAGGGGGTTCTCAAGCACCCTGAAGCTGCCTGGGATGGAGCTGACCTGGTACCAGACAGTAGCGGAGAGGGGACAAAGCATACTGACACCTCACAGGCAGCCAAGGGAGATGCAATCATTAAAAACTGTTGAGTTTCAAGGATTGTATCAGCTGTCCTTTCCCATCCCTCACTGACGTCAGCCCCTGAGTGTGAGAAGGTGGCATCTCTTCTATCCTGATCCCAAAGGAGAATGATGGGGAGAAGAGGGCCCACTGTCCTCTGGGTAGTCACACTGGGACTGCAGGGGAGTGCACTGGAGGGTCTGTGAGGTCCTTGTGACCTGGTGGTGGGGTTTTCCACCCTGAGGAGGAGAAGAGCAATTTGGGTTTGCTGTCCTCAGCCTGTTCTCTCCTTGTTTAAGGTAAAGCCAGGCCCTCCATGGCAGCACACAAAGAACAGCTGGATATCAGTCATGGCTCTAGATAAGCAGTTTGGATCTCTGCAATCTCTGGAATAGGGGTATTGAAGGATACTGGTGTGCCGGTGGCTGTCCCCTATCAGTTGACCCTAGTGTACCTCAAGCAGCATGAAAGTGTTCAGACCCTACCATCAGGTGAAGAGGAAAGGGCAGTGTTTGTTTCCTGTGCAGTGACTAAATTAACTACTAAGCTGCCCAGTGGACTAACAGGGCAGATGTCCCCTCTCAGCTCATTCATAGCTTTTTTGTCTTTGGCTCATGCTTTTTTGTGAAGGCCTCTGGTGCAGATGGCATATTTAGAGGACTGATTGTTGGTGCTATGGGTTTGATTCAGTTGAACTTAGTTGAGTTTGGATACCCTGGGGAGGATGGAGACCTCCTTTCCATTGAACCAGACATTGGTGCATTAGTTTCTTAAAAACAAGTCAAATATCCCACTAGTTTTATGATTTTGTTGCTCTCTGCTTTTGTTTTAATTAAAAAATATATAAAAAAATAAGTTTTATGATTTACACATGACTTGTACGTTAACTACATTGTGTATGTTATATACACACCAAGACAATTTCTCTTCATTCATTGTGGCCCCACAGAGTACATGGAAGAAGATAGTGAGGGATCAGCCTGAAGGACTCATGCTGACCAGACAGCTGAGCAGCAGGAGTGAACAAAAGGAGTGAACAGGAAGGGAGGAGGAGGTGGGGACGTGTCCTGTCCAGAACCAAATTTGCCTTGTGAACCCATCTGCTTCATGACCTAAAAAGCTACGAATGACCCATTCATGCTACTGAGACAAAGCTCCTTTTTCCCCCTCCTCCCCTTTCTCCTCCAACCTCTGTTTTTGCTGCTCTGATTGCCCCTGAGGACAGGGGAGCCAATCTTCTTTCCTATTCTTTACTCATATAGATACAGAAATACATAAAACATATGGAATGATGGAGGCCTCACTATGCCTCACTCAATATAGATTTTACCATTCAGGTTTTCAATTCAGACTTTCTTTTCTAAAAGCAAACAAACAAACAAAAAGAAAACAACAACAAAAACTCCCTCTCAAAAACCAGCACAAAGCTTACTTGCCATAGCAAAGCGATCCAGTGATTGGAGCAAAGACTCAATTCACAAATACCCTAAACAGGAAAAACAAGCAAACAAACAAACAAAACCAAACAAAATAAATTGTGCTTACAATGAATAATTCATAATAAAAACTAAATGGCATCAGGGGTCATTCTGGACTCAATTCTATGTTGCTAAAAGTGATTATCTCAGAAATCATTGGGACTAAAAAAAAAAAAAAAAAAGTAGAGTGCATTGCAAAGCCAGACTTCCCTCAAGTAACAGATTTCCCTTCTAAACTTCATAGCTAGAAAATTTCCCTTTGGTGTACGCTAGATGGCAGGGTTGGACTGAGCAGAGGAGCACTCTCCAACCATACATTCCGTGCATCAGGCCGGATGCCATTAACGCAACCAGTTTCCCTTAGGAGTAGTTTTCATGACATGCCCAACATTTTCAAGGAGCAGTCTGCACAAACATCCTTTCTCCCCCTCTTTAAAGTACTTATTAGACCTAGAGCAGGAAGCTTTGGAAGAGACATCACGAGACATCTTTCCAATGCAAATCACAATCTGCCAGTGTTCTTCACCTACCCTAGCTCCAGGAAAAATGAAACATAAAACCCCTTTAAGCCAGTCAGGTGAATATACTGACTTTCTAGAGGGGACTCCATAAGAGAGCAACACAGCACAGCATGGGTTCGGTTGAAGAAGAATGTGAGCAAAGGAGAATCTGATCAGAACTGGATTAAGTTTCTAGCAGCCACATATACTCCCGGTGAAACCTCAGGTAAATCAGTTCATTTCCCTGTGCCTTGATTACCCAGCAGTAAAACCAAGATTGCAACTTATCTGTCTCTGCTTCGTGGTAAAGGAGAGAGTGTGAGTCAGGAGAATAAGGACAAAAAAAAAACCCATTTAAGATGTTGATGGCACAGGACTATGTTAGCTGGTAAATTGTCCTGAACTGAAGGAAACGACTCAGACAGAAAATGTGTTTGGAAGAATAGTATAATTTTGAGTTTCCGTACAGCCTGCTTATGTAAAACATTTCAGGGTACTCTACAGCAAAATATAATTCTCAGGAAATTCCTAGAGATACATTCCCATTTCATAAACAGATGGCTTTGAAGTGCACTCCTCTTTGCGTTCAGTTTAGGCAGTAATCCAGCCCAGCTGCTAGAGTCATGAGTTCTGATGGTGCTTAAGGTCAATGTCACAAATATCAAACAAGCAGACAAAAATAAGTGACACGGGGACATCAGAGTGCTTGGTCAGCTGTCTGCTGTGTTCACCAATTTTGTGGACATTTCTAGGAAAACACTGTGGAAAGATGCCACCCAGGGCAACTACACCTGGAATTGCGGTGATCTCTAACAGACAGGATAGGATGACTCAGATCTGTTCATGCAACAACCAGCTGTGTTGTACTGTAACTCTTGTAGTGCGGTGTTACTTACATACACTGGCACAGTTCTGATGTTGGACATTCTGATATATATATGTCAGAATATGATTTCACAATGAACAAACTTTTAGGAAGTATGAACAACAGAATTAATAGATGCGGCCGCAGATACAACAGAGAGAGATCAGTGCAGGTTTTACAGGAGAAACCCTGCCTCACAGATCTTTTGAGAGTTCCCTGGAGGAGCCCATAGGGATTTCCAGAAGACATGTTGAGAAGGTCCTGCTGTCGAAGCTACTGATCTGTCACCGACTGAGAGAAGATCTTAACGTTTGAACTTAACATGGATAAATAACTGGTTAACAATGGAGGGGTGGGGAAGGCATAAAATGGTCAGCGTTCGTAGTATGGGAGAATTAAACTCCCTGCTATTCACTGTGCTTATCCAGGAGATGTGGTTTGGAAAAGGTGCTGGTAGAAGAAGACAAGCAGGGCAGAGAAACGAAGAAAGTAAGGTAAAAAAATAACAAAGAAAAAAAGAAAAAGAAGGAGAAGGAGAAGAAGAGGAAGCTTACGTCAGTGTAATTGGCAGAATTTCTGGTATACCTGCATCGTGAGTATCATGTGCAGTTCAGGTCCTCTCAAATAGAGATTAAAAGAAGATATAGAGAAGATCAGCAGGAAAGTCAAAAAGTAGAGTGGGTTTCCTTGTGAGGACAGTAGAAACAGAACAGACATCCTCAGCTGGAAGGGGAGGGCTGAGGTGGTATATAAATCACCAGGGGCATGAAGAAGAAGGAGTTATTTGCCACTGTTTCTCACAGTGTAAAATGTAGGAACAAAAGCTACTCCTTCACAGAGTGAAGAATCTCAGGTCCATGGGGTACTGTGCACCACAAGAACACATGGGATCTCGCTCAGATAAATTGATGCCACAGAAGATTATGGTATTAAACATACAGCTGAGGTCATGAGGCACAATTTTAATGTCCTGCTATGTCTTCTTTTCCCTAGTGAGTGAAAAAACTTGTACTTCAGTTTACTACCTTCATTCTCCTGAGCACCTACCACACTATGGTAGGAGAACATTCAATTTGGCAAGGAAAATCTTTTCTACGCTGTCTGAAATAGGAGTTGTCTTACCTGTGCTAGGCAGCAGGTCACAGGGAGAACATTATAACGAGCTCAACAATCTAAAAAAGCATTGGCTTTCTTAATTTGACAGGAAACAGTGGTATACAATTACATTTTAAGGTAACAGTCCAATATTTTATTACTAGGTGAGTGTATGCTTTAAAAATAAGAAGGCTATTGAGAATATTTCTAAGAAAATGTTCATTATATTTAGTTAAATCACACACTTGCATTTATCTAGGATTAACAGCTGCTGTACAAGGCAGTATGGCCTGTGCAATGGTTGCACAATATTCTTCACCAGCCTGTGAGGAGCTTCATTCCAGATGCCTCTTCAGCTCTTCTGCTATTTCCTAGTCCAGCTCTGAGAAATGTTTTGGATCTTTTTCATCCTTCCCCTTTGGTCAAGGAGCTTATACCTCACAGGATGTTCCTCTGATTTCTTGTGGAAGGCTGGAAAATAGGGTCCTGAGCTGTGGGTGGGCCTCTTGAGGTGACACAGCTGAGGTTTGATGGCTGTCAGTGACAAAGCAAGAACAACAATGGTTACCGTGCTTAGCATTCGCTCACTGGTGGGCTAGAAATTAATTCTGCTCAGCACTGACTGTCTGCGTAATGGAGGATTTCTGGCTTGGTTGTCATTACACTCTTGGGTTAATGGATAGATACAGAGGCTTAGAAAAAGGTTCTGGAATGCAAAAAGATGTGAAATATGTGTTATAAATATAGATGTAAGACTCTAGAGTGAATAATAGGCATCTTCAACATTGAAATCTGGGCCATTAAGCATTTCAGAATACCTGATCTTGAAATCATGCCCTTATTCAGATGTCCCAGAGTCCCAAACCAATACAGGCAAATCCCAAGGAATGTTCTCAAGGTTAAGAAACAACAGTTTAGACAGAAGATGAAAGTTCCTAGAAGTCTGAATGAGGAAGCAACCTTTTTTTTTTTACCTGTCTTCATGTAGATAGCTAAACACTTAATTGTTTTCAAAGTATGATCAATTGAACAAGATGATTTTGAGGCAATAAATCTGGACAGAGACTGTTTTTTTCCCAGAGCTCAGAAACAGGTGGATCTGAGGCCTTGTATGATTTTTGAGAGAACTGCAGACCATTGTGAAAGTCACACGCCGTCCTATCTGAATTTGACATTTCTCAGCTTTTTGACTACATTTCTTTGAATTTGTGTCTTGCTTCCTTACATCTTACACAGGAAAAATAAAAAATAAAAAACAAACATGGCTACAATCAAAATATATTTGCCTTTTGTTTACTTACTACTTGCAAAACAACCAAGTAATAAGACTATAGTTGGTTTGATACGCACTTCAAAAAGTCATTGCTCTCAGCATGAATCCTAAGAAGTGGAAGAAGATTCCCCTGTGTGAGCTTGCTATCATGAGATACTAACACACAGTCTCAGCCTCATCTTGTTAAAGTCCTCAAGTGAATAACTGTATGCCAAAATGTCTTGGGAAACAAAAAACTATGCACTTCATAAACTCTAGAAATACACATCCAGATTTCTGCATAGTCATGTTCTTTCACATCCTCAACTAGACTAGACTGACATTCATTAAGATTCAGATTATCCATTAGGTGAGTAACCGTTCTTTGAGGCACATTCGCTTTCCAGATTCGTTTCATTTTCTCTAGTCAGCATGGATTCAGCCAAACTGCTATTGGATTTTCCATTGCTCAGCATAGGAGAATGTTTGCTGGAGTTGTTGTCAGCAGAGATGTCTTGGCTAATAAATACAAGGGATTTAACCAGGACACTGACAGTGCCATCTGTCATACTTGTACAGGAGCTGATAAAGGGAGTCCACAGCATTGGATTTCTTTAGGCTTTACTGACTCAAGGTAGACGGTGCTGAGGAGAAGACTCTCTCTTAGGACTCCAGAGCTCATTTCCCTGGTTTCTCACTGACTCTTCATGTGACCTGAGCTATTATATTCACTCTAGTTTCTCCATTTTAAAATAGGAATAAAAATGAAAATACTTAACTAATAGGATTTTTGTGAGTCTCAAGAGTTTATGGATCTCAGGAAATGGAAGCAAAGAATAGTTATTCGAACAGCGCCAGTGTAGTCTAGAATAGTTACACAAGCAGCAACACATATATAGAGCTTATTTCAGTGATGTTCTGATGCTGATTAAGCATGGAAGCCAAGGGTATTTTAGCCCCACTTTACCCTGACCAGCAGGGTGTACAACCCAGCATAGCGGCCATGCAAACCATGGATTTTGCTAGGACGCCATCCACACTATATTTCCTCTTATCCCTTCTTTGATGCAGTTCTCCTGGTTTTTGAGGGAGGTCAGGACTCCCTCTTGCTGCTTGGTGAAAACACACACCCTACATTATGCCTATTTGCTTAAGGTATAAGAATCATTATAAATATTAAGGAACGCAAAGCCTATGCTTAATAGACAACTGCAAATGAAAAAGGTGTTTAATTCACTGTGTAGACTGCTAAGAACATTTCACCCAGCACTGGTCCTCGGGTTCTGCTTGCAACACCTCAATTAAGGGCTGCCATCCCTGTACCACTCTGTGCCCTTCATGAGAGATGCACATATCTTTAGGTAATGTCTGTACTTTCAGACAGAGCTGCAGAAGGGAACATAATGCTCTTTATCTGCTTCCAAGTTTTTGTCAAATCCTTGTATGTTGGATATGATATGCCTTAGGTTTAACTGCAAATTCTGAGTTAAAGTGGGGCAGCATTTGAGGACACCTTCAAACACATTTATAGCAGACCAACTAACAGGTGCCAGAGAAAAAAAACTTCACCTTGCACAAATGTTTATGTGAAGGAAAAAAAAAATTATTTATTTCCTCATCCGTCCTCTCCCATGCATAACACAAAAGCAGTCAACTACAAACCACGTAACATTAGATAAATTAATAGCTTGAGGCACTACACCAGAAGCTGTTCTTTTATATCAGCAGTGATGGATGGTCCTATAAGGAGCTGTAGCTAATGCATGAGAGTCTCATTTGGAAGTAGAGCATATAGAGCATATAGAGAAGGGCAGGTGATCAAATTTACCACAGTTAAAGCCATTCATCCACGAATAAAAAAAAACACAGGGGTACCAAAATACCCAAGTTCTGCCTTCTTAACTGAAGCTAAAACATGCCATACACTCACTGGGTAAGACCAATTACTGAGCTCATCAAAACCCAATTACTTGTAGGAGGAGTCCTTGAATTGACAGTGCAGTCAGTGCCAAAACCCTCAGTTTCACAGAGAAGTTGAAGAGGAGAAAACAGTTTAGTGAAGAGTTTGCCCCATGCTGGTTGAGCGTGGTGAGCATTTCACATCTAAGCTTGCACCCAAGGGATGGAATCACTACAGTACACAGGAATTGTCAGGATTTTAGCTGGAATGTTCTTTGTTCCATTGAATCTCCTAGAAATTCAATTTCTACATTGTACAAATCTGCAATGGTTTTGGTCTTGTTGCAGCAGGGAGGAAATTATGGTTAATGTGGCTTCCAAAACAGAGTATAATCACCTTGAGTATTTCAAACTGTTGTTACAGCAACACTTTGCTATTACATAGTATTTCCACTCTGACCAGAAAATAAGATAAAGCAAAACATTGATATCATTTTCCTTTTCAAGCATTTTAAAGCAGATATAAACATTTCTACTCATTCATAAGGCACATCCCTTCAAAAAAGCCATTGAAATGCTCATTTCTTTAATGTCATCTCTACAGTCACTGAATGAATAGATCGTTTTTACTCAGAACACCTGCTGGGAAATAGTTTGGTTCAGAAAAAATTAAGAACACAATCAGCTGGACAGCCACATCGCCAAATGGGATTTGAATGGTCACTGCTGATACTTAGTACTAGAGGGAAACAAAAAGCAGCAGGGAAAAGAGCAGGAGAGTGGCAGGGAGAAAACCCATAAGGGCTGCTCAGCTCCCACATCTGCCCCCTGGCTGGTGGCAATCCCCTACCACGAGCTCTTCACAACAGCTCAACACTTTTGCACGAAGGGAAGTCCAATAGTGACACATGCCTCACTTCCTTGACAGCAGCAGCACTGAAGGAGGCTCTACAAGACGTGTCCAGTTGAGGATGAGGATGAGGATGAAGTACTGCTGCCTCTCTCAAGTGTCCATGTCTAATGAGGGGCTTTGTAGAGGCACTGGGGCAGAAAGTGTATGGGACACACCTTGGTGCAGACAGAAGTACTTCTCTCCAGACAGGCAAGCACTAAAAAGCCCAAGGCACAGCATGGACAAGGCAGGGACATGTTTCCTTGCCAAACCACTTGCAGCTGGTAGCCTGCAGGGACATTCTGAAGATCTTCTGCCACCTCCCCTCATGTCTCAGCCCCTGGGGAGCTATGACAACTTTTGCCTTCAACTACTCTGCAGGCAGGATGAAGAATGTCATAGGAGGAGGAATACAGGGAAGATGAAAGGCTTTTTGACTCTTTAAGGAGATTTACTTATTTAGCTAAATAATTCACCAGTGAAGGGAGGGCGTTACTTAATCGGGCATTTTTAATGGAAGATGATTCAGGAAAATCAGGGAACCTGATGTTCCTTATTGTCTATTCCGCTGTTAAATCCAAGGATTATGCTCAGGAGGGCTTCCTCTTTCTCCTTTTTTACCTTCTTTGTCAACAAAGCAGGTTTTGTATTGTAATTAACAGGAGAATCTGCAGGACAAAGGAATAAGAGAACTATTGACGATATTTCCTTAGAGACACTCAGATGCTCAAGAAATGTTCTAAACTTGGTGAGAATTAGTTTCCTGGGAACGTTAAAAAAATCTGCATGCTGATACGAAATGCACTGTTTTCTCTAATGGGACAGCTCAGGGAGAGAGTCTAAAGACATGTACTTCTTGTGGAGTCACTATGGAAATTGATGTATGTCGATGTAGTCTACCTGGACTTCAGTAAAGCCTTTGACACTGTCCCCTACAACATCCTCATGGAGAAGCTGGCTGCCCATGGTTTGGATGGGCATATGCTCTGCTGGGTGAAACGCTTGATGCTTGGGCCCAAAGAGTTGTGGTCAATGGAGTTAAATCCAGTTGGCAGTCAGTCATGAGTGGTGTGCCCCAGGGCTCGGTACTGGGGCTGCTTCTATTTAACATCTTTATTAACGATCTCGACAAGGGGATTGAGTGCACCCTCAGTAAGTTTGCAGAGGACACCGAGTTGGGAGGGAGTTCTGTTGGAGGGTAGAAAGGGGGACAGGGGACCTGGATAGACTGGATCAATGAGCTGAGGCAAACTGTATGAGTTTCAATAGGGCCAAGTGTCAGGTCCTGCATTTTGGTCACAACAACTCCAGGCAACCCTACAGGCTTGGGGAGGAGTGGCTGGAAAGCTGCCTGACAGAAAAGGACTGTGCTGTACTGACAGTCAGTTAAATATGAGCCAGCAGTGTGCCCAGGTGGCCAAGAAGGCCAATGGCATCCTGGCTTGTACCATGAATGGTGTGGTGAGCAGGACTAGGGAAGTAATCCTGCCCCTGTACTCGGCACTGGGGAGGCCTCACCTTGAGTACTGTGTTCAGTTTTGGGCACCTCAGTACAGAAAGGACATTGAGGTGCTGGAGCAGGTTCATAGAAGGGCAACAAGGCTTGTGAAGGGCTTGGAGAATATACCCTATGAGGAGAGACTGAAGGAACTGGAGCTGTTTAGTCTTGGGAAGAGGAGGCTGAGGGGAGACATTATTGCTCGCTTCAAATACCTGAAAGGTGCTTACAGAGAGAGCGGGGTTGGTTTCTTCTCACTGGTGACAAGGGACAGGATGAGGGGAAATGGCCTCAAGTTGCGCCAGGGGAGGTTTAGGTTGGATATCAGGAAAAAACTTCTTTACAGAAAGGGTGGTTAAGCACTGGAATAGGCTCCCCAAGGAGGTGGTTGAGTCACCATCCCTGAATGTGTTTAAAAATCGTCTGGATGTGTAGCTCAGGGACATGATTTAGTGGTGGGTTGTGAGGGTTCGGGTAGTATGGTTAGGTTGGGGTTGGACTTGATGATCTTGAGGGTCTTTTCCAACCTGAGCAATTCTATGATTCTATGAAGTAGCTGAGGGTTTAGTAACTAAGGATGAGATTATTCTGTCCAGATATGGTTTTGAATCTACTGACTGAACACATATTGTGCTTTCCCCCAAGCCCAGCAATCTCCTACATTACCACCAAGCCTTATGTGGCAACCTGAACTCTGCAAGTTCCTGACTCACAATGCAGCACAAGATCCAGCTTTCAAGAATATGAGGATGTGCTTCAGCTTGTAGTAAAGGGGTTGGTGGCTGTCACCTGCTGTATTAGTTTTCTGTGTACTCAGAAGAGAAGCACATGGGGAAGGAACCCTACCCCCAACGACAACGTCAGACTTTTCTTCTCTTTAAAATGTTCCAGTGAATAAAACTAGCCTTTAACAGGGTCCTGGGCTCACATCTTCATACTCTGAAGTTTCTGTAATATATCAGTTTGCTGCAGCTCTGTAGCCAAATAAATGAATCAAAAAATCAAATGAAATAAAGAATTCCTACTTCTCAGCTTTCCCACTTGTCCTGTATCAAATATACATACATCTATATCCATATATGCATATATAAATATATAAAACATACATATATGTATAAAATTGGCAGTTCTGGAAGGGGTGTGAAATCTGTAAAAGGAAGGGAGAAGAAGTTGACCTTCAAATACCGTTCTGCTAGTTGGGGTGCTTACAGAAGAGTAGAGTACAGCCTGTGGGTCTGAGAGACTTCTGGTAAGACAGGAAGAGAGGGTAGCCAGAAATTTCTCTGGTTCCAAGAATGTTGGCTGCTGTTGGGAGCCCTGGCAGGCCTCCCATACACAGCTGCTTAACCTCATAAACCTTGCCCAGCTGTGTGACCTCCTGGGGTTGGTAACTGGCAGATGAAAAAGTTGGTGATGGGTACGAGCAACCAGCTGGCTAGCAGAGAGGTAAATGGCTCATGTGTCTGCATGGCCTCTTCTTGTCAGCCTCCCTTTCTCAGAAGTGACTAAATCCAACAAAACAAGGCTTCTTGTTCTTTCTCAAGACACTGCATGAAATTCAAAGAAAAAACAGTGAGACAGTAACGTTTTCTCAAATAGAAAATTGTGTGTGTGTGTGTATTTACAGCACACAGTTTCTTAACTACACATTAATTAGTGGCTGCCTCCAGCAAAAGCAACCCGCCTGAAATGTGATCATACAGGGCATAAACAAACCAGCACCATAAAGGCTGTAAACAAAATGCATCACTGGGCTATATAAATAGAAAATATGGCACTGTTATCTTCTTCTTGTGACCTCTTTTGAATAGCTGCATAGGAAGGGCTGATTTGCTTACTGTATCCAAGTAAATAATTTTTGCTGTAAGCCATAGTAACAGGACACATGCAGGAAGGTGCCAGTGTCCAACAGCCAAATAGAGAAAACACCTGAGTCCCAGATTAATGCATGCACGTACATTAAGGTGGGACATCTTGAACAAAGAGAGAATCAAAACACAGGTCCTAATTTCCCTACATGCCTGAAGGCACCTTTATATCTTTACAACATGAGATTGTCACAGTGAGTGCTGCTAGCGAGGCAGAACAGGCACAAAGTGTCCTTTAGCAAAAAGGGATGTTACTTGGTTGACTGCTCCCCTTCCATAAAGCATCTTCCCTACTGCATTCCTAATCTGGCCAGTTAACAGATCCCTTGATCAGACAAGTAAATTGGGGCACACAAGAACCAGTGGAGCAAGGTCGCCTAGCAAGTCAGCAGTAAAGAAGGGACTGTACCTGGTAGCTTATGGCAAACCTTTGCTTCTGCACTATATTCTCTACCATCCTATTCCTTTGGTGGTCTGTAGAATGAGAAGTATTACACGTAAAAGAGAACCCAGGATTTGTTGTTTGCAGGTATTCATTAAAGGATTGGTTGATTGAAAGTGATACAGCACTGGAAAAATGGATGAAATAATAATGCGTAAAAACCGCTTGTTAAAAATGCAGAAAGGGCCTATGCCAAAACATATTAAAAGTCTGCTTGTTTTGAAATTAGACCTGTTTACATTAGCTGCAAGTGATGGCGGGAGTGTGACAAGAATGTTTGATTCCACATTTTTTCCTTTGAAAAAACATGGCATTTTCTTCTTTGGGAAAAGAAAAATGTCCAAAGAACAAGACCTCAAAATACCACCTGCAAGAACACTCTGGGAGAAAACATCCAAAGTAGTAGCTGCCCCATGGATATAAATACAACAATTTAAGCACAGGCAGTACACACAGCTCACGCTTATTGCCACTGCCAATGGTGAGGTGCTACCAAGGAGAAGAGGATGCATTTGTGATATTTACTGACCGCGCTTTCTTTCTGAAACTGTCTGGGGTTTCCTGGGAGTTCCTGTGGGACCATTCTGCCCAGAGGTTTAAACGTTAGTTTCCATAATTGTCTTTTGTTTTCCAACAGGAGAGTGCTGCACAGAGCACATTGTTTCACTAAGAAAAAACATTATTTTGAACTCTCTGACACTTCTACCCTCTCTTTTCCTCAGAGGCACCCAGGCAGTGGCTGCAGCTCTATCTGGCAAAACAGTCTGCCAAGGTGGTGGCTGCAGAAGAGCATCACGTCAGGAACATCTTGGAGAGCCAATACAGAACAGCAACACACTAGGGCACGTTGGTGTCTCTGTATGGAGCCACACCATACCTCACCTGCTGGCACAGCAGCCACTGAAACAGCTTCAGCAGAACTTTTTACGGCACTTTGCCTGATATTCTTTCTTGGTGATTTCTTGTTGACTTCCTACAGTTTTACCCTTTCTTTCAATGATCGTGCATTACGCATACATGAATTCCCTTGTGTAATGCTCATGACAAGACAGTATCTTGACAATTTGTCCAAACTAAGCTATTATTTTATATAACTGCTCCGTATTCTCCTCCTTTGATTCTGATGCTTTTGTCAGACAAAGCTGAAGGGAATAAGAAAATGGCTGTTGTGGTGAAATATCAACAGCAGCATGTGGGAGATGAGAAGGGCACAAAAAACCACACTTGGGTAGACATAACAGCTTCACTTTCTCCCGTCAGCATCCATGAGAAAGGCCCAAGTTAATTTCCTGATTGAGTTAAGACCATCTGTGGAGCCTGCACTACGAGCCACAAAACATAAGATACTTGTTTAAAACCAAATGAAATGTGGTGAAGATCTTTAAAAACAACAGTTCATTTGTTGAACCTAGTGAATAGGTTTAACTTTTTTCATGTCATACACAACAGTCACCACTTTATACCCATCTCCCCAGCAGCAGGGACCGTGAGTGCCTCTGTCCAGAGCAGCTTGGAGCGAGGTGGTACTGACTGACCTGGCAGTGTGAGGCGGTTTGCTGAGGAACCGGAGCCCAGTGAGCCCCCCGAAAGTCGCGGTGGACCTTGAAAGAGAAAGAGTGGTTTCAGCAGAGGTGGATGAACGGTAGTCCAGCTAGCCATAGAAATGCCTTTTTTGTAGTGCTGCTACCACTGCCAGGCGTTTGGTGTCCTCTTTCTGCCATTCTTTCCAGTGGTTTTATGCTGGGATTACTTCCCCATGAGATGTGGTAAATAGCCTCACTTTGGGAGACCTTTCAGTCAAGAGAAGTGAACATGAAACACCTTTTCTTCTGTTTATCACTTACCGACTTTGCTTGGTCATCCTGGCAGTTTCACAGCAATACTGAGATTCCAAACCTTCGGCTCCCATGGACCACTGCCTCAACTCAGAGAGCTTTCTCTTCAGCTGTCTCCATGCCCTCATAAAACTGGCACAGACCCATGTTATTGTCCAGGGTGGGTCTGAAGACAGTTACGCAGCACTTACCTTGCTTTGTGGTGGTTCAGCAAGCAGCAAGCGGCTGACCTCACTTTGGAAAGCACTGGTTGGCAATGGCTCGGGACATTTCTACCACTGGCTATACACAGCAGGGAAGCGAGTCCGGTACTGTATGTGCAAGTGGAGTTCAGTCATCCAGATCATTAGATGCCATTTCCAAACAACGTTTTCTCCTCTCGTGCTAATGTGACAGGCTGAATTTTTGATTCAAAGATCAGTGAACAACATAAAAACTCCCAGTATCTTCCAGAAATATATTCACCTCTACTTGTGGGACTGAATGTAAATTAGGAATCAAACTAAGCCAGTAAGATACAATATGAGCAGGTATGGGGACGACCACATTGAATAGCAGTGAACCTCTCAGACAGGCAAGGAAGGAATTAAAGCTGGAATTTCAAGAAAGAAGGAATGCACAAAGCCTTTCAGGGTTGTATTAAATGTCTGTGAACTGTACAACTTTCTTGGAGAGAATGGCTTTGTTCTGCCACCGTTTTACCATGATTTTTTCCTTTTTTAAGCAAAAGATCCAACAGAAAAACAGCAATGGTATGGGAAAATTGTAGTTCACAGCTGCCTTCTAAATCTGCCTGTGGCCTAAGCCAATTTTACCCCGGCATAAGAGTACTTTGTAGAAAGTGGTATGTAGAGATGCAGTTGAAATGCTGTGAAAGGAAGTTGGTAAGCAACACTGAACACAGGATACAGGCCCTGTGGGATATATAACACGTGCTCCAAGTGACGTGGAAAAAAAAAATCACAGTGGGTGTGAGTGCATTGTGTTGCTGTTGACTGACATGCTCTTATGAGCTGTGATTTCAATCTCCCCATGAGAGATCCGGAGACGTCGGATATCTTTGTGTTCAAATGCAAGCAGAGCCAATGCAGTGCCTCAACGGGCTCTACCACTCTATGTATGAAACTGCCATCTTCACCTGCATTTAATTTTGTGAGGCAGCTATACGCACTATTGGAACACAGACAACCAAAGATGGCAACAGCATTTGCTGTCACTTTATAAATACACTTCAGATTTAAAGAAAAAATGTCCCATCTTTAAAAGCTGTTCTTTGGGAAAGTGAGAAAGCTGAATGAGAACGTAACCCTGGCTGGGGTACACTATTAGATCTCAGAATATAAAGTAACATCTCGTTCTGGAACCAGCTCCAACTGTCTCATAACTGTAGTGGGACTGAGTGCACGCACCCACAGCACCGTTGACTTCAGGAACATGTCTTGTGTTTACATGCAGACACTGGCAGCACTAAGGGGAAGGCCAACATCAGGATTCGTGACAGCCAGAGGTCATTGTCACCCCAGAGAAAGGGAGAACAGTGAGGCTGATGTGTGGTCTCCAGACAGGTAGAGATTCACTTCGGGGTCCCTGAATAAGCTATGTGCATTCTCCTGGGAATGGTTTTAGAAATGAGGTAATGCCACTGACTCTTTCTGGTCACAGTGCGTTCTAGTGAGTAGTGGATGCTGCCCAAGCCATGTTCCTACCATGCTTAAAAACAAGTTATTTGTTATTATTACTCTACAGGCAGCTGGAGGCTGGGAAAGCAAATGGAAAGTGCCATGCCTGGACCAGATGTAGAAAGCACCAGAACAAAATGAACCTTTCTGCAGCTTTAATTCAAATGGAGTGGAGACCTCATCGTTTTTATTTGGTAATAGGATGAATATACATGGACTCAGTTACAGAAAAACTGGAATGTTGAAAAATGCTCTGTACATTTAAGAGACCACAAGCCTCTTCTTTCAAATATGGAACTAAAAATAAATACATATTGTTTAAAATTATTCTCAGAACAGTTGAGAATACTTGCATTACATGGCATGATTCATTTCAGTTTTGCATTTTTTTTCCCCATGAGTCTTATCAAACCAAATAGTTTTTTTCATCACCCTACCCACCCAGTCCCAGGAGCAAATGTGTTGAGTTTTGCTTTCGGCATGGATTTTATTTTGTTTTCCACACCGTGGTGCAAAATAGCGTAACAACCTGCCTCTCTTTCTTGGAAAAGGCTAGAGAACAGGCGTCTATTGGTTATTGTAGTTGTTTAGTTCAAAAAGGACATCTCCATTATCAGTTCTGCTAATATAAACATACTCTAAAGTTTATGTTCAAGCTTCATACATAGAATTCCCTGCAGAATGCCAGCTGAGCTAAAGTTGTTTTGCAAGACCAAGATCCTTGAATTTGGTTAATCGTCTCCCCTTAACCCTCCTACCAATAAGTTTGATGTTTCTTAACTCCATTTAGGACCTGTCACTGAAGTGTTAACCACAGAGCAGGGAAATCTGCGTGGTAGATAAGCCTTCATGTTCACCCCTCCTCCCTGCTGAAGACAGTCGGTGCTGAGGATGCCTTTGATGGAGGTGCCTGCCCATTCATTTGCCCACAAAAAGGTAGCATCATAGTAACAACAAGAGCTGTACTGTCTTTTTTAAACACGTCGTGGTGGAAGCAGCTCCTACCACAGCACAGGAAGAAAGCACTACCCTGGTGCAGAACCACCCTGCATTTAACGAGTTCTTTGAGATCTTGATTATTTAGTCTTTGGCCCCAGATGCTGCAGAGGGACCAGCAGGACTTTGCATGCAACTTCCTTTGATTTCAGTGCAACTAAAAGAGTGATCAGGCCTAGGTGCTATTTTGCTCAAAGCTGATGTTGCAAACGCAATGGCTTTTGTCAATCAGGGAAGAAGGGGAAAGAGAAAAGGGAAGGAAAATATTATTGTGAGAATCTGGGCCTGTAGACAACCAGAAGTTCTGGTAAAACTCCAACCAGAACCCTACAATAAAAATAGCAGATATTTTAAAAAATTGCATATAAAATTGTATAAAAATATCATCCAAGCGAGAGGAAAAGGAAAAGGCTCACTCTGTCATTCTACTGCTAGGCTTTATCCTTAGAAAACCTCAATGGCCATAAGTAGTTTTGTCTGATAGATGCACTCCTACGACCACCAGCAGAGACAATGGGATATGTACATTCCTCCTACCACTGGATAGCTTTAAACCTGGGTTGTGATGAGTACACAGCAGTGACACATAAGTATTAGGTAGAAAACAAAAGAAGACAGAATGCCAGGAGTGTGCTGTGAGGTTTGTGAGTGCTGTCGTGTGCTTAGGCATTAGGGTCAATCCACTAAAACTGAGCTCTGGGCTGGGAAGCCACGATGGCTGCAAGTCCTGAGCCAGCTGCTCTGGGAGCAGCTCCATTTGCTTCTATGTTGTGCTCATGTTGCCAAAGAGAGAGCTGATGCTGTGAAGGAGGCACAGAGGGCTGATAATGTGTGCTGCAGTGCTTCCTGGGCATGGGTGAGAACTCTCCATGCTTGCTCTGGGTGAAAAACAGACACTGGGACAAAGAGAGGGCAGGCTCAGCAAATAGAGGTGCATGGCCTGTGTTCTTTTCTAACAGAAAATGGTAGCATCAGCAGTGGTTCTGCTTTTGTGATAGCAAACAGGGAGAGCGCTGAAATGGCAAAACCCCTGGGCCTATGGAAGCAAAGTGAGCACTGCATTAGGATGTACACCTGTGATCAAACCAAGAATGGGACACACCTGCTGATGCCACAGGGCAGAGCTCTGCAGCTGCTTTGGAGGGAGCAGACTTTGCACCCTGAAATACAGAAGCATTTTCCCCTCCCTTCTACCCACAAGATCCAGCTGGCAGTTTGCACAGTCTGTGTTGTCAGGGCTCACTCTTGTCATCAGCAAGGGAGGTCCCATTTCGGAGTGCTTACACTCAAACATCACCTCTGAGATAGAGCAGCACTGGTCCAGCACGTGCACTGGCGATGGCTCTGTTTTTTTTAATTATTGGGTGGGGTGGTGGATCAAAAGAGTGATAGAGAAGCACTTGATTATCTGTCATTTGCTGAGCATCACTGGCAAACATACGTATCATCAGAGGAGGATGAGCTTCATTATTATGAAATAAACTGGGAGAAGAAGGGAGCCGATACAGAATATTTCAGACCATCTCATTAATTTCTAAAGATGGGCTACTTAATTGTAGATGAGGCTTCAAAAGTATTGCCCTTGTCAGTTTCCATCATTTCCAATTGGAATGGATTACTATGCTTTTTAATTTAAAACCAGACCCACTGCAGAATTTGCAAGGACTGACAATGGAAGTGCTTGTTGTTGCCTTCCAAAGCAGCTTTCCAAACAGCACTGCATCCTACGTCGCCTGAAAGCGTTTTGCTTCCAGACTGATCTTCGAAGACTCTGTATGTTCATATGCAAGTATTAGCATATTCAAATGGCAGTTTGTAAAAACACAACGCTATGCCATTTTTCTATGGCATAACCAACCACATTTTGGGAAATAATTTATGTTTGAAAAAAGCAACACTGAGGAAAAAGGACTTTTCTTCTCTCATTTACCCATCAGGAACCAAGCTCCCAAAATCCAAATTCATTCTGCTGCTAAACATTCTACTGCATTAATACACGGGGAGTATATATAACAGCTGAAGCTATACAAAAGGCTGCACTTTCAGATAAGCATCAGCCTGCTTAGATGATTGACTACTGTGAAATACATTTTAAATCTAAAACAGCAGAATTTCCTTTTTTCATCTGCCACCTATTTCGCCACAGGCTTCTGGCATTGATCTTCCTTCTCTAACATGGAAAACAATGTTAATTTACATCATCCTTAGAAGGAAACACAAAAATCTGACTACGTAACTTGGAAAAGTTGTGCTGTTTGTAAGGAAAGCTAGAGAGCTCATCACAGGCTTTGTCATTAAAAAAGGTAAACAAACCCTTTCTTTCACGTGTGAACACTTTGCATGCTGTCACACAAACAAATAATTCAAATCATCAGATAAGTGCAGCTCAGAGAACTGCCACCCTTCACCCTTTGAGCTACTTAAATAATGAACAGGATAATAACAAATATATATATATATATATTTAAATTATAGAGTGTCCAGGAGTTCAAGCACTGCTACATCAGCAGGAGCCAAAGGTCTGCTAATTCCCTGAACGCCAGGACCAGATAAAGTAGAGAATACTGATAGGTCTACCCACAACCGTGTCCCTGCCTGTCTTAAGAGGGGAAGTGACTGGATTCACTCTCTGGCATCACACCAGAGTTTCTGGGAAGAGGGGAAGTGACTGGATTCACCCTCTGGCATCACACCAGAGTTTCTGGGATGTAAGGAATGCCTGGTGCTCCTCCAGCAGGCAGAGCTCTCTGACACCAGGAGATCCCTTTGTGCCTGCCTGAGGGGCCTCCCGAAGAACTCCTTAGGATTTCAGCCTGCAGCCAGCAGCATGGGCCCTTCATTTGCAGTATTTCTGTCTTATTCCTTACTTGTGTTCTCTGAGGCTGGAAAAGGAAGGCATCTAAAAACATAATTTCTATATATCCAGGCAAAAATTAGGTAAGGATGCAACAACAGAAATCCCTTCTTGCTTTTTATAGAGAGAGACCACGCCACTAGCTGATAAAGACCTAATCCTTTTCCTCTTTTCTTTTTTCTTTCATGGAATAAAGTAAGAGAAAGCAAGCCTGCATGTTTTTGGTTGTTTTTGTTGTTTGTTTTTTTTTTTTTGAATGTTTATTATTGCACAGTGGCTGATCTCTAGTTTAACTGGGAGGTGTCTAAACATACCACTCCTTGGCTCACAGTGCACTGGCACAGTGCTGCAGCGTTCCAGGGGGGCAGGGAGTCTGGTACAGTAACGTAGGTGTGATCTGGGAAGGAGCTCCATGACACATCCTTTCATCTGGCCTGATCCCTTTGTAGGACTCTCAGTTGCCAGATTTAACTTTCACTTTATACGTTTCCAGACTAATAGAAAAGATTTCATGGGGAATTTTTTTTTAAGTGACAATGAAAAATATTCCAAAAAGTACTACTAATCCACGGTACCAAATCCAGATGATTTTAAAAGGGCAGAAAAATATGAGAGCTAGCTGTGACTGCCTGCCTGTATATTGCAAGGCATTTTCTGCACACCTGTATGCTGAAATCAGTAATTCTCTGACTGTAGCCATCTCTTCTAGAGCAGTACCTGATCTGTTCTGATCTGCAGTCCCAAGAGACAGCAAACCCATTGCTTCTTTTATAGCTCCTGCCAGTGGCCAATAATCTTGGCAACCCAGGAAGAACCTTTTCTAGCCTGATCTCTCACCTTTGTGCAAGCGCATGAGAAACAAGAACTGACCGGCTGTGAATTAAGCCATCTTGCTTTGCTGTCTGAAAGAAGTCAGTCCCAGAAAGAAAGAAAGCAGAAGCAGATGAAGAAAAATATTTACTTTTTATTATTATTCTACTGGGCATGATGTAGGTATCTTTAGTCACTGTACGTTAGGTAAATATAACTTTAAAAGTATTGACTAAACCATCCTGCACCTCTGACCAAGCTCTCGGGCAGGATACGTTCTCCCTGACTCCAGGAAGTCTGACTCAGCAGGGACTGAGTCATTACTGCGGTGTTTCATTTGCAGTATTGATATGTGATGTCCCTCCAAAGAGCCTGGTCAAGGCTGGAAGCCAGCCTGCCACTATGAACTGGGGCTGAATGCTGATGGTGGAGGGAAGGGGAGGTGGAAAAGTGCTACGAGGTGACACAGCCTTTCCCTGTCACACGGCACAGAGTGTGCCTGGTGCCACCTCCTTTTTTCAGCACTCCTTCTTTTTTCACGAAATCTACCCCAGGATACACACAGAGCTACTGCTGAAGCAGGAGCTCACTGCTGGGAACACTGTGTGCCCTTGTATTTATTTTATTTAAACGAGCTGGTACACTTATGCCAACAGTGAGATCTAGGAACCGCAAGAGTTACTTTTTCACATCTTTCTTCTGAAAACG
The DNA here is from genome assembly GCA_016647715.1 of Pavo muticus. Taxonomy (NCBI): domain Eukaryota; kingdom Metazoa; phylum Chordata; class Aves; order Galliformes; family Phasianidae; genus Pavo; species Pavo muticus. Next base: position 385,026 of record JACDJE010000520.1, on the reverse strand, counting down.
TGATTTAAGTGCAACCTTTTCACGGCACGAAACTAATCTAAGTCTCTGGCTTTGACCAAACTGGTGTCCAAAAAAAGAACTCAAAATGTCTCTAGTCTCAGTAACTAAAGTCTCAAATACAAACACTCCTGAGTGAGAAGGTACTCAACGTTTAAATGCAGATTTAGGCTGAGCTAACTGCTGTGATGTTTGCTAGTTTTACGTGAAGCTCGGCCCTGTACGTACACAGCTTAAGCAGGAACAGAGCTCTAATATAGGCTGGTGGTGAAGTCCTGTGCTTCTGAATATGAAAAGGAAACGCCAAAGAATCGTCTTCCTAAACCAGTGTTTACATGTTCTCTACGCAGCAAAAAGCCATGACTGCCATCCGATTCCTTGTGAAATACATTTATGACTAACACAGCACAACCTTATCCTGAATAAAAAGGAGTTAGGCAAAAACAAATGTATGCGTAAATACGTGTGCCTTGATTTCCACAAAGACAGGTAAAATTGCTCACAGTTAAATGGATCCTTACTAAGATTCCAAGGCAGAAAAACACTTACAAACATTTGCTGTTTCTCATAAAAATATACCCTCCTGAAATCAAAGACTGAGTGAGGAGATTTTTCAGCATTTCTTCCCTGAAGTAGGCCAAAATGATGGCTACTGTCTATGTGTCTAACTCTACTGGATGAGACAGCTTTATCCACCGACTCCACGAGTGTATTTACGACACACTTCTTCATTTTGTTTTTGTCTGTACTTCTCCAGCCACGCTCTTCCTTCCTTTGGCCTGTCCATTCAGTCAGTGATGAAAGAAGTATCACACTGAGATGAACGTAAGAATTGATCCATGTGATTCCCCGCTGCCCTTCTTCTCTTAGACCTTCAGGACAGACAAAGTAGTTACTGGTAGCCAATGAATAGATGTGGGAAACAGCTCATTATCTGTAATCCCAAGTTAAGTCAGGCATCTCAAGCAGTACATTAGTACATACTCTCAGAGGCTGACAAAATTTGCCCCAAAGGAATATCACTTTCACTGATTCTCTCTCTCCTTTTACTAACTGCAAATATACTATGAAATCAAGGGTTGAGTGAGTCTGCCTACTTCTGTTTCAAAACAAAAACATTTTGCTATTGTTGCGTTGTCCGTGATAAGCTCCAAGTCCTAACAAATGGCAACTTGACTACAAATTCAACATTCTTACGCATACAATCTCCTACAGCAAGGGTAAAACGGATGTCAAGCTCTGTCTACCAACAGTTGGAAAAATCTCTTGGGGAAAAAGAAAAAGAATAAAAGGGAAGTATTATCCAGTGAAGTATTACTACATTTTCATTTTTTTTAAGTTCTTTTGCAACATCTTAATGTTGTGATTTTGCAAGCTGAGGCATAATAGCAAAGGGCAGTACCAGCTTTTGAAGATTACTCTCGTCTGTGTGCTCCACCTGTCCATAAAATTGAACCAATTGCATCAGAAAATCACCAGATTTTTTTAAAACAAAGTAACTTCCCAAAACAACAATAAATGCACACATACGTGAACAAACAAAACTAAATTGCACCCAAAAAACCAATGCCCCCACCCTAGAACCCAGAGTCATTAGCTGTGAAATAGCCAGTGGAAGGAGGAGTGTTTTGGAAGTTGTTTAACGCCTTCCCAGAAACTGGTCTTTGCGGAAGGAGGAGGAGAACAGGAATGAAGAAGCTTGGCTAAAATGATGAAAGACATTTGCAGTCTCTTTTTTTTTAATATATTTTTACTCTTCTGTATCTGGAAAAAAAAAAAGAAAAAGAAAAGTGTCAAATGCTGCCTTTCTCCCCCTGCGTCCAAGGAATGGGTAATCTGGGAAAGAAAATGAAGGGTAACAGTTTAGACAGCCTCATTCACTCAAAGCAGTGTAGTTTTGCTTAACTGTTGAAAAGACCAAAAGGTCGGGTGCAAAAAAGCTACACTTCTTATTGACTTGACTGGAAATTCCATTCTGATTACACAAAGCGAAATCCATTGCTCTCTGGCTAATCCAGCAGGAATTAAACCTTTGGAACTACTGGAATCATGTAACAGAATTCAGCCTTCTTTGCCTTAGAGCTCTCTGATCACCCTCGCTCACTACTTTTTGGTCATAAAAGTAATAACAACGTACATATGGTTTGGACTGACAAAAAGAATATGCTCTAAACACAAAGTCACACTACCTTTTAAAAAGCCCCTTTCTCTCAAATGGTTTGCAATGAAAAGCAGAGCCTCACAGATGGATAAGTATGTGAGAACTAACAAACAATGTTCATATTACGGTCTGCTTGACTCCTCTGCAACTGAAAGCTAACTCAATACAGTAAGTGTAAAACCATATCACTGGTCAGATTATGATGACCTGTGAATTTGGTTGTCACTTGTTGACGTCCAGAAGCCATCTGCCCAAGGTAGCAAGCAACAACATCGGTCTTTTTATAGTACCTGTGGATGTAGCCTAGGAAATAACAAAGAACAAAAAAATTACAATACCTATTGGTGGAGCAAAGCCATATATCCCTGTTGACGGTGGCCAGCCCACACAAAGTCTAACAGGTTCATGAATATGAAGTCCAGGGACCAGGCCAAAAGCAGCAATAAGGAATGTTGTCAAAGCAGCACATTCATGACAGAAGCAAAAATACCCCTATTCCTGGCAGGAGGAGCTTGTCAGACTTACCCTTAGCCATAGTGTAACAACAGAATGTCCACCTCTACAAGGAACTTAGGACAAGTCAGGTATGTATGGGCAAGTTATTTATGAAGCCATCTCTCACAACAGAGGTATGATCTAAAAACACGCAGGACTCACTTAGAAATTTGCCTTAGATAGAGATTTAGATTAGAGATTTGCCTTAGATAATTAAAATTCCTGACCTCTTCAGAAACCCGAACAATCACTTGAAGCTAGCGGAATGAGCTCTCTGGGCAAATACTAGCAACTCCCTCAGCCTCAAAATTTATTCGACTAACAGTATCTGGCATGCACAAATGTAGCTGATGTCTATATATAGTTATGCATACCACAAATTAATTTCAAAATGAACAGATTTCCTTGAGATAGAAATGGGGAAAATAAAATTTCTTCTTTATTTCTAATGAAAGAGGACAGTTTCTAATGGAAGAGGATGCTATCCATCCCTTACTACACTGTCCCCAGGAAATCCTCTGGAAAAGCATCAAACAGGAACAAGAGTATACTCTATATCAGCCAAACAAGTTCTCTGAACATGTGTGGCATTCTGCTTAGATACGTTTATTCTAACTACACTTTTATCAATAGAGCTTGAAAGTGCATTTGAAAAGATCTCTCAGGCAAGGAGACTCAATCCAAGGAGAGATGAATTTACCCGTAAGGCTGCACAAGCCTCAGAAGATGTGATGATATTAGAATCTCTGCGTCCCTTTTAGAAAACCGGTTTCTTTTGCCTCTAAGAATATGGTTCTGGATTTTTTTATTTCTTTAAGCAAAGGCAAAAAGAATCAACAAAACAAAGATGTGAGACTTTGCTACTAGACTGAATTATGTCTGATGAATGAGTAACAATGGTTGAGTTGTTATCATTTTCTTCTACTGTACAGTTAGCAGGGGGACCTCTTTCAGGATGGTTCCTTGTAAATTGCTACAACAGCTTGTGAGCCTAAAGACTGCTGAAAAGAATTAGGGTGTCAGCTTTATGTTGGATTTATTTAGTCTGCACTGTCACACTCCCAGCACTATAGAGAGTATAATGACCTTCAGTGGGCACTATAAACAGCCATAACAATAGCACTGTGCTTCCTTGATGTTTCCCATCTAAAATATGCGGCCTGATTTACTGTCATTAACAGGCTCACAACAATCCTGTGAGATGGTTAGCCATATATTAAAGAGAAGATACTGACCAGAAGGAAAGGTAATTACTCGGAACTTGTCCCTTAACTGGAGTAAGTGACAGCTTTGGCTATTATTTCTGAATCTCTTAAAATGATTTGCTGAATCACAGCAGGCATCTGAAACAGAGCTCAAAGTACCACTTAACCCTCCCTTCCATTCCTATGCCATCCATACTCTTAACCTCTCCCATCCCCTTTAATGAAATGGGGAAAAAATGTGATGTTTTTATGCAGACTAGAAGTTCCCTGTAGAGAACTGAGTCATATATTGCTTTCTTGCTCCTATTAGTCACATCATCAGCTTAAGTCAGAACATTCCAGTACAGCACTTGCTTTGAATTGTTCTTCTACTTGGTGGAGCAAATCCATTGGCTTCCTAGCTGAGTTTCCCTTTGGATACAATATAGCTTCCCTAAGACTACCTTAACCTCAGATATGATTCAACCTCTTCTCCAATTCAGCATAATAAATCCAGTGCAAATATTAGGACATATTAACAGAGGTAATTGAAAATGAATGAATGTGCAGTGCTCTGCATAGAGGAAGACGTGTAGTTCACTTGGCATGTATTAAAATTCTTCATCTGAAATAGCCTCATTTGAATGCACATCTCTGCCCTTCAGCATCATTGTCAAATTTATATTGTGCATCAGGGTTGAGTACTGGCCCTCCCCTTGACCACAGACAGAAATGCCAGTGACTTCTATAGCTCTTCATGAGATATCAGCACCCACTGCAAGATTATGAAGTCCATCTCTGCTGTCAGCTTGCAGTTAATACCAGGGAATTTTTAATGTTCTCAGTGGAGTACAAATGCATATATTTACTATGTTACTACGTAGTCTGATGTACTGAAGTGAAAATATACTGCAGTTTGTCTTTTCCTCCACACAGAATTGCACAGCATACAACTGTATGCATATAGGAAGGAATCTGGATGTCAGTTTTGCACAATCAGTGATTCACCTCACACACTGACTTCTCCTCCTTTTGTGATAAAACAAATGTTTTGGAGTCCAAGACCTTACAAGAACTACCCGTTGTTGGCACTTATTATGCTCAGCTAACACAAGCTTTCACAATCTGCTACCCAGCTGGAGAACAGGAACAGAGCCTTGGAGGCATTTCGGTGGAGGTGAGAGTTTAGACTGACTCAAAAACTACACCTGCTCTGCAATGAGTCAGGCTCCTTGCCGAGCCTACATCACAGGCGCTGTTCTGCTTGGATCAGCTGGAAGTCAGGAGCCAGCCTCTCCCCACACGGCTTCTGAAGGGTCCGGCTCAGCCTCTCCAGCCAGGCACCTGCCCTCTCCCTGCATCAAAGAGTCACGGAATTGCTTGCACTGAAAGGCCCCTTAAAGACCACCTGGTTCCAACTCCCATCATTTCCTCCCAAGTCGCCAAAATCAAAGCACTGTCTAGCACAGCTAGGGATGATCCCACGTTCTCCACTGTAGGGCTGTGCTGCGAGGGCAAGGTTGAAGCGTATGCATTTCAGTTGCATTTAACAGCAAATGCTCCTATCTTCTCTGCTAAAAGCTGGACACTACATGCAAGCTGCGTGGCAGTGGGACATGGAATAAGGTTTTAGGTTTTCTACACAGACTACCTAGCTTGCCTGGGAGAGCAACAAGACCACTACCAACATCAATCACAAGTTTGTGAGGTTATTCATAGCCCCCATTTCCTCTTCTCAAAGATGTGTTTCTTCAGCATTACAAGCTATACTCATTAATAAAGGACACACAGTGATACCCCAGTCATCCAGGAGTGCACACTCACTTTTTTTTTCTAAGCAGATTAAGGTAACCTTGCAGTGTATTTGTGAAAAAGAAGCATGTAGCATGTGAAAATCTCAACTTCTAAACATGCTGCATGAGCACTTCTGTAGGACAACAGAACCCTACCATGCTACCAAATGACACTGCCCTTGAGGTACTACTATCCCAGAGCATTTCTGAGTTCGTGTTTTAATACATATCAAAAGTCTCAGTTAACCATATTCACCTTTAATTAACTACCTACGTGAGTGACTTTTCATGCTATTATGATATAAAATCATAAAAAGATAGCAACCAAAAAATTTCAGCATACAATTAATTTTTTTTTGTATTTTTTTTATGTTTTGTTCTTTAGGATTTAGAGAAAAAAAGAGAATCCGATTAAAATCAGATTCTCTCACTGCATCCCAGTAACTACAGTGCGTGACACCATCTGTTTTATGTTCTAACGCAAACAGTGCATATCAGAGGGATGTCACCTGAAGGAAAGTTGAACGTGCTAAGTAAGTTTATGCACACAGTAACTTTTTATCCTGAAAAGATAGGATAGGACAGGAGTTGTGGGAAGAATCTAATAAAAGGTAAATGAGAGACACTGAGAAGATGAATAGGGAACAGTATTCACTGTTTCTCACAGTGCAGGCAGTGGGTTATCAAATGTAATTATCAAGCGGTAAATTTGAAACAAATAAAAAGATGTGATTTTTCATATAACACCTATGCAAACTTCAAATTACGTTGCTTCAGAGTGCCCAGTACATAAGAGTACCAGGACTTAAAAGGAAATTAAACAAAGTAATAGAAGAAAAATCCGTCAGAGGCTATTCAAGATTTGTCCTCTGCTTTAGATCTGTGGAAGAAAAAAAGGTTTAGTTTAAAGTGTTGCTCTCCTTTTTTATTATTTCTTCATTAAAGTCTCTGCTATGAAATGTTGTGAAGTGGGTGATGGAGAGCTAAAGCGCCTTTTGGACTGACCCAGCAAGGTTGTTTGAGTATTCCTAGGTAAGACGATACAGTATTTGAAAGTAGCCTCTACCCTCACCTATTAAAACAAAACAGAACAAAGCCCATCAAAACAGATGTAAAAATCATAGAATCATAGACTGGCCTGGGTTGAAAAGGACCTCAAAGATCATCTCGTTTCAACCCCACTTCCGTGGGCAGGGTCGCCAACCACTAGACCAGGCTGCCCAGAGCCACATCCAGCCTGGCCTTGAATGCCTCCAGGGATGGGGCATCCACATCCTCCTTGGGCAACCTGTTCCAGTGCCTCACCACCCTCTGGGTGAAAAACTTCCTCCTAATATCCAACCTAAACCTCCCCTGCCTTAGTTTGAAACCATTTCCCCTTGTCCTATCACTCTCCACCCTCGTAAACAGTCATACCTCCTCCTGTTTATACACTCCCTTCAAATATTGAAAGTATGTGGAAAAATACCACATACATTTGAAAAACAAAAAATTCAAGTGTTCAAATTTTAAAGGAAAATATAGAGTTTCCCCAACATGTACAAATTTACACCAAATGTCACATTTCCATGAGGCACTTTCCTGATACAGGTTTTTCCAGACTTTCCAGATTTCAGGAAAAAATTTGGAATATACACACTTCTTACTTCTATTTCTCTGACACTTCAAATAGAATACGCTTTAGTCACAACCAATAAGCCCAGGTTTTCCAGTATAAGACTACTCCAAAGTTTGTTCTCCTCCCACATGCTGCTCAGTCCAAGCACTGGGTGAAATGACAAACTGTTGTATGTCAACTGATGTCATAAAACAATTACTTCAAAATGAGGAGGAAAAACAGTCTGAGTAAATGTGACTGAGATAATCCATAATCCAAAAGCTGGTTATCCTTAATACTGCATAGAAAGAATGGAAATATTTGCAGCTGGCAGGACAGATCACTAAGCAATTTCCATGGGATTCTGCCAGCTGTTTAATTTCTTCTGTTGACTTGTTCAGCATCCTGCCAGGATTGACCCCTTAATTTTATAAGCTTAACCCAACAAGCCTGACTATTTCTTGTTTCCCCTGCATGCTAACATGTGCTCAGTGGTACATGTTTCTGTCTGAAAAGTACTGTTAAAGCTACTCCTGAAGCAGAATTAAAGGGTGATGTCCAAAATCTCTATTCTCTTGCTTCTTTTGAGTCAGAGATGAACGAGGCCTAAGAAACAAAGTTCATAAGATCAGTGAAATGAAGAAGAGATATGTGTTACAAGTTAATTCATCTGCATTGTCTGCCTTTTTAATAGACAAAAAATAATTACTTTTCCAAAGGAAACAGCCAAGTTTCTCTGTGGTGCCTGAGTCCTGTTTAAAACAAGGGAAAGAAATATAAATACTTTTGGGAGAAAACTTTGAATACTTGTTTTGTAACTGAATTTAAGTATCATCACTGTAATTTAGCAGACATCCCAAGCGCTTAGCATTCTTGTTGCTGGGGGGGAAATGACATTAGCATAGAAGGTATTCTTATTTTTGAGTTTTGGCACATAGTTATCCCTAAATCATTCATGACTTCAAACAATTTCTAGTTGTGCTCACATGAATCTTGCACTTCATGTTTGTTTGACAGCTTGCATTATACTTGACCTGAAATCACTGCAGTGCTGGACGAAAGAGATTTGTTTAGCTTTAATGTATGTTGTATGACTATTACATTATAGAGATACTCAACTGCAGAGGAAAAAGAACAATGGCTGCGTTGGCAAAAGTTTGGTTGTGCCAAATACATTTGAATTTCCTGAGTAAAGCATGTAAGAAAGAAATTAGTCATGCATTATGCAAGGTAATCCACAGGAGTAAGCGTGAAAACTTATTCTATATTTGATGATCAAACATAATTCAAAGTTCTGAACACATCTGTGGTAAAAGCTAGACTGTAGTTTTCATACAGAGCTGTTCTATTGTGGATGCAAACTAAAACCTCAGTGCTTTTCAAGGCACCAAAGGGATGAGCTGTCCTAGCCAGGAGAGTGATTGAAGCCAACAAAGTTATCGGCCAAAGATATGAATCAGAATTTTGTAATTAGCACTGGGCAAATAATTTATTGTTTGAATGAGTGACTATACTAAAAAAATGGGGTAATACTTTGCTCTGGGTCAGGCACAAGTTATTACTTTTTTCCCCCATGGCAAAAAAACTATTGCTGAGCAGTGCTTTTTTGGTGGGAGGGAGGTGGAGATGAAATGAAAGATCATCGTAGAATCATAGGTTTTCTACCATCTGAGCTTTTCATCTAACTTAAATAAAACTTTTTTCTTTTTTTCTTTTTTTTTTAGCATTTACTTAAAGCTGGCTAGATATGTGAAACCACTTCAAGGAAAAAATTCTGATTTAGATTTCATCAATGTCTCGTCAGTTTTTGACAATGACTTATTCTGAATCACTTCAATTCCTAAATACTTTAGTCTGATTCAAAATTTCACTTTTCAACTAACGTCACATCCAGTTTTCCTTCTTCCGCATTTATTGCTGCCTACAAGGCCTGGGTTTTGACATTAAGAATACCTAAACAGCAGTTCAGGAGCAGAGAAGAGAATGAAGCTAGCAATGCAGCAGTGGACTAACTAAAGGCAGTAAAGATTGCTTGTAGGGTACAAATCTCAGAAAACTAACCAGTAAAGTGACTCTTCTCTTTGTCCAGCTTCTGTCATCTAAGTAGGACAGACTCCTGGGCTGAGCAGCCCAAGGGGACTGATGGCCCTCTGATCCACCCTCAAGGATAGACCAGGCACACATAGCACAGGTCAGCAAAGTACTCACCAAGCACTCAGCTGGCCTATAGGGTGGAGTCTTTACATTTGGATTCCCACTGTGCTTACTTTTTATCTCTTACTGCTTCTACTTAAACTACCTTGTCAGATGCAGCATTGCACAGGGAAAAAGGAGGCCTGATTGTCACTGAGTTGAACATAAGTTGATGGAGGAAGGGAGCAAGAAGCTTCAGCCCTTGTTGAAGTGAGACTTTCTATACATCATTGCACATGCAAATTTTCCTAAATGGGATTAGAAGGGCTATAACACAGGCAAGGTCACAGCCCCACTCCCCGACTGATACAGTGAAATGGCTGACAGTGCAAAAATCAAGGAGGAATGGGCACAATGTACTGCACAAGTTATGCATTCATGTTACACCTCTAGTGTCATGGCTGCTATCCCTGAGGAGCTATCTCTAAGCAGAACTACATGCAAAGGACAAAAAGTAACCTCAAAATGTTCCCTGTGAAGTTAACAACTCAAAAAACCATTTAGGCATCTACACTGAATGTTTTACACCACGCAACTGGAATGAATATTCCACATATTCACTTGAATCTGAAACCCAAACCAAATGCCACCTCTGAGTTATCAACTTTTCACATATCCACACTCTGTGATTTCATGTAAACTAGAAGCCAAAAATCAATCAAGCTTTTGGTTCAAGTCCTAAGGACTTCTTAAATACATAGCATGGTCTGAACTATAGTCTTAGAAAACAAGCCATAAAGGAGACAGACAAAAGTCTCAATCAGGTGCCTTCCATAAGATTTACACACACAGTCACTGAACAAACAACTGGCAAAACCATCTGCGTATTTTGACAAAGTAGCTCTCTTCTACATATTGCCCGTATTCTCACTGAGTATGCATGCCATGGTGATGTAATATTCCTGAGGTCAGGATTCTAACAATGTGCTTTTTGTTTATCATCAAAGATCACATCACACCATGTTCTTCTATTTGATAGTAAAACTGCATAAAGACCTCTCAGAGTACATCCCTGTGTGCAAATTCCAGCTCGCCTCAGGTGCTGCTTGGTTAAGAAGGCACTCACATTTTTTAAAAAGAACATTCAAATGATTTTAAAAGAACAGAAGCTTTTTTCTCCCCTTCAGTTATAATTGTGCTACTATGGGCCTGTTGTTCATCAGAGATAAGTTACAGTGAAATGAATCTCCTTTTGGATAGGAAAAAGTCCTCATGCTCTTCAGGCAAGCTTTTCGAGTGTATCAGTACAATGCTTTCCAATTTCTAATGCAGGGCAATAACCTCTAATGCAATTCAGGTAGCGGGCCATAAAAGAAGTAAGAAAAGGAAGGAAATTGTCTCTAGAAGTAGTCTTTAGCTATTGTAATTCCAATTTGCCACCACTGCTGGATTCTGACGTATAATATCAAAGCAATATCTTACAGAAGGAAGTCCAACGTGCTTGCCTTACCAATTGAAATGGGCTTTTTGCTTCTGACAACAATGGAGAAATCAACCTATGTTTTGGAGTAGAAATAGAGATGGCTCTGTTATTTATATGACTTTAAATTTACAATTTTCCCTCTCTGAAGAATACATAGGTGAATGTTGTTCCTTTATACGTTTGAGTACCCTCGTTTAAAACAACACTGGCATCATGCAGATTCTATGAGCAGGATTTTGAAAGAAGAAATCTAGTGTTCATTGCAATGTATTGGTCTTACCTAGATCAACACATACAATACATGCCTGAAAACCATATCTGCAGAAGCCTGCAAAGACAGATCATCATTAAGTGGCTGAACAACTTTGTGAAAAGCTACATTCTCCTTATATTAACAGGGAAGAATTCTGTTAATTCAACTGTATCTGCAGTAAAAGTAGAGCCATCATCACAGCTCCATCACATCATCATTAAAAGTCCTCTCAAAAAAAGCGCTCCTACACCAAAGACATTCTCAGATAGCAATGTTCCATGCAAGCTACTCCATCACGAATGCTTCGTTTTTGATTTTTTATCACAGCTGTAATAGAAAGAGATAGAGTCCTTGTACTTTACCTTTCTAACCAGGGAATTTTATACTTGCTGATCAAAGAATGATTGTCAAGAAAAAATAAGACCAAAAGGAGCTCTACATGTTGGCATGGGCAACGTACTGAACCTATAGGAAAGGATTTGAACTACTGTTAAGCAACAGTCTAGCTTAAAAAAAAAAAAAAAAAAAAAAGAAGATAAACTACTATTCTGTCCTCATGAGGCCCCATCTGGAGTACTGCATCCAGGTCTGGGGCCCCCAATACAGGAAAGATGTGGAGCTGTTGGAGTGAGCCCAGAGGAGGGCCATGAAGACGATTAGAGGGCTGGAGCACCTCCCATACAGGGACAGGCTGAGGGAGCTGGGTTTGTTCAGCCTAGAGAAGAAAAGGCTGCAAGGAGACCTCACTGCAGCCCGCCAGTATTTGAAAGGGGATTATAAAAAGGAGGGGAATCAACTTTTTACAAAGGTAGACAGTAAGAGGACAAGGGGGAATAGTTTTAAGCTCAGGGAGGGAAGGTTTAGATTTCATGTCAGGGGGAAGTTCTTCACAGAGTGGTGAGGTGCTGGAACAGGCTGCCCAGAAAAGTTGTGGATGCTCCATCCCTGGAGGTGTTCGAGACCAGGTTGGATGGAGCTCTGGGCAGCCTGGTCTAGTACCAGATCTGGAGGTTGGTGGTCCAGTCTGTGGTAGGGGGGTTGGAGCTTGATGATCCTTGGGATCCCTTCCAACCCAAGCCATTCTGTGATTCTGTGATAAAGGTCTAAATTCCTAGAATGCTTGTAATGTATACACTCGTCATAGAGACTGTACATGTAAAAAGATGCATATTGCCTTGCACTGTAATGTACTGTATTATTTGCTTTTGCACCGCACAAAGGGGAAGTACTACTGAAACGTAGGGTTAAGATCTGACCACGAGGTGGGAGTGTTGCTCATCGTACATAGCCAGGCTTTCCCAGCACATAGCAGCAGTTCAAGAGATGAGTACAAATACCCTATATATTTCTGTGCTTCAACAAGCAATTTTGCTTTTTACCACAAGTTAAGTTGCCACACAACAAACACACACACACACACACAAATGAACCTGTAAATTTCTGTTACTTACTAGCTGAAAAAGAGTAACAGAATAAACTATTTTGGCAACTGGAACAAAGAGTTCCACTGAAAACTTATTGCAGAAATTTTCCCTAGTAGGAAAAAAAACCTGAAGTGGTAAAAATAACCTGTGAAAGTGGGACATGACGTAAAAAGTTTTGTTGTTTATTCTAATTATGTGAGTAGAAAAAATTGCAAAAATAAACTCTGTATAGAAAAATTACTTCCGAATGACTGCTTAAAAATTTCCATTCAAAGTATTGAATAGCAGCTATTTCACAGGGGAAAATCAGGTTTTACAAAATGGTTTAATAACATTCTGTCCCACAGAAAACATTTGATGATTCTGTTGGTGCTGATGATGTCACTGATAGGACTGTGTCTTTATATGGGAAATGGCAGTCTCGTATCTCTTCTCTAGAAGCTGAAGATAAGGGCAGTACTGAGTAACAGCTGATTGTCCCACAGAAAAAAATAAAAAAGCCAATAACAGGAAGATTACATTAAAATGAGATGCTAGCCTGAGTTTAAGAAACTTGAACAAGAGTTTGAAGCAATTAATACTGCATTCTAAGGTACAACTGCAGCTTGCACAGGCGTCCTCAAGCTAGCTTTAAAGTAGAGGGCTGTGGTACCAATAGACTCAGCTGAGTGAAGCTCTAGCTAGATGCATTCATAGCTTCCCAGTGGCTTACAGAGCTTGATTCCTGTTTCTGGAGGCATGTGCTCCAATCTGTGGGTAGCATGAAGGTAGCACTGACACGTCACACCTGTGACTACAGCGCAGGCAAGCCACTTAATGTCTTTGTGTCCACATAGGATGGTTTTTTGTATTTCCTTGGCCACCTGGTTCACCACGAAGTAGAAGGATGATTACAAATGCTTTAGTACTTACATATTCCAATTACAGCATATTAGAGTAAACTTTTGTATATGCTCAAAAAGTAACATGGGCAAGATCCTGAGAAGATTCACGTACTTACACTCTGCAGCTTTTTTCTCACATCAGGACAGGACAGCAGACTGACCTAAGCTTGGGTGCAGGGCTCCAGCTGATGCTAATGGGAGGCCAAAAGAAAGCCAAAGCCCTCATGGGATGTGATGTATCTACACAAACGAGCACGTTTCACACAAATACACCCCACTTGCAGACTCAGAGGCCGTAAAACCCAACCACCAGGCCTGATGCTGCTAAAACCTGGGCTGATTTTCACTCAAAAGCAATCTAGAAGTGGTGAGAGAATTCCAGCACTGTGACCTCAGTCTTTCTAACTCCTCCCTTTCACTTTTTTCCCAGTATATGAAAGACCATGTCCCAGCACATGAGAAAGCATATGTTTGGGTACATCGTTCAGTAGTCTATAAACAGCTATGTATTCGTGGGCAAGATTCATTTTTCCACATCCCTCACATGGCTGGTAAGGAGATTTGCTCAGGACTGAGCAATGGACAGAAGGGGTCACGCAGTATTTCTCGAAACAGAAGTGCCACCCCAACACTTTCCTACGGCTTGTTTTTCACAAATATTCCCTATTTCTGTCAATGAGATCATTAGCCATAATCTCTGTCTACAGCATTTGAATGAAAAACACTGAGCCCATAAATGGTTTTTGCTTGGTTACAGTTGGTTATTCACTGTAATTGGCTGGTCCCATGATACTGGTCTTTTCCTTAAGGGGTTGAGCAGAACACTTCCTTCCAGAAGAACAAGCAGACATTAAATAGCTAACAGCACACAAAGACTAGCAACTTGGAAGTAAACAAATTTACTACCACGCTTTTAAGTCAGCATGAAACATTCACCTCTTTGTCTTCCAGCCTGATTAAGTAGGTGCCCCTACTCTTTCCAAGAGACTGAGACCGCAAGCCTTCAAAGGTGACCCTGTCCTCAAATTCAGGGGTTCCCAAGCCTACTCTCATGGTTGGTCTGATGCTCCTGCATCTGCCAAGTGAAGCCCCAAGCTTTCTGTATCTACCTCATCCTGCCAGGGGAGCAGTCTTTCTACACAGCCACTGTTCTGCCATCACCAACTGCAGTGGGGAGAAAAGACATTCCTCCCCCTAATCCTTGTGGGGCCATTACAGCTTCATAAGACAGTGCACATATTCGTGAATGCCTGCAGAGCCAGACTGCTAACTGAATATTTGCTCTTTATTTCTGCATACTGCATAAAGAGTTATGAATGGTACTCGTTCACGACTCTTCCTGACAGACACTTATCTGAAGTGTATAAATAATATGACATTCTAACAAATAATTGATTTTTCCTGAACAGTCATTGCTAATGGAGCTCTGTATAAAGTACATATTTGGGTGTCTGAAATTAAAACACGTGATTATAGATGAATTGCTCTACTTCTTTTTTTTTTTCTTTTTTTTTTTTTTCTTTTTTTTTGCCAAGGATCACATTATCTTCTTATTTGTCACTTTTCTTAAAGAGTAAGAAAAATAAGTAATTTCTTACAAGGTAACAGTAAAAGCAAACAGCGTCCTTCTAAACTGCAGCTCTTACAATGAGATTGCCTTTCTTGACCATTAAAATACAATACTGTACTATTTATATTTAGGGATATTTCAATGGATTTAATTGAGACATACAAAGGAAATCTTAGCTCTAACATTTGTTTCCATTTATTCTGCTATCCAGTACTTAAGCCATCAGTTTTGCAGCAATGTGAAGTCAGATACTATCTCATAGCCTTTTGCTGCATAGCTGAGATGCAGAAGAGCAAACATGCCACAGCCCTTACAGGTGTTTTTCTGCTTTGCTGATGCTACTAAAACATCTGTGAAACTTTACAATAGGCTCAGGGCTGTGTGAAGTTATTTCCAGCGCTCAAGAAATTGTCATACAACTTGGGACTGTTTCAGTTCAAAACTGTTTTAGCAATATCCCTTTTCTGTAGTGTCTTTAACAGCGCTTCTGTGCTGATGTGCCTGCTCCTGCTTGCTTCCTTCTCATACCTGTGGTTCAACAGCACTTGGCAAATTCCCCCTCAGAGTATTAAGTCAAGAAACCTTTGTGGTTGGATAGGCATTGTGTGACATGCAACCAAAAAAAAAGGAGATACACCTTGTACAGGGTTTTGCTTAGATTTGTGTTTTGCACCCTCATACAGTCAGTCTTCACTGAGAGCAGAATTTGGCTCAAAGAAACTGAGAAGGATAGAACCTTACAAACCCTTGTTTCCTATTGAGCAATTCAAATAATCCAGGATTTTTCTTGTGGGCAGTGCACAGAAATTGATAAACAGGATGGTTTACCAACAGAAAAATTAAGTGGCATTAGACATTATGTGAAAGAGATGATCTTCCCCCAGAATACCCAAAATGGCTTCTGTCAAGTCTAATGACTGTTTCTGTTAAATGTGTTTCAGATTACCACATAAATTTTTTTAATCATAAAATATAAAACAATAGTCTGCATATAGAAATGAGTGACAAAACAAAATAAAATACTAAGTCCTTACCATCTGTTTTCTTTGATTCATTTCCCACACTAGACTGATCTTTTTTGTCTGCCATACTGTCTTCCTTTATTTCACCTAGAACAAAGCAATAAGGGATAGTATAAGCATTATAATGCAGACTGCTGTGTATTAATGCTTGTAACTCCATCAAATGTCAACATCCAAAAGAGATGTTCCTTAAGAGGAAATATCTGGATTCACAATGAACTAGGATCAACACAGTATCACAGAATAATGCAAAAGTCAAAATTTATTTGACTTCAACAGAAAACCAAGCTTTACAATTTACTTTCAAATTTATTCTAATTGTTAACACTTCTTTAAGTGCACATGCAAACTCATACTCCTCCTCACTGCACGTACACCATTAAAACCTGAACACTACCTTCATCTCAAAATCAGGACTCTAAAAAATGTATCCTTTTAAAAGACAGAGTTAAGATCCTGTGAGACTTTGTCGTAGGTCTCTGCATTAAAGAACCACCTTAGATATCCTAAAAAGTCCTACCTCATTTGATCACACTTTCTCTTACCAGTTTTATTTATCCACAAAGTCATTTACGCTGGTCTGTGTATGCTGATATCAAGAAACAGACAAGCATCCTAGCATTCATCATTGGATTTGGAGTCTTTACAGCAAACCAGGAAGGCAAGGTCTTTGGCAGTGCACCAGTTGATGCAGAATGAAAATGGGAATTAGGGCTGGGGTATATTTTATGAAGCCAAGAAGGGTAACTGGAGTCTTTCTTATTTTCTGTCCTCTATTAGTCTCACAGCAGAGCACAACAGACCTTCCCAGACCATCTCCCCACTGAAAAAGGATGTTCTGTTGCCA
The DNA here is from genome assembly GCA_016647715.1 of Pavo muticus. Classification (NCBI taxonomy): domain Eukaryota; kingdom Metazoa; phylum Chordata; class Aves; order Galliformes; family Phasianidae; genus Pavo; species Pavo muticus. The sequence continues at coordinate 368,183 of JACDJE010000520.1, read as the reverse complement.
AATGCGACTATGAACTAAAAATTTACGTCAATGGATAGATATAGTAGAATAGGGCTCATTCAGCCGCAAAGAAGGTCTCCTTCCTGCAGATGTCCAGAGGAGCAATGGCAGCCTGCACAGATGGGAGAAGGCATCCCTTCCTTCACCCAAAAGAGAGCAGCAGTGAATTTGGAAGCCATATCTTAACGTGAAAAAAACCTGTATCAAATCTCACTTCAGAACTGTGTAAATACAAAGAACTTGGCTGTATTAAAGCAATGCTTCTTCCAGTTGTATTACTATTTTTGCTATTATTACCACTTCATGGCCTTTGGATCAAGAGCATAGGTATTGATATGTTAGAGAGGAGCCAATCTGCCTTCAAAACAGTTACGATCAATGAATATTTATTTTTGAAGCAGCTCAAAAAAGTGAAAATGCAGACAAGCAAGGCCTGCCTCTTCAAATTGTGCCCTAACCACTGGAACAAATGTTATTCTTGGATGACAGAAAATTGGTTTCTCTCTCTCTAATTAATACTCTTCTAATAGAAGAGTGGTTTTGAAATCTTAAAACATTTAGCAAGATGGAAAAAACATGTCCTGTTTTCTTCTCATTTAGAACCAAAACTTCCATGGTTTTCTTATTAAGGTCATTGTGTGGGTGAGAGAAAAATGAAAACAAGAAGACATGGGACAGACAGCAATTTCCTCAGCTTACTGTATACTGCCATTGATTCAGGCTTCTTTGGAAAGTCCAATCTGAACAGAGAGGTATGAGCAGCTCCAAGTAGGATTGAGGTGTCTGCTTGAAAAAGATGGCCTCTACAAAGACACTGTATTCAAGACATGAAATGAAAATGTACCAAGTAAGGCACAGAAGGCTTCTCACATTCCCTCCACCATCAAACAGCAGGTGGTAATGATAAGCTAATAATATTTTCTTTGACTGCTGCATAAAGGAGGCACTTGACCCTAAGTGTGTGCAGGCAAAGATGATGAACATGCACACATACGTTATTTCCCAGTTTGACATCTCTGAGAAAGCACAAGGGAAGTGAGCAGTGAGTGACACAGAGAGGCTTCCAGCTCCTCTGACAACACAATTTTTGAACTTTCATTGAATATCTTATTATGAATAGGAGACTTCTGAGTACTGTAATATCTACCATGCCATACTGCCAGCAGCAGAACAGAACGATGATCATAATGATTTTTTTGAAAGAGATTACAAAGGCAGAGGAATAATAAGGCAAATACGTTATGATGAGGTATTAACAGATGTAAAATAATGGAAACTGTGGTGAACCCAGATATATGAATGCTAGATTTCATCAGTCTCCAAAGATTCTGCAGTGACTGTAATTCATTAGGGCCGTCTCCCATAAATTAAAGAGCAGAATTTCTTGCCCTAAGGAAGACACTAATTTTCAAAAATCATTATTATTCCGTCCAAAGCATTTCAGACACCTGCAGCAGAGAGACATTGCAGAAAAAGGTACTGTCAAAATCACTAGAGCATACTTAGCCCTTATATTGTTAGAAGCCTGTAAAATAAAGGATTTCAGAAGCAAAATCTGTTGCAGTCTAACTGGGATTTCATGTCTCCAACCTTTTTGTTTCTTTGTGGGGCCCACTCCCATTCAATACATAACACTGCTGGAAGAAAAATCCCATATGTAACAGAGCATGACAACCTGGATCTACATAGTCCTTCCAATCTAAAAAAAATCTAATGACAAAAGAATCACTGGGAGAGGCCTGAATCCAGTCATACCAGGAGTACTTCAAACAGAATTCTTGCCTCAGCTACCATTTAAGCCCACTGCCTTAGCCCACGAATTTCAATGTCTATACGATTACTCATTTTTTTTCAGAGGATGCTTCAGAATCTGAGTGTTTTGCTGGTTTTGGACTGTCTGACGTTACCAAGATGATGAGAAATCACATGAAGCTGTACTGTCATTTTTTGCTAATGGCTTAGAGGAGCAGGACTGGGGAGGCAAGGACAGTGAAATGGCCAATAGCCAACTGATCTGTTCCCAGGGACAGAATCAAAGAAGACAATAAAGTCCTGGGAGTGCAAGTGAAAAATCCTAGTGCCCAGGTTATCTTTTCTTCAATCTTGCCAGCTGGAGAAAAGAGGAAAGCCAGAAATAGACATGTAATACATATCAACTCCTGGCTATGTGGCTGGTGTCAGCTCAAGGATTTTGGTTTTTATGAGAACTGGACTCCCTCTGAAGATTATGACCTACTAGGGAGGGATGGGATCCACCTGTCTAGAAGAGACAGGGCAATCTTTGGCAGCAGGCTGGCCAACCAAGTGAAGCAGGCTTTAAAATGAAGGACTCAGGGGGTGGGGTCCAAGTGCTCACTCCATTGCAACCAACTGGGAAATAAGCCAGGCCAACCAGAACAGTGACAAATGTTCCTTAGCTACCTCCTATGATGTAAGCCAGAAGGTCAGTCACCTCAAGAGTGTGTATAGCTATAGGGGATTCTTCTGCATCCCTCTAGGGAAACCTGCATCCTCTGCTCCCTTTTCTCTTTGTTTATAAATACCTAAAGTGCAGGAAGCAAGTGGATAGGGCCGCGCTCTTTTCAGTGGTGCTCAGCAACAGGGCAAGGGGCATTGGGCACTAACTGGAACATAGCAAGTTCCACATAAACACGAGGAAAAACTTGTTTACTTTGAGGGTTATAGAGCACTGGAACAATCTGCCCAGAGAGGCTTTGGAGTCTCCCTCTCTGGAGATATTCAGAACTCACCTGCATGTCTTCCTGTGCAACTTTCCATGGGGAACTTGCTTTAGCAGGTGATTTGGACTCGATGATCTCCAAGAGGTTCCTTCCAACCCCTACAATTCTGTGATTCTGTGATTCACGGGTCTAATAACTTATTTTAATGTGGTATGCAATTTTCAATTCTTTTTCCACCTTTTCTGGGCGCAAAATATAATTATTTTAACTCGCTAACAGTTTTCTGACAATAAATCTTTAAGAAAAGGCTCATGTTTCCCCTAATAAAACAGAACAAATGTAGTATAAATAAAATAACTCTTAAAAACAGTGGAGAGGGGAAAAGAGCTGCTGTCCCAAAACATATTTACATTTGAGAATCAGTTCAAAGATACTTTAAATTGGCCTTAAAAAGTGTTTATAGCTTCATCTTGGTTCTTTCACCTTTGAAGTGTGCATCAAAACAAGCTGATTCATTTCCACGAGAAGAGTCTTATTGCCCTTTTTGCCAAAAGCATCTAAGCAGGCATTAAGAGCTCCATGTTTTACAAAACAGTAATACTTGGAAGTACCAATGTTGAATTCTAGGAAAAGGTTCTGTGCCCAGGACAACTTTTTTCACAACATCAACTGCTCCCATCCCATTACTGAGAAGAACTACCGCTTTTAGGGTGGCATTCACCTTTCAGTGGAAGGAGAGAACTCACCATTCTGGACATGTTTCTCTTCTCTCCTTGCGTGATGAGAATCCATTCCCTTATCTGTCCTAGAAGCGCTTTTTCCTTGAGAGGCTTCGTGTCTGGTCACTCCAGTTTGTCCAGTCCCATTTACTTGGGAATTCTCATTGGAATCTGAACTTTTGTTTTCCCCAGGATTTGGTTCTTTGCTGTTCTCCATTTGTGCTGCTGTGGCATCTTCAGTTGGCTTCTCATCCTTTTCATCTGTTTTCTTTTCATCTGTTCCCTGATGAACGCTTTCCTCTGCTTCTTTCTTAGCTTTTTCTTCTGCATCCTCGGCAAAGAGAGAAGCAAAACATGAAAAGAAATGATGATTATCAGTCAATTTTACAAGAATGATATAATTTACACATGTAAATGTACTTCAGCTTTTAACATGCAAACAGGTGTTACTTAGATAAGTATAGGAATTGACTTGACAAGGGAAAAAGAGCACAGGAGAACATTTAAGAAAAAAATACCCTGTTGGCCTACCTATATCATATGTGCATGTCTATTTTTAAACTATATGAGGTTCCCTTTTGAAATTGCAGTTCTTCAGAAATTTTAAAAGGCAAATTAAAAAGAGATATTAGCTCTGTAAGTAAGTCGTTAGGGGTACAGAAGTTATGTTCATTCCTGATATACAGGAGTCAGTCAAATCACATTTAGTTTACCAATGTTGCGCCACATAATCCTAAGCACTTTGAAAGTCTTGGTTCTTTGAAAATCCATTTTTCCCCTTTTTCCAGGTTGCTTTCAATTCCAGCTCCCTAATCTCTTCATTTCTACTTACTGTTATAATTTCTTTACATCTCTGTCCCTTCTTACCAGACTAATACATTACTATCAGTACCTGCTCTTCCATTCCCAAAAGGAGAATGTGTCCCAGGACACAAACATAGTCCCTTAATGTAGTGCTTGAGCTAATAAACCTGACTGTGTGCAGGCAGAAACTCCATAATTTCCTCCTCTTTTCCATGATCATAAAAGAATTAACCTGCAAAAGCAACTGAATAGCTCAGCCCACACTCAATTTGGAGCCTAATTCAGCTTCAGGATATATCTGTATCCATACTGACTTTAAGCATTCAGAAGTGACTGCACTGTGCTGCCCAGTATATCTCATTCTGCCTGCCTACAGGGTTTCTAGGTCTGCAATATCACAGCCCTCTCATCCATTACCCCATTGTGGATAACCAAGTGCACTCTAATTGAGATAGGAATCACAAAGAGGTGTATCTCCTGGTTTCTGAGAGATTTTGTAAGCTCATAAGTAGATAAGCATATCCTGCAAATCAAAGAATGAAGTCCAATTAGTCCAATGGAAGCAATCTTGACATCTATAGGGAAGATGTTTCGGTCCTTGCAGGAGCAGCAACTTAGTCAGAGAGCAAAAATTACAAAAAAAAAAAACCAACTGTGTCTCCTCAAATACTTCTTATGAGTGAACCAGAAACAGTTTTGAGAACAACGTACCAGTGGGTACAAGAGAGAAAGGTGAAAGCCGTCTGTATAAGAAATGTCTATTTGCATCTCCTTGCCAGCAGCTAGCTAAAGTTAATTAATTTTTAAATGAATAAATTATGGCTCACATGAAAATATAATTAAATTAGATATGCGCCTCCCTGGCTTTACTAATCATTCTTGAAATCAACGGTAGCTTGCATAGACAGCTTTCTGGGAGTCTGATGGTACTCAGACAGCTCTCTTTATTTTGAGGATCTGAAAAGAAACCAAAAAGCTGCATTCTGCACCTGAACCATAAGAGAGAGATTCAGCTCAGGAGACTAGGGCTTGCTACAGCACTGCTGGATGAGCGCCTCCGTGAGCTTCCCTGCACCATTAGACAGGCCTTTCAATTAGAGAGGACCGATCTGCTCTGGCAAACAGAGAACTAAGCCAAGTCTTCCATTGGTCATAAAGCCAAAACCTCGTAATATATTACAATCAAACTCCTTCCATTTATAGGAAATACACCAACTCCATTAAATAATGGGTTTAGTAACAAGCATTTAGCTCAGAGGAGACACTGTATCACAGTTTCATGAAGAAATAAATGTAATCAGAGATAGAATTCCAACTTTGTTTTTTCCAAAGCACATCTAAATGACTCTAGGGCACTTTCAGTTGCGTGACACTTTGGATGCCTGGTCTGCTTCCAAGCTCGCAATCAACCCAGACCTCGTATTCTCCTGAAATATTTGCAGTCCTGCACAGATTTGTGATATCATGAGAAGAAGCAGCGAACTTCCTAAATCCTCATCCAAGGTATCACTGCAAATATGAAGCCAGACATGAATCCAGAATATCATGGCCTTTTCACCTGACATGTAATTCCTATCTCTTTCAATCTTAACAGTAAACAATAGATAACACGTATCTCAAAATCCTTTTCCTATTTTTGCACACGCTCTGAGTCTGACTCATGACCTTAGGGGGCTTCCCTTATAATTCCTTTTTTTCCTCCTATTGTTCAAATCCTCTCTATTATCTACACTTACGTCACATAGAATCGTGTAAGGCACAGATGAGTCACAATATTCCTATCTTTCTGAATTCGGTGTAAGTTGCTGACCTAGAAAAGCAGATTCTTTCAAACTAGCAGTGCTTGCTTGGAGAATAATTTGATTGAAGATGAGTTTGAAGTAGAAGAGGTCAAAAGAATTTTTATTCTTTCACTAAGAAGCCTGGATGTTACCTTTGGTGGCTTGTGCTTTCCATTTTTCCCGGTTCTGCTGCACCACCTCAGTCCAGGTGGCTTTAAAACATTTGAAGTCCACAGTGAGTATGGAGCAGTTGAGTGAGGCACTTCCTTCCGACCCAGTGCTCTTGACACTTGATCTCTTAACTTCAGAGGGACTAATGCTATTCAGACTGGGACACAAGATCGCAAAACATAACAGAAATCAGTATCTAATGCACCCTAACACAGCTAAGAAGAAATTATTACTCTAAGTCTAGATAACACTCGAAGAAGAGGAGAGGAAAGAACCCTGAATCCTTCATAATTCCCTCCCTCCCTCCAATCCCACGGCAATGTTAAAGCAAGCAGCACAATCTGAGCCAGCATTAGAAATAAAGGACAGCTCTTCCCTCCCTATTCGTTGGTAGACATGGTTCCTTAGAAAGAGAACCACTCAAAGTGATTCTTTGTTGTGCATCTCCACTCCCTTAACATCAAGAGGACAGTCAGACAAACCTAGAAATCCAGTATGTCAAAGGAGGAGTCTCCTAAAATTCAGCTGTTGGAGCCACTAGACACAGAACTGCTGTATACCAGCCTCCATCCAGGGTCTGACGACCTCATCTAAAGCTGAAATGAGGCACTCTTTTCATTTACAGACCTAGCAGTTTTCTTTCAAGGACGAGCATCTTATAGCCTTTTACACACAATTTTTAATAAAGGCAGCAAGATAACTGACATAGAAAGATATTAGTTGTTGCCCTACATGTAACAGTCCAAGAATAAAGAATTTGCTTGGGAGAGAAAATCCTGATTTGGAGGCTCCACTCTAAGCAGTACAAACCATGTGGCACCTAAATCCCAAGACATGCCTTGTTCATGAAATTACTGAAGTAGCAGATTCTCTACAACAGCAGAATGGGATGAATGGGCCAAGACTCCTTATTTCACCAAGCTCCAGGTGAATTCTGGTGATAATTCACACATTTGAATAACTCTAAATAAGTGTTCCTATACTTCTCAATCCTCTTTATTAATTACAACGTGTTTATACTTCCAGACATATTCCTAGAAATTAGTGCTTCTCATTAACGCTACCTAGCTTCTGTTTTGGCATTAGCAACTGAGAGAGCCCTTAAGTTCACCTGACTACATGGCTACATCCACTTGCGTTCACTGCCTTTGGAGGCTTGGCTCAATTTCATGCCAGCCTCCCTCTTTGCCCTGCCTTGGGCTGGGGTTTTCCTTCAAACCAATCACATCACTAGGTGAGCTGTTGTGCTGGCAATGTGGATAGCAAGCTTTACGCCACGTGACTGACATACACAGTGGAGGGACGGATGTGGACACAGATGATGACATTCACCAGGGGACCTGGATGCAAAAGCAACACGTGCCCTGAAGGGAGAGGACATATGGTTGTTCACCTGGAACGTCTGAACCCAGACATGCCAGAACGGGAAGCTTCATCTATGAGCGGTGTCACAATCTTCTCAGTCATATCAGTCAGCACAGTAAAAGTGGGTTCCACGATGAAATCAATGAAACCTGAGCAGAAATGCAAGCACAGTCAAGAAGGTGAAATAATGATTTATGTGAAGTCACTGCATCAGCGATCTCAGACAAACTCATTCTGAAGGACAGAGTTAAAAAATTATACTACACTGAAAGAAGAATCAGCAAACACTACAAAGTGAAAATGGAGTTACATGTAAATCCCTGCCTGACTCAGGAACCCGAGTATAGCATGCAATAAAAGGTACCTCCTTAAATACTAGAAAGAAACTGTTGCAAATCAGAACACAAACAGATGCATCAGAATTTGTTTTACATCAGAAGTATGATATTTAAGCCAAATTCCTGGCGGATTTGGTTCAAAGACAGTTTCAAAAATGAAACCTCTAAAAATTTATATTATGGGAATAATACTATTAAGCTACATTGATGTGAAGTTACATACACACTTCCCCTACTGCATACCAATAGGCTGCTGTGAATATTGTGTTCACCTAGCACGTTCTTACTGATTCTTATTCTCCCTATTTTTTCACATAAGTAAAAGAAAAAGATCAAGATCAAGGACCAAATCATTTCTACTTCAGTACACAGGTTAGCAGAGACAGACACAGCTCTGATGTGAATGTTGGGCAAACTGGAGGGCCCTGTGGCCATAAACTCCTGAGATGTAGGATAATCCAAGTTGCACAGAGAAAATATGAAAGTGAAAGGCCTTCCCACAAATCCTCACTGAAGGGAAGGGTTGTTTCCTATGTTCATGTTAGCACAGTTCCTAGGGTTCTAGGTAGTCAAAAAAGAACAGAACAGGGGAGGGGAAGAGGAGGGGGGAAGACTAGGAATGGGGGGAGGGGGAGGGGAGAGGAAGGGAAGGGAAAGGAAGGGAAAAGTCCTTAATATCTCCCAAGGCTCATGAGGATTCAAGTCTTTCCATACGGGACCTGAAGTTGAGTACTGGGCTTTCAGTGGCTACTGATGTATGAGAAGATGCAGTATGTTTATTTCATTCTACAGTAGATGAATGTGCTAAAGTTGACGACGATGGTAAGAAAAATGGTTCAGGCAATGGTTTTCTATCCTATGTTAACTCTAGGGAATAAAGCATCAATTTTTGCTCTACTACTGTGTATGTCTATGAACCAGCTATTACATTTCCAAATGATCTCCATTCTGGCCCTGTTTTGCAACCACACAACAACAAGAGTAAGACATTTTGAAGTCTTCAGCCCCACCCTGGAGTGAAATATTTTTAATAATATTAATTCTTTAATTATTTGAATCTCTCAGTGATGCTCATATAAAGCTGAATAAGGACTGTCAGAATCCCCATTCCATTGTAAATCATACTGAATTCCACCATAGTTTATGCAAACTACAGTTTCCTCAGTCCATCCACAGGTATTTTAACACTTACATTATAAAATACACTTCCCTAAGTTGCTACTAAGCAGTCTTGAGATCGCCTCCAATTCAATATGAGATTTTCCTGAGAATTTTCTATGGAATTATCATAAAGAAGCAGATGTTCTTGGAAAAGATTATCAAGCCACATTTGTAATGATTTTGTAATTGTTAACTATCAATTATACATTCATACAATTATAATTCTATGTTATGGCAGACTCTGGTGATTCTGGGTGATAACAGAACAGTAAAGGAAGAAGGGCCAGAATTTACAGATGCTTTTATACACAACTAGATTGCAAAGCAGTTGAGCATACTTCTAGTTCTATTTCCCTTGCCGGATTTGCCTGATTTTTTCTATACTTCTAAAATGTCAGATAATGAACTGTGTTTTCATACCTAGCATAATTAAAAACATTACTTGCAAGTTCTCAGAATTTCATACTAGTATTTTGTAAATTTGAGAAAAAATCATGCATTATTGAACCTTCAGTCTTACACGAGCATCTGAACCATGTGCCTCCATAATTCTGAGATAGTCTTACGCAAACTTAAGGGAAAATATCACCTTTCCTCCCATGTTGTTCATAAAAAATGCATGCAGTATAAAGCCACAGTGGGAAACTGCGTGCTAGATCGTAACACAGTTAACCCTAGGAAAATTCATACAATTTTTAAAAACACTGCAAATTGTACTGACTGAGAACAGTGTGCCACAGGAGCCCTGAGGATACTGAGAATTTGATTTGCGTGCGTGTTTGCCTGTCTCTACGTCTCTTCTATTCTCCTTCATTCCAACATTTTTTTTAATTCTTAGTGACCAAAGAAATCCAAGTCATCAATGCAAATCTCTGATATCACATGTACGACTGGCTCACTAACTTCAGCAATTGGGTGGTGGGATCACTTGTTGAGATACTTGACATTAGTGCATAAACACAAGGCCTTGTCTTAAGCGTTGGATCTAAGAAATAAGCTTTCCCTGGGAGAAGTCTCATTAACAGATGCAGATTGAGGTGGCACAAGGGACCGAAGTAGGTGAACAAACCTGTGACCTAAGAGAACTTTTTTGAGAAAATTGAAGCAAGGGTAATAAAGTCATTTCTGTACTGAAGCGGAATGTGTATGGTATTTTTCCCTGTTTCCTATAGACTGAATAAGTTATTCAATTATGTAATCTTTAAAGGGGTATTATACTAATATTGGGAAACTCATCTTGCTATCATAGAAACAAAACTTGGGACTTTATTACAAGGAATGTAAAGAAATGCCTCTTATTTTATTACATTGGCCCACAACATCAAAGGCGGATGTTGGTGGGACGGCAGTAGGGATTGAACCTTCCAGTCAATATTCTGTTAAAATTTGTTGCCTTGTGACAGATGGCAGCAGATGGCATCTGACATGGAAGTGTGCATGAAGCAAAGCTGTGTCACTGAATTCTTCCACGTGGAAAAAAATGACACACTCTGACATTTACCAATGCTTGCTGAACATTTATGGAGACCAAACAGTGGATGTCACCACAGTGAGGCAGTGGGCGGTGCATTTCAGCAGCAGCAACAGTGACAGTGGGTCACCTCCGCTGGTGAAGAGTTTTATGAATGCAGCATGATGGCTCTTTCAACACCTCATTGCTGTTGCAGATGCGTACCTAATGGTAGTGACAATGTTGAAAAATAGTGTTTTGTGGATGAGAATATGCTCCATCAAATAGGGTAACTGTGCTCTTTGTATCTGTTTTGGTTTCCATGGAAATAAGGAGGCATTACTTCCAGAGTAATCTAAATAGTAATTATGTAATTTATACTATAATCCCAAACCACCCTTCAGTATTCTCTTTCTTCTTAACCTAAAGACACTGATTTAAATACAAAATAATTAACCTGGATTTAAAACTAATTAATGGTGTAGCCTATGACCAGTTCATCATCTTCTTTCTTCGTCAATGGAATGAGTGAAGTAAATATTTCTGTACCCCAGTGACTAGGATGATTTTATCAACTGCCACTGCATACTGAGGAGTTGATTCCAGGCATCTAGATTTCATTCATTCCACCTGAGAACCCCACCACAACAAACACTGGCTAGAGAATTGTTTCCCTAAAGCCCACCACAATACAAGCAAAGAAACCAACAAACCAGAAACATTAACTTCTCAGCTTTCATACAGTGTTTTCTGAAGCTGTAATTTTCTTTCTTGCTAGTCAGTGGACAAAATAAAAGGATGTTCCTACATTTATCGGCTGCAAGTGAGGTTCATCCCTCATTGGGAGTAGCTTTAACTCCCAATATTCATGTGAGGAAGCACAAGTTTTGGCCTGGTTTTCTTTGAAATCTGTTCACCTTCCCCACTCTGGTCAGCAGCCTGACTTCTGCACATGAATCTCTCATGATTTCCGTACCTCAGTAGCATACAGAAATATTTACCAGAATCATTTTTATTGAGGGAGAAAAAGGATGATAAACTGATCACTAGCATTAGTAGGTTTTACAACTAAGGTTCCTTATTTTATATTTGTTTTAAAAAAATTATTAGTTTTAATACTAAACAATTGATCTGTAAATTAAAGAAACAAGGGAATGAGACATTCTTTGTTTTGAGGAAATTTTTGCTTCATTTTTATGGAAAGAGTGCATGCTGGAAAGCCTTCTGTCCGCATTTGTGAAATCCCTTCATTAATAAAAATCCCTGCCCGCTTTTTGTGGCATCTGCACTTAACTTTCAGCAGCAAACCAGCAACTACAAACAAGCCAAGCCACCAGAACAGGATTTCTAGGCTCTGTCCCTGGCAAAACCAATAGCACAATTTTATTTTAAAAAGTATAGATGTTTTTGTTTGTTTGTTTGTTTGTTTTATTTGTAGAAACTCACGGCTGCTCACTGCATGATTTGGAATTCAAGAGGAACTTGCTTCTGCAAAGAAATGCAGTAATCACTAATCCGGGGAACAGCCTGTTGAGACTGTTGATCAAATAAATAAATGAATAGGATTAGATTATTTCTCTGAGGATCTACCTTACAACTTTGAAAGCCTTGCCTCAGCAGATAGGCAGAAAATGTAAGACATTTTGGTCTAATAAAGGAAGCGTTACAGACAGATAATGCCAATATATGCAGCAGACCAAGAAACGAAAACTTTATGTCAGAAGCCAGGATTTATGAACAATGGCCTATTAGTGTCAATGGATTACAAAACCACACAAAAGAATATAGTGACAAATAGCATTTAACTAAATAAGGCTGCCTTTACACCCTGACGGAGTGCCACTTTTATCAAGTGTAATTATCCTGGTGATGGTTTAATTCATCGTTAATTTTGCAGTGGCTTGACACAAATGCATCAGTAGTATAGAAGTTTCTTGGCTCTCCTGGCCTTCTGGAGTGAAAAAGCATGAAAGAGGAGGACAAGGCAAATTGTTTTCTAAGCACACTGAGACTCTAAACCAGAGCACAAAAGGGACATGCAGGAAGCACAGCTTCTCTTCCCTGTGAGGTGTGAGGGACGTATCTGAAAGCTGCTAGAACCACCATGAAAGAGAAGTCCAAATGTGTCTTTTCCTCCATACCAGCCACAGAGAGGTCTTCTTCTCCCATTGCAGCAGGCCCAGGAAATCTTCAACATAGGTTTTAGCATGAGTATGAACTGAAGCTCTTTAAGTTTGCCGTTGCTTCCCTCCACTGAGCCACTGGCAAAATGCAAGTCTTCTCAGGGGTTGTGTTGCGCTGTATACACATACACACCTTTCTGGGGTACTGTTTCAGAGGGGTACACTCTAGAAATTTGGCAGCCAGTTTGGGTTTGTACAGGGCTTTTCAAGTTCAGATTGTTGTATGAACTGTCTAAGCTTGCAGAGCCAGAAAAATCTGGAATGAAGTCCACTAAGGGAATTGCTTGCCCAACGAGAACAATGAAATAATTTTAAAACAAGAAACAGCTCTGAGCCACAGATGTGAATCTGTACTTTCCTAAGTTTGGGAATATATTTGTTTTGTTCTTTGGCCAGCTCAGGAGACAGCTGAGAAATTTTGTACTTCAAATTCTTCTCTTGATTGCTTTCCTTGAATATATTTGTTTTCTTTCTGCTTCTGGACTCAGTTCCCTTATGCTGGGAGTCAGCATTATCTGTCTTTTCTTCTTCCATTTGGCATTCTGTTCTCCAGTCATGGATAGATAACATTTTTCACTAGCTTTGTGGGTATAAATATCTACCCATAAATCCACCTTTTCTTTTGAAGTTGTCTCTTTTTTTGCTCCTAGCCTGCAGAACATGTCTACTTCAGTTAACTCCTCTTGACTTTCCCCCAGCTATCAGGCTTGTTGCTTCCCCCTCCTACTTTTCTTTCAATAATTGGAGGAGGCGTTTGGGTAGAGAGCACTGTCAGTAAATTCACAGATGACACAAAACTGGAGGGAGTGGCTGACTCATCAGAGAGCCACACAACCATCCAGAGGAATCGTTGACAGGCTGAAGAGGTGAGCTGGCAAGAGTCTCATGAAGTCCTGCACCTCATATCTAGCAGAATCATAGAATGACTTGAATTGGAAGGGACCTCAAAGATCATCTAGTTCCACTCCCTCTGCCACAGGCAGGATTTCCAGCTGCTAGATCAAGCAATAAGTCAGGCTGCCCACGGCCCCATCCAGCCTGGTCTTGAATGCCTCTAGTGATGGCCATCCACAACATGCTTCTCTGGGAAGCATGTTCCAGCATCTCACCAAACTTACCCCTGATGTCTAATCCAAATCTTCTCTCTTTTAGTTGAACACCATTCCCCTTTGTCCTATCACTATCTACATGTGTAAAAAGTTTATTTCCCTCCTGTTTATAATCTCCCTTTAAATATTGGAAGGGTGCAATGAGGTCTTCCTGGAGTCTTCTCTGCTCCAGACTGAACAAGACAAGTTCCCTCAATCTTTTTTTCATAAGAGAGGTGCTCCAGTCCTCTGATCATCCTCGTGGCCCTTCTCTGGACCCTCTCCGAAATCTCCACATCTTTCCTGTGGAGGAGGAACAATTCCAGACACCCAGCTGAGAAGCAGCTCTGCAGAGAAGGACTGAGGGGTCCTGGTGACCACCAAGCTGAACATGAGTCAGCAATGTGCCCTTGCTATCGTGTCCAGTTCTGGGCCTCCCATTACAAGAGAAATGGGGATATACAGGAAAAGAGTCCAACAGAGGGTCACCAAGATGGTTAAGGGACAGGAGTACCTCTGCTATGAGGAAAGGCTGAGAGAGCTGGGACTACTCAGTCTGGAGAAGGCTCAGGAGAGATCTTAAAAATGTCTATGAACATCTGAAGGGAGAGTGCAAAGAGGATAGAACCAGGCTCATTTCAGTGGTGCCCAGTGCCAGGACGAGGCACATACTGGAAAACAAAAGGTTCCATCAGAACATCAGAAAGCACTTTTTAACTGTGCAGGTGATGGAGCACTGGAATAGGATGCCCAGAGAGGTTTTGAAGTCCTCCCTCAAAAATCATCTAGATGTGGTCCTGGGAAACCTGCTCTTGATGTTCCTGCACAGGTTGGACCAGATGGACCCAGATGGCTCCTTCCCACCTCAGCCATTCTGCAACCCCGTGATTTTGCAAGAGAGAGAGAAAACACTATTAGTGAGTCTGTAAAAAGATCTCTGCTTCTGAATGAATGGAGTTGAAAATGGTTTGCTATTTCTTTGGCTTCCGTGCAAAATATTGGTTGGCTTTGAGCACTGAGAGGGAGAGGGTGGGGAAAATAAGTGAAAAACAAACAAACAAACAAATGAAAAACACAACAGTTTTTGCCCAAGTCATCAGAAGGACTGACATTATGTTTCCATATCCTCTAAGAAAACTCACAACATGATGCCATGCACACCTCATATCTACTGCTCAGAAAACCACAGAGTAATGTCATAACTGGGCACTGCAGCACTGCAGCCAGCTCTGCAGTCACATCAGAAGTAACTCAACTACTGCAAGGAAACACCACCATAAATTTAAAGGCTCCTCAGCTTTGAATTGTTGATCTGGAGAAAATACCACTGCACTTTATTACTTCTCTATAATCTAGTTTCAAATGGTGAGAGATCACTGTAACCTTTGTCCCACAGGGAGAAATAAGTTTTATGGCCTCAAATTGTACTAGGAGAGATTCAGGTTGGACATTAGGAAAAACTTATTTTCTGAAAGGGTGGTCAGGCTCTGGAATGGGCCGCCCAGGGAGGTGGTGGAGTCACCATCCCTGTAGGTGTTCAAGAAACATTTAGGTGTTGTACTGAGGGACATTTAGTAGGAAATATTGATTGGACTGGATGATCTTGGGGGTCTTTTCCAACCTTGGTGATTCTATGATTCTGTGATATTAAGTTTTGTTTTCAAGATGCTACTTACAGTGCACCAAAAGGGACATACCTATTTGAGACTGAGCAACCATAGTGGACTTGCGGTCACACAATGGAGAGAAGGGAAGCCCTAGTTCTGCTTCTTTGTCACCCTGGAAAAAAAAAAAAGAGAATAAATTAGAACAAGGCATTGAGCTTGAATATCTTAGGGCACTGCTGTAAAAGCAACCTACTTTACTTTCTTCAGTGAAGTAGGTTTTGTATATGCGCGTTTTTGTAAACACAGATTATTTATGGAGAATTGAGTCTGGCTGGAAAAGTCGTGGTCCAAGGAGAACGACAGGAATCGAGCATTTTGATTCCAGTTAGTTCTCCCTCATAGCTTTCCCTGTCTGCTTGGTACTTCTAAGCGTTAAGTAAGCACCCTCTTGTACTCAAGGATGATTCTCTTTGGAGCTCTCTGGAAGAGTCAGCAGAACACCATCCTTGGAACAAACCTTTCAAGAGAAAATGTCAGTATCGTGATTGATCCTTCAGGATTTGCACTTGCTTGCATGCTTTTTTCCTTTTGTCTTTTAGATAAAGAATTCAAAGGTCACGACTGGCCAGATACAGATTACATTTTTTGTCCAAAGGAAACACTGATATTGTTAACATTTTATGTAAGAGCTAAAGAACAAAGGTACAAACATGCTTTCCAGCCCTCAGAACTGACAGTCATTTCCTAACGTCACAAGACGGTGTGGAAAATCAAGTGTTATAAACCCATTTCTTCCAGTCATTTAAGCTGCATATTCACACCAAGCTTGCTTCAGTCACACTGTTATAAATCGCTTGAGGCTGATAGGATACATAGGATGACAGTTGCAGTAATCCCCAGTGAGCATTCAAATTTAAATAGCCTGTTAAATGTACCAGATAACCAATTCCTTAAATCAGCAACTCACTTAACTGTGCTGAACTTCATGCCAGTATTCTGACTAATGTCAAATGGAAGTCAAAATAGCCAGCAAACAAATTAGAGAAAAACTGTAGGCATAAGAAGCACTGAACGGGTTTTTCTTTGTCACTATTATAACGTACATAAAAAGAAGGAATAAGTTCTGTTAGAGCTTTGGGTGAAGCAACAGTTTTCTCCTGCTTTATGTTAGGAGTCTGATGTACTAACTTCAGGGTAAGCCAGAAACCAAACACAGAAATATTTTGAAGTAACCTTCTACTGCCGTGTCTGCCACACCTCTCAGGAAAAGCATTTTTCAGTGCCAGCTCTTATCATCAGTTTTCTCTTACTCCTCGTGCCTCTTACAAACCCCAGCACTTAGTTCTCTTTAGCACAGAGTCCCTAACAGCCTTCTTGACTGCTCAAAGACATATGTGACTTTTAAGCTGTTCAGGCAGATCCTTCATGGATAGCTAAATTGCTAAGTAAAACATGCAAGATATTTCCTTTATGAGATCTTTACTCCAGCTGCTGAATATCAATCAATAAAAATTGTATTCGAAAGCAGCATTAACATCTACAAACATGCGCAGTTCATGCAGGAAGACCTGTGTCACATCACTGCAGAACTGGAAACCAAGAGCATTAGAAATCTGTACCGATTCAGGTTAAGTGAGTCTTCGTGCCTCATAACACACACAACAGAAAAAGTGGAAGAGAATCTGCACTTGAAGAGCACAAGAAATAAATATCTAAACTGAAATCAGCCTACTTTCTTAGTCCTATGATCCTCTCTGGCTAGTGGCATTTTTCAGCTCATACATAGAGAAGAGTGCATGTTGCTCTTCTGCTATCAGGTAGGGATGTATATATTTATCTACTAACTTCAATGAACAAGTCTACTTTTCATGGTAAGCATAAGGTTTTTCCCAAAAAGGGAGTTAGTATTTCATCGTAATTTAGAACCAGAATACAAGTTTTATGCAATGTTTTATCTAAACATGGAGGCATTTGTCATTCATAACTGAAGCATGATTTGTTGTTCAACAGTCCTTGTGAAAACATAAGATGATTTTGTCTTCGTTGCACTTGTAAAGCAGATCCAAACCTGGCCTTTTTGTGTTCTTACACGCAGCTAATCTTAATTCCCTCATCAATTTTTTGGGGTACACAACAACGGTATATTTTATCAGATCTAGTATCCTTCTGAGCTATAAGAGAATAAGCATGCCCAGTGGCAGAGTTTCCCCTAACATGTATGTGAAAATCATCCTCCTTACGTGAGCCTTCTGTGTGGCAGCACAGAGACAGATGCAGGCATGATTTTCCTGCTTCCACTCAGTAAACCCATTCTTGCTTTGAAAAACAAATTTAAGGATTCATTTCAAAGCAAATTTTTGCAATGTCCTTGCATTGAAGGGATTCCCACAATGCCTTTAAAAGCAGATGCCATTCAAAAAACTTGTTAAAAATTGGCTTTTTGGTTTGGCTTTTCTGCATTCAGATTTACCGCAACTCATGAAGTTACTGAAGTTTGCAGGGAAATTAAGCACTTAATTTTCTGATTAGTTTAGTAATACATATTGGTGAAAAGTATCCTCACACTCTTCGGTGCTCTGTTTACTTTTTCTTCTTTTTTTTTTTTTTGTTGTTTAAGCAGCTATTTACACGCTTTTAACTGGCCACATGGGGAGACTGTAGTTATCACATGGACTTTAATGATTTGTCTAGATTTGCGGATCTGTCAATGGGATGCCCATTAAAAGATATAAGCTAGAGCAGTTCACTTCATTGAAGGTAAGGGTAATGGATTTTTGTATGTCTACTCCAGCAATATAGGTACAGCTTTATAAAATGTAACTACCTAAATGTGTTTTCTGTGGTTTAACAGCTAAGCAGAACATCATATATTCTATCTTTTGCAAGTTAGAAACACATACTGATTCCATAAAGGTAGTTAGCCTGGCTTAGCATGCCAAATTAGAACTTTTCCTATGCAGGTAATACTTCTATGATACGCTGCCTTTCCAAGAGACTTGATAGGCAGTGCTACTGTGCCAGACAAAAAAGCTTCCTATCATTTAGGATGCTCTTGAGAAAATCAGAGAAGAAAGAAAATATACATTCACATTTTCTTACTTGCCCAATCCTCTGTGCTGCCAGAACACAGAGGAATTCCCCAGCTTTACCTGTCTGAAGAACTCCTCTAGCAGAGACATGGTCCAGCGGTGATGGAGGTCCCAGGCCTTGGCTGGATGACTGATATCTGCTGTATGCAACAACAGTGATAAGGCTTTCGGCTTGTCAATTCTGAAAATTCAAAGGATCAAACAAGTTAATTGCCTGCACTTGCAGTGGAGAATGACAAAAATCTCACTTAAAAAGGGAAATAAGGCCATCAGAGTCTTTGGCCAGGATATTAATGGAGTATTTCTGTGTTCATAAAACCTGACAACTGTGAAAGGTTGACTAATTTCTCCAACATACACCATTCCTACTGTAACGAAGACATTAAGAAGTATAAAGAGAAACTTTGCCCAGCTTTGTTGAGTTCCTTTCCAGGCTCACTTCTTTGCACAATCAGACCTGAAGAGTCACTATGCTCCCTATTTCATCTGGGCTACATTATATGCAGGTCAGAAGAGAATTTACTCCCTATCATCTTACTGTAGTAAACAGGATCTGCTCTCAGGGACACTGATGACTTTGCACAGTAAGTATGCTTCACTGTTAGAAAACTGGAGGGAAGCTGGCAATTTCTTAAGACTATAACCTGAGAGGCTAGCCCAAGAACTCAGTAAATAATGTTTACTTGGGATGAGTAATTTCAGTTTTTAATTTCAGCTTTTGACTGCCTGAAATAGTTGGAAGAGCTGTAGCTTCTGACAGGACCGAGTGGTGAGCCACACTCTGATCTGATATAGATATAATTCTGGAGGGTGCTGGACAGATCTGCATCCAGAGTGAAAAAAAAGAAAAGACCATCACTAAGAAAAGCATAACGGGAACTTTATGGAGAAGGCTGTGGACAAAATATTACAACTCCTACTGGCATACTATGAAAAAAAAAAAGCCTTCCCCATAATGCTCCATCTGTTATTTTCCAGTCCTTCCCTTGATGCATCTCAGATTGTTTTCGTCTTTCCCCTTGTTATGGAGCAGGCCCCTTGCCATGGTGGCAGCTGCTACCATCTGCAGAAAGACAGCGCACTGATTGTGTTTTGTAGATCCTTGAGTCCTACTCAATTGGTAGAGGTTGTTCAGTTGGATCATGTCCTTGATGTTACCCTCATGTGCAAAGGAAAATGACCAGGGAAGCTTACCCCAACACAGTGACCTTTGCAAGCTTTGGTCCACCAGCACAGAACAGAGATGTGTGTATAGGTATTGCTAGTCCACTCCTAAGTGAATTCATTCAAAATTCAACAGCAGAAACAGAATTGAGGTGCACATCAAGGAGAGTGAGAGCCTCTGGAGAGGTGCTTTTGAAGTTAAATATAATGGCAAAGCACAAGCTGAAATGAAGCTCCTCAGTGCACGGTGCTGTGAAGTGACTCACCCTTCTGGCTGCTGCAAAGCATTCTTCATGGCTTTGATTTGCTGGAAGTGACAGGACATATCAGTGGCTAACACCATCTCAATCACCAGAGCCCTGAACTCCCTTTTGAATGGCATCACGATGAGAGAAGCAAGGAAAAAGAAACACAAAAACCAGCTTCAGACACACTCCAGTTTCTGTTGTTATCTGCAAATTACTAACAGCAATTTAGCAAACTGATAGCAAACAGCAAACTGATTTCTTACATCACTCTTTCCGTTATTTCTCTTTCAGGTTGAGGGAGAAAGATGAATGAATTTCTACAAACACAACAGTGGAATGGCTGCAAATGAAGCCACGTGGCTTAATTTGTGAAGAGTATCAGTATCAGTACACTTCCATTCTCACTTAAGAACAAACCTTTTGAATTGATTTCTTTATAAAGCATTCTTAGAATTAAGCAAAAAGATTGTTTAATGATATGGCATGAATCAGGTGAATTTTTGAACCTGCATTTCTATCTAGTTAACTAAAACTGGTCAAAACCTCCACTGAAAGCTTAGCTGTATTATTAAAGGAAAAACAACATGTTGAAAAACAACATGTTAAAAAGCATCTCCTAGTAAATATAACTGTATATATACATTCAAGAGTTCTGAGAACCTGCGCTACTTCCCTGACATTACTCTTCAAACTATTCCTGCACGAATTTTTGTTAAACAAACTTTTCAGGATACGTTTGGAATTCCTTTGAAGATAGTGTGGATGTCCTAGAATTTTAAAATATCAGAACTCTCTGATCTAACATATAATATAAATTTCTTTTTTCTTTCCTTGATTCAGCTGCTCACAGTTTAATAGAAGAATAGCCCAAGGTTAGCATACCAGCTAAGGATTTGGGAGATTCAGAAATGGATCAGTTTTCATTTAAAAATAAAAGTTGCCATTCTTTTCATGAATCTTTCATGAAGGAGACAGTCTATTTTGGGCATATCTCTCCTGCCTCTAGTAGCTGTACTCAAGTTCTAGCCCCAGGCCACACACTGCTTAGAGACTC
The DNA here is from genome assembly GCA_016647715.1 of Pavo muticus. Taxonomy (NCBI): domain Eukaryota; kingdom Metazoa; phylum Chordata; class Aves; order Galliformes; family Phasianidae; genus Pavo; species Pavo muticus. Next base: position 347,280 of record JACDJE010000520.1, on the reverse strand, counting down.
GAGACCTTGGTGCCTACTCAGTCCCATGGGTGTCACATAACATGCCCCCCCAAGAGTTCTGCACACACATTAAAATTGCACCAGTTGTCCTCACCATCCCCACAGCACACCTACCTCCTCCTCCCCACCCTTCAGTACAAGCACTTGCATAGCCAACAGCATTCAGAGAAATTATATGGTGGTTGGAAACAAGCTTAGTTTAATTATTTTTGCTGGTCCTGGTCAGTTCCCTGGTCTGGTACATTCCCAGCAACAAAAACCTCTCTGTCAATACAAACAAGAGGAACCAGGAAGGAGAGGAGAAACTGCTTCTTTTAGCAAAAGTGCTGGCAAACGGCAGCTTAAAACACATGTGGAATAAGGACCGGAATCCTGAGAACTGGAGAGCAAGTCGATGTACTCCAAGCCAGAGACAAAGCAAAAGCCAGCGAGGATGACAGAAAATGTGGGCTGAAATGCAGGTGTAACATAATGCAGCCAAAAGCACAACAACAAAGTAATAATTTAATGGGGAAACCAACAGATTCCTAATGGACACACACATCTATCAAGTCTGTACTTTTCCACAACATTGTTAGAAACTTCTGTGCTCCAGAGAAATTTGAAAATATTTTAAATAGTGCTTTTGCAAGAAGCCCGATAAATCAGAGCGGTATGTATTAAAATTGAGTGGTCTAAATGGTTAATCTTTATACAAGGCTCAAAAGTTTGTGGTAATTTTTTCAAAGTGGCCACTATTAGAATATTAAGGGCCTGAGAATGGGTTTTCTTGCTGATCTGCTCAACTGAACATACCTTGTGGATGCAAAGTCTGTTTTATAGATCTGGCCATGCTGCTTGTCTGACTAATTGGGGATTTTAATAGTTCTCATTACATTTTCAGATGTTTTATCTCATGGCAGATACACATTTCCCCAAGGCCTGAGGCCAGGAGCCATGGGGACGCCATATTCTCGCATCTATAACCTACCCCTAGGAAAAAGTACTAAGTTATCAAATTTGATAATAAATTCTAAGATAACTTTTCCATGTCCTTTAACAGCCCCTGCAGAATTAGGGAAAGCTACAATTAGGTGGAGAGAGCAATGCCAGGAAAAGCAATTTGGAGAAGAGGAAAACCTGGAGTGAATTTCTGTTTCATTACTGCTACACAAATGCCCTGCAGGTGATGCCCATGAAAACATGGTATCTGGTACAGTTCCATCATCAAGCACAGTTGCATGGTATCTGTACTACTGACTGCTGAGCTAGATAGGACTCTGGATGACTTAACATCTAAATACTTCCAAGTCTTGCACTGATCTCCATTTGGCAAATATCCTTACTTGCTCTTTAGAATAACTACTACATGCCTTTGCCTTTTTTGACTCGGAGAACATTACATCATTTTATTGTATATTGTGCTGGATGCGTCTTTGCTCCATACTAGTGTTCACCTCAGAGCTACATTCTAGCAAAGGGCTCCCATCTCCATGTATACAAAGGAAAAGAACAGGAAAATGGCTGCTTTAGATCACCTAATCCCTGTGCTAAGAATTAGGTAAGATCTCCTGTAGTGAGATATTTCACCAAGTTTGCGTAGCACAAGTCTTTATTCTCATGAAAATTAATGGATGAAGGAAAAATGCTACTTTCAAGGAAACATTTTCAATGGCTGACACACACTAAAGGTTTAACATTCAGAATAAGCATGCATCCATCCTGGATACAGAGCAAAAAATTTACAAGAAAAGTGTGTGATTATGCAGCCATGTATCTGCGATTATGTACAAAAGACGACTATGACTAAAGTTGTCTTTGTTTAGAACCATTCCAGGTTTCTCACTTCTGACTCTAAAGGAATAACACCGATTGACAAAGAGGACTCAAAATTATCTGAGGGACAGTAAGCTCTGACAAAATCAGTTTTGCATGAAAGGTCACTTCCTGAAGCTGTACTCTGATTCAGAGTTTCAAAGTTAAACATTTTCCAGATGCATATTTAATCCGGTACTTGACAGTAAAGGGCTTGCACTAAGTATACTCTATTTCAATAAACTGCGTGGAAATTATTAGCAGTGAACTACAGAGCCAGAAAATACATCTTTAGTCGTATCTTGGAAAGCATCCGTTCACTTTGCGGTTTGCTTTCTTAAATCATTGTGATTTGTTTTTCATACAGTTTCTTCATTTTCTTGCTAATGATTTGCATAAATGGGATTCATCAAATGAGGCAACTCACTTTCAAATATTTAACAAGGAGCAGGAGTTTTAAAATGGAGAGGAAAACACAGTTTAAGTCCTAGTAAGCATTCATCTTTCTTCTTGACTGTAACCAAAACAATCTCTTTCAGTCTCATCAGCTTCCCCTAAAAAACCTATACCCATTTCTGTTCCAGCTGTGACAGCTAGCTCTAATCTCCTGTATTTCTTTCCTGTAAATACAGTCCTGAACCAGATGACCGAATAACACAAAACTGATGAAATCCAGATATATATCACAGAATCATAGAATGGCCTGGATTGAAAAGGACCACAATAATCATCTAGTTTCAACCCCCCTGCTATGTGCAGGGTCGCCAACCACCAGACCAGGCTGCCCAGAACCACATCCAGCCTGGCCTTGAATGCCTCCAGGGATGGGGCATCCACAACGTTCCTGGGCAAACTGTTCCAGTGCGTCACCACCCTCTGTGTGAAAAACTTCCTCCTAATATCTAACCTAAACCTCCCCTGTCTTAGTTTAAAACCATTCCCCCTTGTCCTATCACTATCCACCCTCGTAAACAGCCATTCCCCCTCCTGTTTATGTGCTCCTTAAAGTACTGGAATGCTACAATGAGGTCTCCCTGAAGCCTTCTCTTTTCCAAGCTAAACAAGCACAGTTCCCTCAACCTCCTCCATATATATATAGGATTGTGCAATGAACTGATCATCAGGTCTTCTCTTACTAATAATGTCAAAATGAAATGAGAGCTCAGGTCAAAACTGCACTTAAGAATGTGATTTCCAAGAGCTAGCATTTGGACTTTTTGCTGAAGGAGATTAATCAAGTACGTCTACAAAAATAATATTAGATCTGGACATGTTTTAACAGTTCTCCAAAGCATCCTTTCATGTTTTGAGTCCAACTGATACCGAAAGTCCTATTTCTGAGTACCAGTCTGAGAAACTGTGGGTTTCTTGTGGTTTTTTTTTCTCAGCATCTGAGATCCTGCTGAAGTTAGCTGATGTTTCCAGTGCCTTCCAAATGTTTGCCTATGGGATTTCAAACTGGCAGTCAAAAGCAAAGGCACATGAGAATCACATTTTGGCATTAGAGCATGTTGAAATAATGATTTTTATCCTGCAGCTGCTGCTGCTTGATCAGCAGCTACAAAATAATACAGCCCTACTTAACAGAGGAAAACTAATCAATCTAAACAGCTCAGTATTTTTATTCAGGCAGATACAGTATTTCATAAAAAGGAGAAGTGATAATCTTTAAAACCTCCAGTCTAAACATATACCTCAACAGAACACACATTTTGACACAAGGGAATTAACAAGAAACACCTGAACTTAGTTTTCATCCAACCACAAACAGTTTAAAGCCCCAAAGCAGACTTCTTTCCTAAAGACAGCATTCCTGCAATGAAGCATTCTCAAGCAGCTGCTCCACTGATCCTTGTAAACAGTGGCTCTACGGCTGCCATTTCTAATCAGATAGTTCCTTGTGTTTCCCCCACCAAAACAAAAGGAAGCAGCAATTTGCTGCCAATATTGTACAAGGCATTACCAATCATAGCTAAAAATAAATAAATAAATAAATAGATTTTTAACATCTCGATGCAGTTCATGTTTCCTGTCCATGCTAAGACCATATGGGCAGGCAGGATTTCTCAAGCCGCCGCTCCACAACACTCACACTAACTGAAACCAGCTGTTTAAGTTCCTAAATTGTATTCCCACTGTTCAGCTACAGGATTATATCACTGTCCACAAGTCAAATAAACAGGAAATGCAGGTGAAAGACATTATGAAGCACAGTCATTGGCTAGCATACTAGAAGCCTATCCCCTGAGCAAACCTAATTTCCTGTAAGATGAACTGACCAGTCATTATCGTATCTAATTCAGGTGCATGGGGGAAGCACTGAGCTGCATGTAAGATCCTACAAGTCCCTTCTATGGGAAAGACTGTGGACCAGGATTTCTTTCTGTCTGGCAGACAGGGCTACTTTTAAGGTACTACTCCTTTGAGTTCAAAATCCCTTATAAAAACAAAAAGCCCTCATTAGTTTGAATTGTCTGCTATTAGAAAACAAATCGTGGACTGATTTGGCAAATAAATCATATGTTGCATGAGCTTAATTTAAATTATAGCTTCTTATACCACTTTGGCTTATATAGTGCACTGATTTATGGTCCTTGGACTCGATTCTTATTTGCATTCCATCCCGTATGTAATTTCCAGGCAAGGAGTGTCAAAGTAGATTAAGGGTATCTTTATGATTTTGCATGAACAGCAACCTACCTCTTCACTCATTTACAAACAGATGTGTGCAAAATGTGTTTCCGTGAGATGCTGAAATTACATGGGAGTCAAATTATATATTATTATCCATTGCAACAAATTCCTAGTCTGACTACTATCTGAGGTGAAAACCAAATAAATAAATATGCAAGTCAAACGCTTTATAAAGCTTTTTTTTTTTTTCTCTCAGCAGCAGAAATGCTAATGCACAACATACACTGATGCATATTGCTATTCAAACAAAGCAGTAACACTCTGTGGTGATAGTGCAATATTCTGAAGCAGTTTGTGTTTACCTCCAGTCGTCTTTTGAGAGATTAGATAAAATATTCATCTCTTCATCATCTTGTAAAAGACGATATGCTGCACTAACATGGTGATTTTCAAGCACAGACCGGTCATTATACAGAATGGCTGAGTCTGACCTAGGATTAAAAGAGAAACAAAGGAAGGTTATGTTTCTTCCTTATCTAAAGTGTCTCGTATTCAAAAGCTTTTCTTTGCTCAGCTACAGAGGTTAGTTCCTATAGTGCAGATATAAGCATTTTGAGAGTGCTTGTGATACTTTATTCATTGCTGTTATTCATTAAAAGAAAACTAAAGATGAAAATTCACCATGAAATCTATTTCATCTGCTGAGACTCACCTAGTCTGACGTTACATTAGAAAAGGATACTGAGAGCTTTCTAACTGAGAGAGATAATGTAAATTTAAGGCTCCTTTCCAGTTCTTGTGTATATTGCTCTCAAATTGAAGCCTGAGTGTAGCCAAGTAAGAAACTGTAAGATTTGTTCTTATATTGCTCCCAGAATAGTAAATTGGCTGTAAGCAAGACATAACTGAGCTGCTTTCAGTTATCTGTGCACCTAGCTATGCTGTACAGAAGGGCAAATCCCAGTGGGATAGTATAAGACCAAAGGTCTTATATATACCTCACACCTTATTTTAGGCTCCATGTTATAGATCTGAAATTGCTGGATAGCTCAACTGTTCTGAAGACAAAGTGGTTGCTCGAAGTTAATGGCAAGAGAGATTGAGTATGACTCATAGTCCTCTCTCAGTCCTGCTTCCCAGTGAGCAGTGTAAATTTTTTATCCCTCAACATTTTAGATCCTCTGTTGTTCATTGTCACAGACAATACATTATAACTGAACTTTTCTATAGCTATTTTCTACTTTGGAAATATAGCAGATCCCTAATTCTTGCATATAAGAAGCTGAAAGAAGGGGAGTCTGGCTTATCCTAGAACACAGACAGAAATTTCTTCCAGGGTTCCAAAACCTTCTTGAGCATAAGTGTGATCTACCCTAGCAGCCTTTGTATATCTGCAATACATAGCATGATTCAGCTCCAGATGTCTAATTTAGGGTAAGTTGCAGTGCATCTTAGAAATGTCCAAGGACACTGTGTCAGTCAAGGACACCTGGACAGTTTGTCAGTGCTACCAGTAGACTTACACTATAAAAATAATACACAGACATTAGTTGCCTAATTATCACTGCAGCTAGACATTTCACAATATTTGCACACTTTCAAATTTTGCCATCTTCTTCGTACCTCTCTTCCATCAATCTTGAAAGCCCTACGGAAGACTCTGAGATCAACAATAATGCCAGTCCAGCATAGTCTGTGATCAGCTGACTGCTCTCCAGGATTTTACAAAGATTTAAGATGTGAGTGCAATGACTTATTCCCAAACAGGTAGTGCTAAACATATCCCCTTGCGGCTGGTATGTTTTTCCAATAAGAACAGTATATGTCGTGCTGGTGTGTACTGACAGATATAGATACTGGTGAACTTTTGAATTATAATGTCTCCTTCAAAACTGTATCTTTGATGAAATACATCAATCTGCATAACAATTAGTCTTCAGCAATTTCACACAGAAATATTTTGGGACCTTCCTTTTTCCTGATTATTAATATGATACAGTGGTCAGGAATCTATAATACAGGCATACAATAGGAAATGGTTGAGTAAGAGAAAATTAAATGTAATGTAGGGAAGTGAACTTTCCTCCTGCACCACTTGAGGGCAAAAGCTTCTACATTTTTCTATGTGGCTGTGCTGTTATTTTCCAAAAACTTCCCCAACCACTCATCATGATTTATGATGGCCTCACCGTGTTTGGATGTGAAAATTGTTGGTGGTTCCTGTGTGTTCATAATCGTGGATAGCAGCTGCAAAGATCATAGCGAAGATCTCCAGCTCTGTCAACCAGTGCTGAAAAGAAATTACAGAGCAATCAGATCATTTTCCCAGGCATTCAGGCTTTGTCTTTTAAGGCAAGTTATCCCCTGCTGACAGTCAGTGCTGCACATCCTTGCCTTTCCCCTGCAGCCTGCCAGCTGTTTTAAAGCAAATTTATCTGGCTGATACACCAAAGCTGAATCAGTGCTTTTCCTGATGCTTCATCTAAATAAACTGAACTTCAGCAAAATAGCTTCAAGAACAAAAAGGGCTGTTGTCCGTGTGTGTAGAGTAGTGAGGGGAAACAGTTGCCCTTCTTAAAGAACAATGTGTGAGGAAGAAAGAGGGGAAAATCCCAGGAAGAAAGAAGGAAAATCTCAAGAATACCCATTTTTTTCAAGAAGAACTTACTAATACATGTGTGCGTGTGCACATACCACCAAGGTATGTATTTTCAGCTTGGTTCAACTTTGTAACAGAGCCTCAAATACATAAAAATGTCACTAATTTCCACTAATCAGAGGAGTTTTTGTCAATCCCTGAACTATAAGGAGCACAGGAAACATAGTCTCGCAAGACATATATCTTGTTATTCATCATTCATAGAAATAGCTGATAAAGTCCGGAGATTGTTTTTTTTTTTTTTTTTTGTCCCTAATTGCCTGGAACAGTCAGTTTACCGGAGACAGCCCCAGATATCAGTGTCTGTGCAGATGGAGAATGAAGCTAGACTTGACATTAAAAATTTCCTTGCATTAAACATACAGCTCAAAGGTATTTTTACATTTTTTTTTTTAAGTGGGAGAGTAAAGAGATCAAGACACAAGTGGACACAGTAACTAAATTACTTTCTGCTTTCTACACAATTGGTCAAGGACAGGAACAAAGAGCACTGTTGCTGGAGAGATATCCATAATGTTTTATGTTCAGGAGTGACTTTTGATTAAGGAATGCTGCACCACTGACAGAAGATGATTTTGGCTTTCAAGTAACAACCTTTTGATAATAACAGTGGGAAAAAAGAACTAGCAGAGCAAATTCACTGTCTCACAAGGGAAGTGTGCATGAAGAAAAGGAAAAGGTCGGTCACTGAATTCCCTCACAGAGAAAAAATGGCACCCATTGACATTCATCAACACTTCCTGAACATTTATAGGGACAAAACAGGGGATGTGAGCAGAGTGAGGCAATGGGTGGTGCGCGTTTCAGCAGTGGCAACAGTGGGTCACCTCTGCTGGAGCAGATTTTGCTGAGCAAAGCATGCAGGCTCTCCTTCTCTGCTGGTGAAAATGCATAGCTAGTAATAGTGGAGACTGTTTCGAAAAACAGCGCTTTGTTGCTGAGAATTCACTCTATTAAACAGTGTTACTGTGCTCTTTGTAGCTGTTACGATTTCCATGAAAATAAGTAGGAGGCATTACTTTTGGAGGGACCTACATAATACTAAAGACATATATGACCTCTGACAGACGTCCCTGCACCTCCCTGACACTTCAAAACAAGCGTCACCACAAGCTTCAACCACCCGGATATCTGCTGGAATAGCGGCATGGCAGTTGGCAGACAATCCCAGAGATTCCTGGAGTCTGTCAAGGACAACTTCCTGGTCCGGGTAATAGATGGACCAATCTGAGGTGAAGCCTTACTGGACGTGGTGCTCACTAATGCAGAGGAGAGCATTAGAGAGGTTAAGACTGGAGGCAGCCTAGGCTGTAGTGACCATGCCTTGGAGGAGTTTGTGATCTTGAAGAATGCAGGCCTGGCAAAAAGCAGAGCTAGGACCCTGTGTTTTAGGAGAGCAAACTTCCGGCTGCTCAAGGAACTACTGAGTGGGATCCCCTGGGAAACTGTTCTTAAGGGCATGGGTACAGAACAGAGCTGGCAGCTCTTTAAGGACACCCTTCTGAGAGCACAACGGTTCTCCATCCCCCAGCAGAAGAAGTCAGGCAGGGAAGGCAGGTGACTGTCGTGGCTGTGCAAGGACCTACAGCTTAAACTGAGTGAAAAGAGGGAAATGTACAGCAAGTGGAAGCAGGGTTGTGTAGCGTGGAAAGAATACAGGGCTGTTGTCCGTGTGTGTAGAGATAGGATTAGGAAAGCCAAGGTGCAGATGGAGCTGAACTTGGCAAGGGATGTGAAAGATAACAAGAAGGGATTCTACAGGTACATAGGCGGGAGGAGACAGATCAAGGAGAGTGCTCCCCCTCTCATGAAAGGTAATGGGGAGCTGGCTTCCTCAGACATAAAAAAAAGCTGAGGTAGTCAGTGAGTACTTTGCCTCAGTCTTCACGAGTGGTCAGGCTTCCCGTGTCTGCCAGGACCATGAGCCTCTAGGTGAGCGTGTGGGGAGTGGATTCTGTCCCACTGTAACAGTGGAACAAGTCCAAGACCTCCTCATGAAACTGAATGTGTATAAGTCCATGGGGCCAGATGATATCCATCCTAGGGTTCTGAAAGGGATGGCTAATGTGGTTGCCGAGCTGCTCTCCATCGTATTTGAAAAATCATGGCTGTCCAGTGAAGTGCCCGGTGACTCCCATTTTTAAGACAGGGAGAAAGGATGACCCTGGGAACTACAGGCCTGTGATCCTCACCTCTGTGCCTGGGAAGATCACGGAGCAGATCCTCCTAGAAACTATGTTAAGGCACATACAAGATAAAGAGGTGATTCGAGACAGACAACATGGCTTCACCAATGGCAGATCTTGCCTGACCAATCTGGTGGCCTTCTATGATGAAGGCTTGGTTGATGGGAGAAGGGCGGTGGATGTCATCTACCTGGACTTCTGCAAGGCCTTTGATATGGTCCCTCACCACATCCTTCTCTCTAAATTGGAGAGGTGTGGATTTGAAGGATGGACTGTTCGATGGATTAGGAATTGGCTGGCTGGATGCAGCTAAAGGGTTGTGATTAATGGTTCTGTGTCAGAGTGGAGGCCGGTCACAAGTGGTGTCCCTCAGGGGTCGGTCTTGGGACCGGTGCTCTTCAACATCTTCATCACTGACACAGACAATGGCATCAAGTGCACCCTCAGCAAGTTTGCAGATGACATCAAGCTAAGCGGTGCAGTCGATACACTGGAAGGAAGGGAAGCCAGAGGGCCCTAGACAGGCTGGAGAAGTGGGCCCTTGAGAGCCTGATGAGGTTCAGCAAGGCCAAGTGCAAGGTGCTGTAGTTGGGCCAGGGCAATCCCAGGTATTTATACAATCTGGGGGAAGATCTCCTTGAGAGCAGCCCTTTGGAGAAGGACTTGGGGGTCCTGGTGGACAAGAAGCTGGACATGAGCCAGCAGTGTGCGTGTGCAGCCCGCCCAGAAGGCCAACTGTGTTCTGGGCTGCATTAAAAAAGGAGTGGCCAGCAGAGAGAGGGAGGTGATTGTCCCCCTCTACTCAGCTCTTGTGAGGCCCCATCTGGAGTACAGCATTCAGGCCTGTGGCCCCCAGTACAGGAAGGACATGGAGCTCTTGGAGCGGGTCCAGAGGAGGGCCACTAAGATGATCAGAGGGCTGGAGCACCTCTTCTGTGAGGAAAGGTTGAGGGAACTGGGCTTGTTTAGCTTGTTTAGGAAAAGAGAAGGCTCCAGGGAGACCTCACTGCGGCCTTCCAGTACTTGAAGGGAGCATATAAACAGGAAGGGGAACGGGTATTTACGAGGGTGGAGAGTGATAGGACAAGGGGGAATGGTTTTAAACTAAGACAGGGGAGGTTTAGGTTAGATATTAGGAGGAAGTTTTTCCACACAGAGGGTGGTGACACACTGGAACAGGTTGCCCAAGGAGGCTGTGGATGCCCCATCCCTGGAGGCATTCAAGGCTGGATGTAGCTCTGGGCAGCCTGGTCTGGTGGTTGGCAACCCTGCACATAGCAGGGGGGTTGAAACTAGATGATCTTTGTGGTCCTTTTCAACCCAGGCCATTCTGTGATTCTATGATCACAGCAGCAGTTGACTTTGAAAAGTGGGTGGGCATACGTAATTTAGTAGGCATTGGTAAGCATGTGAGAGAAAAAGATCTCAACATAATTGAATTGAAGACAGATACTTAGTGATTTTTTTGCTTCTGCTTCTCTGCCAGACTGGAGTCTGCGATACACAAAGCTATTAGTTTTGCTCTGACCCAACTTAGCACTCAAAAACTTGAAAAGAGAATTCCAGAAACAACTTTTAAGTTGACAGAATCATAGAATGGCCTGGGCTGGAACGGACCTCAAGGATCATCAAGCTCTAGCCCCCCTGCCACAGGCAGAACGGCCAACCTCCATATCTAATACTAGACCAGGCTGCCCAGGGCCCCATCCAATCTGGCCTTGAACACCTCCAGGGATGGTGCATCCACAACCTCTCTGGGCAGCCTGATCCAGCACCTCACCACTCTCTTGGTAAAGAACTTCCCCCTGACATCCAACCTGAATCTTCCCTCCTTCAATTTAAAACCATTTCCCCATGTCCTGCCATTATCTACCCTTGTAAAAAGTTGACTCCCCTCCTGTTTGTAGGCTCCCTTTAGGTACTGGAAGGCAGCAATGAGGTCACCCCGCAACCTTCTCTTCTCAAGGCTGAACAAGCCCAATGCCTGCGTTATGGCAGATTGCATATAGCAGCCTTGGCTAAATAGAACCCAGTAACTGTCTGCAAGATGTGCTTCCACTGAGGTGTTACTGGACTTTATTTAATGACATTAATAATGCGCAAGAGCCACTTCATGCTTGACATGACACACCTTTAGAATGACCTGTCTTTACTCTGGGCTGACCCCTTTATTTCAAAGAAGTGTTTTCCATACAGCAGAGGAAAAGCTAACCAAGTGAAAGAGTTTACCTTCTTTAACCTTCTTTAATAGAAAATATATTCTCTAGCCTGCAAGAAGAAATAAGTTAAGAGGCTATGCCTTTTTCAAAAGTCTTCTCACTGTTGTGAAATCACACAAGCGTAGCACTGAATGCACAGGCTTTATGAATATTATTACTGACATATGGGGAAGACACAACTCTCACTAGCGGTGTTCTTGGTGGGATTATAAAGTCAGAGATCCCTGCTAATTCGGAATTATCTTCTCCTTTATACCCTAGTCGACAACCTCAGTCTTATATTCAAGGAAGGAGATCAATGGAGAATCAAAGTTCTTTCACTTGAATAGTAATTGTCCTGAGTGTTTCATTAAAGAATTCACTGGAAGAAAAATAACACAAGCCTTTTGTAAAAATGTAGCATAAGTCTGCATAAAAGAAAAGAAGAAACAGTGCAATCTAGTGAAAAGGAAAGGAAGATTAAACTTCTATCATCGATCAGGCACATCAAGCTGATACAGAAGACACACCCTTGAGTTCATTACCTCCAGAGACTCAAACTTGCAACCAGCCAAGTGTTCAGAGGTGTGATCACAGCAGAACATTTTCCAGCAAAGATCACCTGCATAGCAAAACAGGCCAAGGGAATGTCCGAGAGAAAATTCACCTACTGACTACTACAAGACAAACCTATCCCATATTTTAGATCTGGTCACATGACATTTAAAAATAAAAAACCATTGATGGAATGAATAAGAAAAAAGTGTGCTGAGATCTCCCTCAACCACACTAGTTATCATGACATGAAAATTATAGCACTCATCAGCACCTTCACCAGACCTGAACCATCTCTGCCACTTAAAAGCTAGTAAGAATATGTCACAAAGAACTGAAAACTAACCCTTGAAAGATAAGGTCTGCACAGTGGCATTACCAAAAAAAAAAAAGAGTGAGAGAGAAATAACCAAGGGTTGACAGCTTCCCTAGGCAAGCCCAGGAAGGGTATGAACAAGGAGCTGAACCCTAAGAAAACCAAATGAAATGAAGGGCAGTCCCAGAGCCCAAGAGGCATCTAGTCTCACTGGCAAGTGGAAAAACAGGCAGTGGGAAGCCATCCCTAGGACAGGTGCCCTTAGAACCAGCATCCCTCCTCCTTCCTCAAAATTATTGGGAGTCCGTAACAAGACAAAGCCTGACTTTTCTAACAGGGGAACAGCGGTGGAAAGACAAGACGACACCGTCGTCAGAAACACCAATGAAAACAGGTTAGTTTTCCTTAGTTCAACAACAAGCTGCACAGTTTCTTGGCATGCTGGCTGTAATTTAGTCACTGTGCACCAAACAGAAACACCTCCCTTTCCTCTTCACATGATGTTAGCCTGTGAACACTTTGATGCTGCTTGAGGTACAATAAGGGTCAAATGATGGGGGACAGACATCTATGGAACTGGGCCTCTGCCCCTCAGCCCTCCTCTCAAGATCACCACTCCAGAGATTGCAGAGATCCAAAGATCAAATCTGTCCTAATTACTTATCTGGATGCTCAGTCGATCTCCAGCTATTCTTCGTGCACTGCCATGTGTGGCCTGACTTCACTTTCAGCCACACGTTCAGTAGCTGGAGGGAGAAAACACTTAGGACAGCAATCAGCCCTCTCACCCTCAGAGTGAAAAAGCCACCACCAGGCCTAAAGGATCTCACAGACCCTCCAATGGACCCATCATGCCATCGCAGCATGGCCACTCAGAGGATGCCAGGCCCTCTCCTCCCCACTGCTCTCCCTTGGGGAGCAGGGCAGATGAGACGCTACCTCCTCCATGCTCCAGGGGCAAGGGTGAAGGACAGGAAAAGAGAACTCACACCACCCTTGAAACTCAGCAGTTCTTCATTGATTGCATGTCCCTAGGCTGCCTGTGGGGTGTTAGTACCCTTTGTGTCCTCTCCACCACTGTTGGGCAACAGGCTGCCTCCACTTGCAGGCAGCTGCCAGGTAGAGGACTCTCCTGGCATGATCCTGCCACTCATCAGTACAAATGGGATTTGAGGCATGGGATGAAGGGGCTGGAGTCTCCATGGGGCCTTTTGCCCAAGGGCCACAAGTTCTCTCTGGCGAGCACAATGGAATAGGTGAGCCCTTCCCAGAATAGGGTCCCTCAGTACCCCCTGTCCTTCCTTCTCCTTCAAAACTGGGGAAACTCTCAAGCCATAGCCCCCAACTCCAAACACTGCCATGTTTGGGTTGCCATGGAACACTGTCATGCTGCTGATGTCACTGCCCAGTGTTCCGAGCCCTGTAACTGCCACACCAGTCATAGAGCAGCAAGAGGCAGGAGACACACAAAGAGCACCAAGTACTCATGGATCCTCCTCCCCAGAAAAAGATGAGGCTGATGGGGAGGAGACGGGAAGTAGAGCCGATGGAAATAGATGAGGAACCCGTGGAGCCCATGGAGGTGGACGAACTTCCAGAAGAACAACCAATGGAAGTGGATCCACCTCCATGTGGGCCCAAGAGACAGCGCCCAAGCAGCCTCAGGAACAACATCAGAAAATGGTGAGCAATAGGTTGAAAAGAGGTGCTAAGCAGGGTTAAACTACAAATTATTTCATTTTGTATTCTGAAGAAAGCTTAGGCGATTTGTTTCTTCACAGAAAGGGAAGTGAAATCCCAACAAACTGACTTGCTAGACTCAGCCAGGAGATCGGTGGCAGAGGGGAGAATTCAGCTTGGGTTTTTCACTCATCCTCTCTCCAATAGATTAAAACAGTTACCCAAATCCTCACCCAAATTCTTCTAAATAATCCCAAATATCTACTTGCATTAGCACAGACATTGCAAATTACATGTTTTTCTACAGTACAAATGGGTTCTGCTGTGGATAATGATAATCTCCTTACCAAACAAAAACTACTGCCATTTCATTATGTATTAAGGATACAGGATACCAACTCCTGTACATACCAATACACCTGTCTTGAAAAGGAGGTAATGGACTGTTTGTGTCACATCTGCAGCATGCATTAGGTTGTGATAAGGATTTTTGTGTTTGCTGTATCCAACCTCCAGAGCTTCCACAAAGGACACCAGGGCAGAAATGGGGATCTAAGAAAAGAAGCACACAATTAAAAATGAAAGACTCACCCGTAATAGCCAGCATTTGGAGGAGATCATTTTCAGAAGAGGCTCCAGAGAGCAGTTTGTACTGTTTGTACTTCCCAAATAAATAACATCTTAAAACACCTTAAACAAGTACTCAAGAGAGAGAGTGAATCAAGCTCACTTCCTCAAAATGGCTTTCCCATCCCTAATTACATGATGGATGAATCACAAATGCACATAAACATACATGAGTCTGTAAAACATGAAATGCTATCTGGAAAACAAAAAAAAGTAACAGATAGTACTTGTTGTACTGTTCCTGAAGAAATACTTCTATTTAGGATGCAAGGGTCTGTCTCATCCCCTCACAATAATCGAGTATATATCACTGCTTCACTACTCACATTCTAGAGTTTCTAATGAAATGCATCATATAGCAAGTCTGAGATACTCTGTGATGAGGAGTGTTGTTTATCATATTTTTGGTTTTTTTTCCAAATCCAGACTTCCCATACTATGAGTTTGCCATGCTTTTTTGGCTCCCAGAGTGTAACTGTATGCACAACATAAAACCACATTTGGGGGATTTCTAGGGAGCACACTACATAGGTGGTGGCAGCTGTACACGTATGCAACAAGCAGCAGGGATTCTCCAATGCTTTGCACAAACTGCAATACCCTAAACCTTCCTAGTTCTATCATTAGAGTTGCACAGCTATTTCCCTCTTGAGTTTGTATCATGGGGCAATGCATTTCTAATCAGTTTTCATCTTCAAACATTTCTCATCAGGCGTGAGAAGTTCCTGAAGAAGTCCAGGAGTCAAAGAAAGTAGGAGTCCTGCCAGAGTAAGTGTCTGCAGAGAAAGGCATAATGGAATCTTTGGGCGGGGAGAATGGAAAACATCTCAGAGTAATGCTTTGGTGACCCAAATGTAACTCTGTTCACAGTTACAAAGGAACTGTTCAAAGTAAAAGATATGGAGTACACCTTTTACTCCACCTTAAGTAGTATTTGCATTTTTAAATCTGTAGCAAGCCAAGCTTTCATTTTTGGTTTGCATGCTTGAGGTTCCTAAGAATACTAGGAGAATGACACTATCATTCCCACTGCATTTCATGAATAAGACTGTGTGGAACTCCACCTGCTTCATGCTGTCCTATTACCATTAAATGTTCTACTTGAATGACATTTGGTCCTGGTTGCTGCAGAAAGATTCTCTTCCCCCTTTAGGGGAAATGACAGTGACCACAAAGTCTTCACATACACCTTCAAATACAGCTAAAATCATTGCACTCTGAATGGAACAATGCAGAATAAGAATGAAACACAAGAAAATGCAAGATGGAAGAAGAGACCTGTCTTGTAACTACTGACCTTGAAACGATTGATCAGATCATAGCGTGTGAGAAGTTCATAGAAAATGAATTTCAGTGCATGATCTCCACTGGCATCGTTTAGTGCAAATACATCAAAGGACCACTTGTCTACATTCTGCAAGAATGAACAGAAAAGAATGTTAATCTGATCATCCATTTTACCATCACACTTCAATTTCTATCACCTTATGTCTACAAATGGATGATGAGAGTGTTCAGACTTTATTCACAAAATTCTCTATTTCACTTAACCAATATGGAGTCTAATTTACTCATCATTACAGTATGACTCACAGTTAAGAAGTTTCTATTCAGAACTTAAGTTGCTTGCTTATTCAAGTCACAGTGATGCACCATCAATTGAACCAGCAAAGGTTAAGTGCAAAACGAATCTTACCTTCGTAAATGAAATATGGTTATGGCACTAGCATACTGGCCTGCAGTCATATTTTCATCACCTGCTGCACAGTGAACCAGTATAAAAAATATCTCGAGCTACCTTGCTCGACCCAAAGAGATCTTAGTTCCTTCTGACTATTGCAGCTTCATTTGCCCAAAGACAGCATGTTTCTCTTTTTTTAAGTATGTGCATTTTTAATTAGCTGTAACTTACTTTTTTTTTTTTTTTTTTTTTAAGATAAGTGAGTTAACTGGTGCTTTTCATAGTAATGCTACATTAAGTGCTAACAATGGTATAAAAAATGGTCTTTATAAGATAGAAGTAAATATCTAACTGCAGTTGAGAGAGTTACAGTTAGCTGTAAATGCTATATTAACGCTGCAAGGTGCTCAGTCAAGAGACGGAAGAAGACAAGTTCAAATCCCAGTTCATAAAGCTGAAGTATAATGTATTAACTCTCTTGCAGAAGGTTGAATTCCATCTTGACTCCTATGGATGGCAGCATGAGCTGATGGCACTCACTATCTAACAACATAATGCACCTTGATCTCCAAAGAGGATTCTCCTGAAACACCATGAACCTTTCTCTCCTACTCCTACGCCCTTCTTGGACTGTTTTTATATTTTGTCTCAGTTAGGAAGCAGTAGCATTTAACACTTGCATATCTGTAGTAGTCATATAATTATATGTATAATATAAGATAATAGAATTTACTTTTATAATTTAAATATATTATATATTTTATATTTAATTGTATATTTATTATATAATTAATTAAAATAGTAATTGACCTCTAGATCCTATGAAGTTGAAAATAATGTCTCAACTATACTCAAAGAGAAATTACTCTAAGGCAGGCAATCTGTTCTTGTAGAAATAAAGGTTTGTGTTTCTTTGTGTATCTTTTTATTGTAGTGATGTTGTGCTCTTGCGGCAGATAAAGTGAAGTGAATTACAAAATGGCAAAATATTGTTCTTTTGCACTGCATAGTGGCAATAGCGAAGCAGATGCTAAGTTTTACTGTAGAGTAAGTTAGATTTCACCGAGGGAAATATTCTTGGCAATAATGACAGTAGCATTTTACTCTAAATAACTAGGGGAAGAATTTCCCCTTAAGGAAACAAGAGAGTATCACACTTTGCTTAGAGGCTTGCAGCACCAGCAGCACTTTGAAAATCAGAGGATTTTACGATCTTATAAAAAACTCAGCACAGATGTGATGCCCATGTTGGAGAGAAATCAAAAGGTAAGCAGAACTTTCACAGGCACCTCGTGGGGGAGGAGAAAAACTGTTGTCAGTAAAGAGAGAGGGAGAAGCAAGGGATGGGAAAGTTCCTGGGCTACACATCTCTAGGTCACTGGCCTTGAAGCCTTGGATGAAATGTCAGAAGGTGCTCTAATGCTACCTATAGGCACTGTGATGGAGCTACAGCCCTAAGGTTATCTTCTATACATTCTGGTCTTAAATTTGAACTTTGCTCCACTTCTAGGGCGAACCAAGAGATCAACAGCAGTTCTTCCCAAATGTTCAGTTTATTTGCCTTTCCATCTGTTAACTTTAGAGCCTTGATTTGTTTTATCAGCCGGCTGATTTAGGGACAGCTGATTTTCTGTACAACATTACATCACTGATTGTGCTGGGACCCCCAGCACAAGAAAGACGCAGTGTTCTTGAAACGCGTCCAGAAGAGGGCCACTAAGAGGGCTGGAGCACCTCTCCTATGAAGAAAGGTTGAGGGAACTGGGCTTGTTTAGCTTGGAGAAGAGAAGGCTCCAGGGAGACCTCACTGAGGCCTTCCGGTACTTGAAGGGAGCATATAAACAGGAAGGGGAACGGCTGTTTACAGGGGTGGAGAATGATAGGACAAGGGGGAATGGTTTTAAACTAAGATGGGAAGTTTAGGTTAGATATGAGGAGGAAGTTTTTCACACAGAGGGTGGTGACACACTGGAACAGGTTGCCCAAGGAGGCTGTGGATGCCCCATCCCTGGAGGCATTCAAGGCCAGGCTGGATGTGGCTCTGGGCAGCCTGGTCTTGTGGTTGGCGACCCTGCCCACAGCAGGGGAGTTGAAACTAGATGATCTTTGGGGTCCTTTTCAACCCAGGCCATTCAATGATTCTAGGATTCTACAATTCCTGGCAGGCCTGACAATTCTTTGCAGCTACAGTCAAGTAGATGTTTATACTGCAGACACTAACTGCCTGCAGACACTAAATCACTTTGTAAGCAACTACATTTTCTCTGTTCATTGCCTGCATGTTAGCTAGCCAAGAAAAGAGTTTCATGACAGCATGGGCATCAGAGAAGGCTGAAAAAAAGAAATAATTTCTAAGCAGGAGAATATTTCTGCAATTTGTCTTGTTAATATTAAGTTCTGTCTCTAGCACGACACTGCTGATCAGCAGATCAGAACTTACTGGGCAAAGGAATACAATCAGCCATTCTCACAGCCGTATGAATGGCATGTAGGGCCACTGGTCCAAGTCTGATCACCCCTTTTTCAGCAGTAAGTCTTACATCACACTCATGTCATGCAGAAAGAAAACATGCTACTGCAGTACAAAAATCAAAATCTGATATCTACAGAGAGAAAGTGATGCTGTGGAAGCCATTCAAAATAGCCAAACATCTCATTCGCTGAGAAAGTGAGAGAGAAAATATGCCTTGGACTTGTACAGCTACCACTCTATTTGCATAATTTAGAGAAGCTGGAGCATTTCATTCTTTCATTAAAACCTATTTCATTTTCTCAAGATAATTCCACTGCTTTGGGTTAGTTAGTAAAGGCATCCTGTTGGTCACCGCAGCAAAAGAAAGAGCACATCACTCAGAAACAAACTACTTGTCAGTCAATGTCATCTCAATCATTGCCATTCTCACTCTGAGGGGAAAGCTGATTATGAAAAGCCAGATCAGCTGAAGAGATGTGTGTGTACATTTCTACATCATCTTGCATGATGTACTCCAAGCTGTCAAACAGCTGTAACTCTGGGTTTTCTTTTGTCCTTACTTGGCTGTACTGGATTAAAACAAACAAGAAAGGTACCAGTTCCCATTAAGAAGATGGGACGGAGACATTTAAGACAAAGTCTCTTTTCAAAGGAAGACCACTTCTCCTAAACAACTCATTCCTATTTAAGATACATCCATTACCGACCACAAGACCATCCAGGCAGAGACTTGTTCTCAACACAGTTTTGAAAAAAAAAGACATCCCAGAATGGCCAAAATGCCATTATCTCACCCTGAGCAATATTAGTCAGCGCCTTTATTGATATTCTAACCTAATTCCTCTAGCTCAGTCCATACTGCTTATGACCCTTAATATCTTAAAAATACAGAAAGGGAAGAAGGATTCTGTGAGGCTTATGCATGCTGAGCATAGCTGACAGGTCTTGCATTGTTCCGTCACTGCTGAGGAACTCAGCAGAAGAGGTACCATTATAGGCATGTTCTCCCATTATCTGGCCACTGGGTGTAATTCTAAGAGGAGAAAGATATGAGATCCCATCTGCAGGATTATACTTGTAAACCTGTGGCTGGAAAAAAGGGGTGAATAAATGCTTCCATTTTGTAAATGAAGGTCATGTTGGATCATTCTTGTTACACTCAGCTGACTTTGTGCGAATCCTCCCTATCTTTTGATAAATTGCACTATCCAAAATGAAAAGGATTCAGTACCCCAACTGCGTATCTTTCCTGTGTAGACTAGAGCAGAAGGACTGTTTCACAAGCATTACCATGGTTGAACCACATGTAAATTGTCCTCTGCACAAATACCACATCTCTGCAAAGCTGCTGTGGAGATAGCTGGTTGCTAACCTATATCTGTGGTACTGACATAGGTATCCTGCCTAAATCTAGAAGCTTGCAATTTCCCCATGAATGGAACCTATTTTTTTTTCAGACTACTTGTCATCTCTCACTTTTCATCTGAAATCTCAAAACTCTAAGATTATTATTCCACAGCTGATTGTCACCTTGAAGATTCGAACCTGAACAGTGATAGAAAATCCCTTCTCTCAGAGCAACTGACACATTTCCTTCTCCATTTCTCTGCACCCACATTTTCATTCTTCCCTCTGCAAAGTCATGATTGATTTCAACACATTACTAAGTCATCAGCTTCATAGCTCAGCACTAGAACAGAGCTGGAACCTTCAAGGATATGACCATTTTCAAGTTCTGAACTCTATTTTTTCTTTTACCCTAAGAATATTCTCGCAGGCCAGTAAATTATGAATGGACCTGAGGCTGACTAAACATCAGACAGAAGGTAGGGCAAGTTCAAACACTCCCTTCCCCAAGTAAAATGTCACAGTGTTACCCTGATGCTTTGTAGAGATGCCCCAGCCTTCTCACACCACCACCTTTCTGTTGGGCTTACCTTTAGCACTCCAATTACAGCTGGTGGGTAGCTCAAACCGACCATGTTGGATGTCCGCCTGTACATTCTACCAAGATAAAATAAATAAGGCAACATATAAATAAAATTAAACAATATAACAACAATGAAGAAATATGCTGTTACAGGAGATCCTGTACAGGCCAACAAACTCTGACTACAATGATTTTTCTTCCTTCTTCCTAGCTTGTGCACATGCTCTCTATACCACTTTCACAGTAGAGCCTTGCTCAAGGCCATACACTTCCCAGTGTCTCACACCTTGGTCTCCAGGCTGGCGATTAGGAAGAATCTGTTAATACCAGATCTTCATCAGAGGGAAAGGCTGCACTCAAACAAACAAGATGCTCCCCATTTTCCACTGCAGCAAATCACACTGCCCTTTCAGTTTCTGTAGTTCTTGCTTGTCCAGCACACAAGCTCATTCTCAATGTACTTCAGAAATCATCTGCAGTCTGCAAGGCATCAACTGCACTTCAGTACCACTATTACTTTTCTCTCTCTCTTTTTTTTTTTTTTTTTTTTTAAGATCAGTTCAAAATTTTTAGGTGTTCTTTGTTTGTGTATGAAAAAGAAGAAGGACATAATCAACATTGGTAAGCATACCAAACAACGCACTGAACTGGATTTTGTATTTGTTTTCAGGCCGTGTTGTATTTAATAGGGTTAATGAATCCGCAAACACTGACTGTTAAAACACCTTTCCACAGCTCGCTCTTTTTTGCACTTCAGAAACACAGGAGGAAAAGAGATAATGGAAAGCTTTCTTCTCCCATCTGACATGATCACATGTAAAGTCCTTTACTTCACTTCCCTTTCTGTTCTCAAACACAGTAACTGCCCCTTTGGAGAACTCTCCCACTGCCTAAAATCACAGAATTTCTTACCCCCTCCTGCCAGGACCCAGCGCTTTTCACTACAGAGACACTTCAGTTCAGGCAAAGGCCCTCTGCCTTAGTTTAGGAGAGCAACAGCCCTCCTCTGGTGCCATTTCCAATCTGAATGTTTCCTATTTCATTTCAGTTATTGAAATCCACTGGATAACAGCCTCTGACAGCCAGCTTTCTGTCGTTCATTTATATCCTTCTCAAGCAAGTCCTTCACTGAGAGCAAGGGTTAACTAATAGCCTGCCAAACCTGGGAGGAATCCTCCCCAGGAAGAAAGGACAGCTGATGCTGTCCTGTTAGCCTTACCATTATTGCAGCCTCTCTTAGCGCACATGCAGCAATTTCTTGAACTTTCAGGTATGCAGATTAAATAATAATACTGATTTTAAAAAGTCAGCAATCAATACGTGGAAGGAGTTTCTGTGCATCTGTGCAGCCTGCGATCCACTGTGTGATACACCTACCCTCCTATACAGAAATTTGCTAGACTGTCAGTGCAATTCTGATCAGCAACAGAAGGTGTCATGTAAGTCCCCCCCAGCACCCACATGCCTGACTTGAGTTTTGCTGTAGATACCTGGCACTGGCTGTCTGAAGTCTGCTGGCTGTTTCCCACATACCAGCCCTTCTGTTAGCTCCAAGGAAGCATCAGGGAAGAGTGGTTATTGAAGCAGAAAAGGTAGGAATGAAAATGAGTCCAAATTTAAATCACAAAAGCTTTTAGAGTTCAGAAAATGAAATTAGTTTTAGCAGTATGTTCTGATGCAAGTCATGACTGAAAAGGCTGAGAGATTTCAATGGATTTTTTGACATTCCTTCTTGATTTCCAAACTTTTCACATTGGTCTTGATTTATACATGTGCTATATGATTCAGGCCAGTAATACCATGATTCTTTATTAAAAAAAAGAAATAATAATAGACAACAGAAGTCAAAAGGCAGGGCAGGGCCTGATATGAACTGACTAAAAACTTCGAGTCCTGACCTAGGACTATACAGAGGTGTGTATTCTCTGTCAAAATTATTTCACCTGTGCTATTACATCTGTATTATACTAAAAATAGATCCATATGTGCTGCTTCAGGTTGCACTCTACTAGCAGCTTTTTGCCAACCAGACCTTTGTAGAAACAACGTTAGAATCACATTAAAGTCCTCTTCACTCAATACTGCAGGAGCAATTGGCAGTGCATGAACAGCTACTAGAACAAAGTCATTATGTGTCCCTTTACCTTTCAACAAATATCCCAGCTTGTACTGCATGGACAATGCTCCTGAACCGGGGTTTCTCCTCTGTCCTTTTGAGCATCATCCCCATTTGCCGTGTGAAGGTAGAAGCCAACCAGTCCCGGACCTCTGAGGGCACAGAGTCAGACTGGATGTCACTGAGCTCATCTTCTGTGTCCAGTAAACGCCTAGAAGAGGAAGGAAAATAAAGGGTAAAAAAAAAATGCCTAGGAGATCGTTGCAACATCATTAACCAAAAAGAAATACACATCTATTCTAATAAAAGCCTAATGAAACCTCTTTCTGCAAGTCTTCAACAGATTGTTTGCTCTCTTGTGTAGTTAAATGCTACACTGTGAAATTCACTACTAGGCTGACAAACAAGAAGTATCAGTCTTCTGAAGTACAACTACATAATCATCCACTCACATCTCATCTTCAGCTCATCACTATTCCCAACCTTTCAGCCCGTCAGAGATCACTGACAGTCACGTCACACTTCCCAGTAAGTATCACACAGTCCTATCTTTTCCTATTCTGTGGTGACTCAACACTGGGGTAACAGCACGTAACAGAAAGGGAAACTCCTTCTGCAATTTCTTATCTGCCAATTTCTACCACAAACTTGAGTAAAAAACTCTGAATTTCAAAGGCTTAGTAAAAGTGAATCTATTTAACTCTATTCAAAAGAAATAGAGGGGTACAAATTTTGAACTTTCCACAGAAACTTTCAGAAAAAGTGGAAAACAATCACTGTGAAAATCTTTCTCCTAGAGAATGCATGCTGAATTTATGATTGTGTTTTATCTCCCCCTTGCCATATGAAACTCCAAGAAGTTTTTAGATCGAGAACTGAAGGTCTTCTCTTCAAGACATACAATGTTCTAACAATTAAAATCATATTTTCTGTGAATAATAAATCATGACAACTTTTCCATATGATATGTACATTACAGTTTTGTGTAATCGGTACTCCCTACAAGACAAATATGGGTATCTGTAATTCACTCACCTAGTTTCATCAATGTATACTGACTCAAGGACCGTCGCAGCATATTCCAAGTTTTTCTTTAGGTCTACAACCGAAGCTTCCCCTCTCTCTAGCTGCTTTACCAAAGATCGCAACCTGGAAGAGGAAAATAAATGGTTAGAACAAAAGAAATGGGTCTGAGAGTGAGAATCAGTTAAAAACTGGATCCAGCATGACACCTAGCACAGATGATTGGCATATTTAAGCTTTGGGAAGTCCACAGAGCTCTTTTAAATATATCAGTCACCATGACATGAAACAAACACCACATTATATTTAGGCTCAAATACATCAATAAGATGTGACAGTTCCCAGTCATACTGAAGTATGTTAAAACAGAAATCACGTGGAATTTAACAAAGGAGTTAAAAGAGGTGATTTCATTCCAGACAAAAAAAATCAAGTAACTTGATGAGCACTATCTGTTGATAAATTCAGGCAGTGATGAAGGCTGTTTTACATGCAAAGGTGTATTTGTGTATTTTGTAAAAATACACAATTTTGTAGTATATTTAGAAATACTACTCCAGAAATACCGTGCAAAGTTAAGGAAATACTAGTCTACCTAGACTTCAGCAAAGCCTTTGACATGGTCTCTCACAGTATTCTCCTGGAGAAACTGGATGCCTGTGGCCTGGACAGGTACACCCTTCTTTGGGTAAGGAACTGGCTAGAGGGCCGTGCCCAATGGGTAGTAGTTAATGGAGTTAAGTCCAACTGGCAACCTGTTACAAGTGGTGTCCCCCAGGGCTTGGTACTGGAGCCCATCTTGTTTAATATCTTTATTGATGATCTAGATGAGGGGTTTGAGTGTACCCTCAGTAAGTTTGCAGATGACACCAAGTTGGGAGGAAGTGTCCATCTGCCTGAGGGTAGGGAGGCCCTTCAGAGGGATCTAGATAAGCTGGATCACTGGGCTGAGATTCAACAAGGCCAAGTGCCGGGCCCTGCTCTCTGGCCATAATAACCCCATGCAACGCTATAAGCTTGGGGCAGAGTGGCTGGATGACAGTGAAGAGGAAAGGGACCTGGGGGTGTTGGTTGATGCTTGGCTGAACATGAGCTGACAATGTGCCCAGGTGGTCAAGAGGGCCAATGGCATCCTGGCCTGCATTAGAAATAGTGTGGCCAGCAGGAGCAGGGAGGTAATCATCCCCCTGTACCTAGCATTGGTGAGGCCGCACCTCAAGTACTGTGTTCAGTTTTGGCTCCCTCACTACAAAAATGACACTGAGGCCCTGGAATGTGTTCAGAGAAGGGCAACAAAACTGGTGAGGGGTCTAGAGCACAAATCTTATGAGGAGCGGTTGAGGGGGCTAGGATTGTTTAGTCTGGAAAAGATGAGGCTCAGGGGAGACTTCACTGCACTCTACAACTTCCTGAAGGGAGGTTGTGATGAGGAGGGGTTTGGCCTCTTCTCCCAGGCAACAAACAGGACCCGAGGAAATGGCCACAAGTTGTGCCAGAGGAGATTTAGATTAGACATAAGGAAAAACTTTTTCTCTCAGAGAGTGGTCAGGCACTGGCATGGCCTGCCCATGGAGGTGGTGGAGTCGCCGTCCCTAGCAGTGTTCAAGAGGTGCCTGGATGAGGAGCTATGAGATATGGTTTAATGCTTGTGGTAGCAATGGTAATGGGAGGACAGTTGGACTAGATGATCTTCTAGGTCCTTTCCAACCTTGTGATTCTGTGATTCTATGATACTGCAAGGTCACTTTAGACTATCCCATCTTTATTAAACAGAATCCACAGAAGTTCTATTAGGTTTTTACTAGGGGGAAACAGACTTTCTAACAACACAAGTCTGCACAGATGTCCTCTTTAAATGTTTTCTCTCTTTTTTTCCCCCGTGACAAAGATAATTAACATATTTGCACTTTTTCCTTTTGTATTTTCCCCTCCTCCATTTTCTACTTTCTGTGCCAAAATAGGAGGAAAAAAAAAGAAAGAAAAGAAAAAAAAAAGAGGAAGAAAGAGAAGAAAATGTGGAAGACTGAAATCTCAATTAAAGAAAAAAGAAAGGTGCTAGCTTAGAATTAGAAAATTGTCATTCCCTTAAAAGACCATGGGATAAAAACTTGGCACGTTAAAATATTTTTGTCAGTGCCTTCATCCTCATTAAACAGCAGTTAAATAAATGTTGAAATACACATTCAGCTGTGCAGCAGAAATGACAAGTTGTTTGTCCTGCTCACAATGCAGGAATGTACTGTAGCCATGTCATCTAAAATCTGGCTTCTGTCTAGCACACTAGTCTTCCTCAGCCTTTTCTATAGCCCCAGGAGAATGATAACCTTTTCCACAAACCAATCCACAGCTCGTGCCCAAAATTAACTCCCTGCTCTCACTTGATTTAGCACGTCTGAAGCCCAAATTGCTAGACAATTATATAAATAAAATTCTTCATACAATGTGAATATCTGTATTTCCTTGTTATTACACTGCTGCCACGGTATCAATGCTTTCAATTAAAATCAGTTTCCACTGGGCTGAACCGAGCTGAGAAGCACCCAGACTGCCCACATGCACTGCACCAACAGCAACTTCCACCTAGATTTCCTTCTGCTCCCCATCCCTTAAATACTGATGCTGCAGACAAAAAAAAAAAAATCATAAAAAAGCATTGATTATTTGTCTAGCTCAGTCACAGAAACACCACTCCTACTGCCAGTAGTATCTTTGATACAAAATTACATATTTAGACATATGAAGAACCTTGAACAGGAGAGGTCCACCTACTCTAGGCAGATCAGATCATCTGCTTGTTTGTTGTCAAGAAAGCAACAGTATAATTCAGTAATTCATTCTTGATGACACAGTGGGGAGGGAACAACAGTAAGCAGTGGTTCAGAAGCCTTTTCCTTCCTTTATCCCATGTGTGGGGAATCTAGGGACGTGATCCCTTAACTTGTTATCAGAAGCACTGCTTGTATACGAGCCAAAGGAGTTAATGCTGCAGGAAGAACATTATCTTGGGCCCCTCCTGACTTTCATTTCACTGATTTAACTACCGGGCAGCTCTGTGCCACAAGTCATTCAAAATTCATGCTCAATAGCAGCACAGTGAGTAACTGCTGCTTCACGGCACCAATATCCATCACTGAAGAAGATTATCCAGAGTATTGTGTGCATCAATCATCTGGCAAAACTGAAGCACAGTCATTACAATAAACTCTTGTCAAACAATCAGCTGCTCTCAGGTGAAAAAAATTACGTTGCTTTTGCTTTGCCATCCATTATCTAAACCTCTTTCTGACTCATTGAGTCACAGCAACTGCTGCCCGTTACTTCTATTAAATAAGGGACCAGAGATAGATTATCTTTAATGCATTCCACGTATCTTAGTTCCATTGAAATAGTCCTAAATTCAATCACAAAGTTAAGGCCAGGCTGTCTCAATGAAGGGTATCCAGGCAAATTTATTAGCTGGAAAACGCCATTTCAAGGTGGCCGAAGTAATTCTGGAATTCAACCAAATTCAGGAAACCATTTTAACTTAGCTAAAAACATTACAACAAACTTTCTGTACATTTAATTTTTAGGAAATCATACTAAGGGAATGGAGCAGAGATTCCGACTTCTTCTCTTTACTCCATAGACTAGTCATGGCAGAAAGGGAGTTGGGTTCATTACATGTACCACTTACAGGAAAATGAGAAGTCTGTCAGTCTCCCAAAAGAAACATGACCACGTTTAATAACTAGGTTGGATATTAAGAAACATTTCTGCTCAGAAAGAGTGGTCAAGCATTGGAACAGGCTGCCCAGGGAAGTGGTGGAGTCATCATCCCTGGAGGTGTTCAAGACACGTGTAGATGCGGCACTGACGGATGTGGTTAGTGCGCATGGTGGGGATGCATTGGCAGTTGGCCTACACGATCTCAGTGGTCTTTTCCAACCTTAATGTTTCTACAATTTAGCCCTATTTTGTAGGCACAAAGCATTTTCTTCAACCAAAGTATGTTTTGCTCTATTCTGTTTTTAGAAGTTCATTTTAGAATGATCAGAACCCGTATTCTCATTGTTTCCTTTTGTTTTTCCTTTCAGTATCAGAATTAAATTTCTACTGGGCCCAGTCCCATTGAAGTCCAGACAATTACTGTGAAAAAAGACAACAGGTGTTAACCATCTCCAACATTAAACTGTTTCAAGACCACCGCACACATCACATGTTTCTCAGATTACAGTCACCAGCAGAGCACCTACAGAGAACCATTAATTGTATGAAATTAGCTCTAAATCTAGTTGTTTAATTATAATGACGCAGCTAATGCCTTTCTAAATGAGATTTGCAAAGGAAGATATTCCCTCCACTCCAGAAATTCTGTGTGATATCCAGACCACAAATTCCCCATGAATGTGTGCCAAATACTATGGAAAAAGTTTGAGAGTCCTTGTTCTCTGTACAGTTATTTCCCATTTTATTCCTCAGAATAATATCTTCACCGCCCAAAGGAAAAGCCTAGCCTTGTACAATAATAAGCATTTTCAACTTCCTCTGAGCCCACACGTAGCTCAGGCAGGTGTAAACTTCTGAAAAAAAGGCTAGGGCATTTCCAGAAGACAGCTTCCCACACTGCCTTTCCAAGGGAAATATCTGCTTGCATTCACCATAAAAACCCCAGCCAGCACCTGCAAATAAGCCCACTGAACTCAACAGAGCAATATATTTGTGTAAAACAAGCAGGATGGCTCTTCAGTGACAGTGAGAGGTTATCCAAAGCCTATGCCGTTCCACAGTCCTGTCGGCATATGTGTAATGTTTCCCTAAAATATTCGCTAGCATGTTTATGACTCAAGTAGACAGAAAATGAAATTAATGAACTCGACCTAGTCCATGAAAGTTACACAGCTCAAAGACCCCAAACCACTCTAAATCCAAACTGAATAACAGGAAAATAATTAATAATAATGGAACTGTTTTCAGAGCATTCTTGAAACATAAAATTTCTGAGTAACTGCTCCAAGCATTCTCCTCTGCTTCACCCAGAACAGTATCTGTGTACAAATAATTACCCTTAGCTAGAGGGCTTGTTTTTATTATGTTGGTTTTTTTGTTGTTTTTTTTTTTAATAGCATTACATATCACTCCAGAGAATATTAACACCAGTGCAGCCTGGATACCAGTCGGCTCCCATTAACATGCAAAGTGCAAGGACTGTCTGAATGCTTGGGGCAGGTTCCTTCAACCAGTATGAAGTCCGCAAAGCTGCATGGCTCATCTCCACTTCTATTTTCAAAGCTTTATGACCGTGATTCACTGCACATTTTCAACACCACACCTCAATCTTTTATTCTTATACCACTCTTACACAACTTCTACCAAAACCTCTCTCTCTCTAAGAAAGACACAGCCAGCTAAAATGATCTACTGGCTTCCTTCTGCACTAGCCTGAGAAAAAAATGTGTCCTCCTTCCTTCCTTTCAAAGAGCACAAATAGAGAAAACCTCTCCACAACACTTGAAATCATTCCTTGGCTACAGTTCCACATAAATAAGACAGCTTGCTGTTCACAACAGTTCTGAGCTCTGTACTGACTTCTTCTGGATGGTGAATTGTAGCTGTTCAAGTGAACTGTAAGCCTCGAAAATAAAACACTCTGCGTTGGTTTAAAGGAATCCCTTTAGGCTGACAGCACTGAAAGCAGAAAGGAGATCCCAACAGCTGGACCGTAACTGCTAGGAAAGCTGTGAAGTATTCCAGGAAGGAGAATATCCCTTTTCAACTCTTTTGTAGTTAGAAAGTTTCAGGTTTTACTGATGTACCCAGAACATGTGGAACAAGAATGTTTTGCAGACAACACCTTGCTGAAGCTGACAAAAACTGGTGTATGTAGTAACACAACACGAGGTTGTTAAGCTCTCCTAGAATGGTGGTTTCATATTCCAGGAGCTTTGGAATAAATCTTTAAAACTTCCATCAGGAATTGTCACAAAGGAAAATTTTCACAAAGCCTCCTTAAGCATGTAATACCTAATTGCAGTGTCATTCTTGTAGTGCACTCAGCGAGAGAATAGTTTGTGGGTTCCCAGTAAACAGAAGGGATCCTTCTAACACATTCATTCTGCAAGAAATTGGGTTTGATCTTTCTGCCTCTTCCTTTTCTTGAGCAGTAGCTTTCTGCCACTCAGTCACCTCCTTCACTTGCAAATGCCACCAGGTTTCAATGGAAGTGGGCATGCTTGAAAAAGGTCTTGCATTTGCATACGGGATAAGAATGCAAGTTGCTAATGTGTTACATCCACATAAGAACCCATTACTAATGATGTTATCATCATCATTGTTATCATAATGACACATCTATTTTTTCTCCAAAATACTGTTAACATTAACTTTAGAATGGGGACACTACTTACTGCCCTGTTCATCACAGAGGTTCACCAGCTAAAACCAGAACATGAGATTGATTGAGGCCATTTGCGAGTTCCTATGGACGGAAAGAATGCTATCAAAATTAGACACTCATGCGGAGCACTTTCAGCTTCAGCAAATCCTTGTGGCTCTGACTCCAGAAGTCTGAATAAGAGGCACCTTCTGCTATCAGTTTGTGTTTATGCAGCTTTTCTTAGTCAAACTACCCTTGAAAAACCAAGAGAATGACTTCAAAAACACCTAATTTGTGATAACATTCTTTTGATACCTAAATCAAATTCCTCTTAAAAAATTAATTTAAAAAAATAAATAAAATAACCAAGAGGCTCCAGAAATTAACAAGATAGTAATCAGAATTATTACCAAGTAGATCCATTTGCATAAATTCCATCTTCAGCTCACATACAGAAAAAGCCCAAGGGCTGCTACTACAAGCTGCAAAGACAAAGTCTGCTGAATTGAGAGACAAAACAAATGTATGGTACACATTCCTTTCCCTTTTCTGGCAAACTACCATAAGTAACAGTAGGAAATTCATGAACAAGATTGAGAAACAGATGTTCACCATACAGTGAACCACGTTGCTATTCAGACACTGCTGCATAGAAATAGGTGCACATCTGCTATCTCACTCCAAAGGACAAACTCAAGAAATATGATATTCTAGGGGTATACCAGTTAGAAATCCTGTGCAGACCAGCTAAGCAGGGATCACATAGAAAGTCTGTCAGATGCTCCGGGATGGTGTCCAACTAGGTGTAAAGAAACCACAGACCTAATGCACATGACATTTAATGTTGCCCAAAAGGAACAAAGGCAGACTGCATGTGGTACACCTCATAATGCAGCAGCTTCAGTCAGCTGGGTTGCTAGTGGCCTCCACGATGTGCACTGAAGACCGACCCTCTGGTGCTCCATTCAAGTAGCAGGTATGAACTGCTGAGGAATAGATCCAAACTAGAAAGACAGCTTCAGCAGGAACCCTTAAAACACAACAGAAAATACACCAACTGGCAACCCACAACCCAATGGGTTTGTATTAGACTGGATAGTTTTCTTTTCTTATTGCCTTCGTGCAGAAAAATTCAAGTGATAACTTCCAAAGGAGAAAAAATATGACTGCAAAGAATGGTCACTAGAATACACAGCACATCTATACTTCCCAAGTCATTGTACGGCCTTCCTCTTGTGTCCTGAAATATCCTTCTCTTTTGAATGCCAAATAAATAAACAAACACAGTAAATAATGTTGTAACACTTAGAAGCATGACAACGCAACAGTTAAACTGTAGGATCCCTGAACTTGTTGAAACTGAAATCCAAAGACAGCAAAGGAGGTTTCCCAGTACCGAGCCTTTCCAAACCAATGGAGCTGTTTTATAAAAATGACGTCAGTTATGAAATCTCAGACACAAACCTAGGGAACGATGGCCACAAATTTCCCATTTGCATTTTTAAAAACAAGTGCCTGAGATGAGCCGTTATCAATTTATGTTTGAGACAACTGAATACATACTGTCAGTTTAATGTTGACACATCCAATGATGCATTCCCATTAGTTTTACAGAGACTGAATATTTTTCTTTGAAACCACAATTATCACATTTCTCAATCCCTGAACAAGACCATTTTTCCAAACAGGTCCATGCCTCTCCTGTAGTAAGGAATCCAAATTTGGATGCAGTACTCCAGGTGAGGCCTCACCAGCACAGAGCAGAGGGGCAGGATCACCTCTCTTGACCTTCTGGCCATGCTTCTTTTACTTCTGCTTATTCTAATGAACCCTAAGGTTCACCTAGATCCCTAAGGCAGCTTTATGCACTTGACGTCATTATCACTGATTCCACCAGAGATATGCCAGAAGATATTAGCCAAAAATTTGGTGCTATATTTAAAAACTTCCTCCACTTCCTTTCCACTTAAAGGCTGATACCTCTCCTTGGTAGATTTGGATATCCAGGCACTGATGCTTCAGGACACATTATATGTGGATTCTCATATTTCTGCCTCAGATTTCTATTCCAGAAAAAATATTTATTGGTATTAGAACATAGCTAACCAACTGACATTTACACAGCTGAATCACTGGTCTAAAATCAGGAAAATAAGCTAAACCACTGCTAAAATATTACTTATCAGCATATTTAAGGTCTCTTACACACTTTTTGTAGCCTTACGAAATCATTCTGAGAGTTAGGGAGTTCACCACACTTCTCTGGTAATACTTCGTATATACATTTGTTAACTTAGGTACTTAATACAACTTTTCTCCATACATAACTTACTTCCCTCTTTCCAAGAAAGCATTAACAAATCTTGTTAAAAGAAAGCTGGCGCTTCTTTTTTCTTGCCTCATATTTTGCACTACTCTGCAAAATCATTCCCTCTCGGTGGTTGCAATGTGACCACTCTGTACTTCTACTAAATGTGTCCATTTTTTTCTACCATTAATTATCTTTATTTTGGAGGGATCCATTCCCAAAGTCAGCATCAAACACTCTCCTGCCTTTTGTTAAAGGCTGGAAAACCAAGGCTGTCTGAAACTTTTAGCTGCACATGTTGAACTAGATACCTACCAGGTAAGGATTCTTTAACCTGGACACTGAGAGGAGAATCTCAGTCTTCAGAGAGAAATGGCAAGAAGAGGCAATTATAACATGAAAGCTGGAGGCTGACAAACCACCAATTAAAAATTAGCTCTGAAAAGAGTTGCATTTTTTTCAGAATAGTTGTCCACATAGTGGTCTTCATTGACACATCAGTATTTGCACCTTGCACTGCAGCCCTTGCCTTCTGTCATTATCAGCCAGACTAACAGACCCAGAGATACTGTAGCTATCTACTACTGGTGATCCAAGCTTTTAATACTAATAAGCGCATGATCTGGGTTTGTCCCTAAACCACAATCTGGCCACTGCAGCACCGATGGTTAAAATAAGTTAGAGGAAAGAATTTCTGAGCTATGCTTATTTCTCTGAGACTTCCACCTTCAATTTAGAGAGAAACTTGGAAATGCTATACAAGCATCTTACAAAGTCTAGGAATAAACTTTTGCATGGCGGCATCTTACCTCCTCATTTTAATTGCAATATCTAAATGCTCTTCTTCTGAAACAGAAAGAACAGTATGACTGCTCCAGGTAGTACAAATTACAGGTTGCACATGGAAAAGCATCAGAATTCTATGGAACACGTACTCAACAACCTGATGGGCCAAAAGCGCAGTTGGCCAAATTTAGAGAGCTTGACTGGAAAAAGACCTCTTGAGGAAATGGAAACATTTGAAATTCATGGCTTCTTCATTGTAGCACAAAATAGATTAGCAAGTAGACATGAAACAACGCTAAGTTTGCAGTCAAAACTGTGAAAATTGTGCAGCTGATGAAACAGTACATTGTAGGAAACTCATTTCATTCATGGCTGTTTGTGTAAGAGGGAACAAAGATCACCCGAGATTTCCTGCAGCCACTCAATGGAACACAAACAAAGCACTTCAAAAACATCTGCTAGAACTAACCCGAGGTTAGAAAGACACGGAAAATGTATTTGAATAGCAGTATTAAGAAAAGGGTGTGACAAAGAACAAGAAAAAACTTGTAAAGATTGTTTATGAAAATAAATTTCTTACGCAAATTACTGTTGTGTTTACAGGGTCACATGCCTTCCATCCCCATTTCCTGCTTGCACTGTTATGTTCCACATGCTATGGAGAAGTGCCTTTGGTTGTAGACATCTGCAGACCAATTAGCCTTGCTCTCATGCTGTAATGGCACTGAGACCTTCAGCTGTATTCACAGCTGCAACATGCAAACTCTGTCCTGCCTCAGGCTCTGATGGAAGGAAGCATTAGCCCTCATATGATCCTTCTGAATATAAATGATTTCCTACTTTTCCTAGTAAATTCTCATTCTTCAAATATTGTTAAGCAGTGATTTTCAGCATGCCTGAATGGATTAGTTTAATATCTTGACACAAATACTACCTTGTCTCTGCCCATCTTTCCTTTCCTTCCTATTTTACTGCCTCACCCTCAACTTTGGCTCTACCATTACTGGTGGAAATTTCACTGGCAGCATCTCTGTAATTTGCTTTGCTTGACCTTCCTAAGGCCTATTTCTGCATTGTACCAGTAAGACTGCACAACAACATCAATAATGCAAAATGGGACAAATAGATGCTGAAGCTGTCAGAAGCAGACTTACTTTGCCATTCCCTTCCTTTGATGACCTAACACTCAGATGGTCATAATACGGATGCTGAGCAGTGCACTCCAGCTAAAAACTTCTCAGGACCTTCTGTTTAGTAATGAACAGGGAACTTTTCACTAATACCATGTCAAATGACAACAGGATGGTAGCATCAGAGGAAAGGGAAGAGGTGTATCAGGACAGCTAGTCTTTTCAAAACAATCATGTGAAGCTTACAGAGAACAAGGAATTTGTGCAAGCTACTGAATTACCAAAGTTTGTTTTAATCTTGAATAGAGCAAAACTTTTGAAGGCAAAAAACTGACCTGCCTTTTCCCAGCTTTTCTCAATTTATACTACCTGCGATTTCTGTGTTGGGTTCACGTGGCAAGGTTTGGGTAGTGGGCAGAGTGCTCACAGAGGCAAGACCTGCAGCTCCCCCATGTCAGATCAGAGCCAGCTCCACCTGCTCCAAAACGGACCTGCTGCTGTCAGAGCTGAGCCATAAGTGATGCTGGCTGTGCCTCTGAGAAAACAGATTTAAGAAAGTGAAAAACTGCTGTGCAACAGCAACTGGGGGAGAGGAGTGAGAATATGTGAGAGGAACAGCCCTGCAGCCACTGCGATCAGGGCAGGAGGTGCCCTAGGTGTGAAGCAGAAGTTCCCTGCAGCCCCGGAGAGTCCCATGATGGAAAAGACTGTCCCAGTGAACCCTATGGGCACAATGCAGAGCAGATCTCTACATGCAGGGGTGTCCAATGCACAGCCTGCAGGTCATGTGTGGCCCTGGACAGCTAGCCATGCAACCAAGATCAAAAACTTTCAGCACTATGATGTGATTTTTAGCAATATTTTTCATGAGTTGACTGTGCACAGCTTGAGCACACACTGCAGAAGTGACAACAGAAGAGTGCAGAGGGGAGGGCTCAGCTGCAGTGGCAGCTATGGCAAGCTCAAGTTATGGCAAATAATGTTGCATATTTTGATACACTGGCTAAACACAGACCTGTCAACAGCGATAAACATGCAGCCATGCTTTTTGTTTTTATAAAGGAATTTAAAAACAGGCTTCAAGATTGCAAAAAAAATCATCAATTTTTTTCTATATTTGCAACTCCATTTTCAGTGAACTTAAATAAATCACCTGCAAATTTTCAAGTGGAATGTACAGAACTGCAATCAGACACTTATCTCAAAGAAAAATCTGATCATGTCACTTCACCAGATCTTTGTAAGACCTATCCTACCCCTGACTTCACAGTCATGCCTTATTCATGTCATCGCTTTTTGGCAGTACGTACATTTGTGAACAGCTGTTTTCAAGGATGAAATACAGGAAAAGTAAAATCAGATCAAAAGTCTCTGATTAACATCTTGAAGCTCACTGAGAACTGCAACCACTTTCATCGAATCAGACATTGATGCGTTAGTTTCACAAAAATAAGGTCATATATTCCACTAGTTCTATTTATTTTTGTTGCCCTCTTTTTATGTTTTAATTTAAAAAGCATTTTTAAAAGGAAGTTTTGTTACTTATAAACATTAATTATAATATATACTCTAGATGCGGCCCAAGACAATTTCTACTAACTCAGTGTGGCCCTCCTCTGGCACAGGCTGGCTTCCATAGGCAAGCTAAAAGGCTGGACACATCCTGTCCCACTGTGCAGTGCAAAAAAAGGGTGAGAACTCAAGCTACGCAGAGTCTGTAAGCTACTCCAATTTAAGATGAACACTGAAAATATTTCACCTACAACTGTGACAAAGCAGAACTCAAGACACATTAATTAAGTCACCACTTATCTCAGTG
Source organism: Pavo muticus (assembly GCA_016647715.1). Taxonomy (NCBI): domain Eukaryota; kingdom Metazoa; phylum Chordata; class Aves; order Galliformes; family Phasianidae; genus Pavo; species Pavo muticus. The sequence continues at coordinate 311,010 of JACDJE010000520.1, read as the reverse complement.
AGGATAGAATGGTATTAGTCAAGCACTGGGTACAAGCAGTGATATTGATATCACAGAATCACAGAATGGCCTGAGTTGGAAGGGACCTCGAGGATCATGAAGCTCCAACCCCCCTGCCAGGCAGGGCCACCAACCTCCACATTTAATACTAGACCAGGCTGCCCAGGGCCCCATCCAACTTGGCCTTGAATACCTCCAGGGACAGGGCATCCACAACCTCCCTGGGCAGCCTGTTCCAGCACCTCACCACTCTCATAGTAAAGAACTTCCCCCTGACATCCAACCTAAATCTTCCTTCCCTCAACTTAAAACCATTTCCCCTTGTCCTGCTGTTATCTACCCTTCCAAAGAGTTGACTCCCCTCATGTTTATAGGCTCCCTTTAGGTACTGGAAGGCTGCAATTAGGTCACCCTGCAGCCTTCTTTTCTCCAGGCTGAACAAGCCCAGCTCCCTCAGCCTGTCTTCATAGGGGAGGTGCTCCAGCCCCCTGACCATCTTTGTGGCCCTCCTCTGAACCCTTTCCAACAGCTCTCTGTCTTTCTTGTACTGAGGGCTCCAGATCTGGACACAGTACTCCAAATGGGGCCTCACAAGAGCAGAGTAGAGAGGGACAACCACCTCCCTGTCCCTGCTGGCCACCCCTCTTCTGATGATACGAATCACTGCAAGTGAAGAAATTATTCCAAGATGGAAAGGAAGCATTCTTAAAAATGCATTTTGAAGCTGGAATGGCAAGTGGGGAAAGGCACGTCATTATCACATGTCTTCTGTCCTTCAAAGGCATCTTTGGAAACATGAGCTAGTCTGAACTGTATCTGAGATTGTAGTGGTAGTTTCTGGAGAAGTTCCTGGTCTCTGGCTAGAACAGGAAAACTTGGTAGGTTTGGGTTATATGATACAAAAACTCTGATGGCTCCCAGAAGGTTATACTCATCCTTCAAAAATCCTCCATCTTAACAATATACTTATGTTCTCTTCTAGTACTGGCTGGATCTAAAAAGATCCAAAGTAAACATTATTGTTTGATTTCCCCTTGAGACAGTTATTTTGAATAGCCAGTTAATCCACAGATTAATCAAAGGGTTTCCGTGTCAGAATAACAATAAAGCAAAAAAAAAGATGTTTAGTTTTAGCCTATGGGTTATTTCTTAACGTCATTTTCTAAGAAAACAGTGCTGATTCAAACTTTCTATCACCAGGATCCCAGGAAACTATCAATCTCAAACAACATCAAAGAGCTTTCTAAAACATTAAGTCTGTACAAATTGCATGATGATGAATGGCCAGCGTACATGACCTCTGCTGAGGAAATCGCAAATTCACTACCATTGTTAGGCAACAAAGAATCTGAAGAGAGCCTCAGCTCAGACACGAAAGAAACCAGGCTTCATCTGTGCCGTGCCTGCAGCATCTAGAGACTCCTTGAGCGAACAGTGTTGTCAGCCCACACCATACCTCTCAGCAAAAGCGTAAGCCCGTGTTAACCAGCTGAACACGAGTGAGATATTCAACCATTCCAAAAAAGAAAAAAGAAAGAAAAAAGACATAGTGTATAACTTTCCCCCATATTTGGGAAATACCTTTGAAAAGCTGCCTCTAAAATCACCAATGACATGCAGAAAAGCTGGAAAAATTCATAGCATGCCAAGAAAAGTTCTGCTGTCAGGAAAACTGCCCACAAAATTTCATGTTCATGGATTAAAACTGAATTAGAGGGAAAAATCTGATTGTGAACATTATGTTCTTTTGACTCCTGGTTTACACAGGTGTAGTCAGAACTGATGCTCTGAAAGCACACTAAAAATATTCATTTTCATACTCTTCAATGCAAAATCTGGACCAACTATGTTCCTATGAAAACACTGCTTGTCTTTCAAATTACAGAAGCATGAAGTTACACTTGCAATGCTTTCCTTTCCTTGGCACTTTTTCAAGAACTGTGCAGGAGATCCACCATTCAAGCACTGAAGAGAGCTATCCCCATAGTCAGGAGGAGCTCTCTTCCTACTTAGATCATTGAGGACTGTTGAGAAAAAACAGAAAAGCAGGAAAGAAAAGCAACAAACTTTTGCAAATGTAAACATAAAACTGTAGTTCATCCCTATCTCTTCCAGTGTTGAACAAGCCATGCAGAATTAAAAACAGGTAATGTTTCAGGAGATAGTCAGGAGAAAGTTCTCCTTTGGAAATATTTATCCTTACAGCTATCAGGGGGGTGTGAGAAGTGCACACCTGAGAAAACATTCAAAGGGGAAGGGCTAAAGAGGACTCTCTTAAGTGCTTTTGGGAAGGAAAAGGATAAAACCATATTTTCTATTTCCACCCCTTTAAAAGAGGCAACAGATCTACTTCAAAGCCCAGAGCTGATTGATGAAATTACAAGCTAGACACAAATTGATATTTCTTTACTTACAAGAAGCACTCTGGGAAGAGTTTTCTCATAGGTCTAGCATTCTTTAGGATGAGCACTTTCATAACTGGTTTTTGCAGATGGAAAGTCCAGCTACAATATTTTACTTCAATTTACCAATGGCACTTGTAGAAATGCTGAATTTGTATGGTATCAGCTGGCACCACTACATAAGCACTGGTGATACCTGCAACAAAACTTGCTTGAGATTCAGACACACCATCAGTGTTGTCCCATTGACTTTCAGACTACAGGTAGGATACATTTTTACATTAAACAGAACAAAAAATTGTGGAAGAAAGTGCTGGATTCTGCTCAGCAAAGTCAGGACTTCCAAACAAACAAACAAACACCCATGGAATTGCAACCCTTGTCTTCATTTCATCATGTTGTTAATATAACTTGACTGTATTTTGTAAGATGCTCCTCCTGCCGGGAGTGCTACAGCACTGAAAAACACAAAATAGAGCACCTACCTACTGTATAAGCACTAGCACAGGCAGAAAACTCATCTCAGCATACTAGCTACAGGCTAAGCCAATAATCAGCTAGTAAGAAATATTTAAGTTCATCAGCTGCAGTCCAGTAGGGAGCAGCACGAAGCATGCTAAGGCGTTGTGTGAGATTCTGAATTCTGAACAAAACCTTTGTGGGTTATACCCTAGGATGTTATTGTTTTATTGTTGTTGTTGTTAGTGCTGACCCTACTGCAATACAGATTTTTCCAGGGCATCACTGCAGAGAATTTATTTTGAAAATAATTTTACATCATGCTGCACTGTACAGAATCTGAAAGCACCGGTAACATAAAGAACGTGGAGAAACAGGGGAAACATTTCATGGTGATACAGAAAGCCTGCTTGAGCTAAGTGCTCTGAGTAACCAATACAGGAGAGCATTCTCCAGTGCCAGATGGGGTCAGCTGTACGTGGACCCTACTGAGCCCTGAGAGCACACCATCTGCTTCCTCAAAGGTAGGCTGGTGAAAGCAGTGTTAGAGGTCATTTTGGAAATGCACAGATTCTGGGGAGAAGAATGGATTTTTAAATAGAACTCAGGAGTATTGATTCAGGGAAAACCACACACAGAACGAGCTTTGAATACAATCCCCTGATAGAGATGGAAGCTGTAGGGCAGACCGACTATTCTGGGATTCGAGACAATGCAAAATTTCTTCATGTACTGCATTAAGTGCATTAGGTGTAGCTGAAGAGACAATGCAGAAAGGAGTGAACCACAAAATATCACATATTCCGTATGGAAAACATAAGAGAGAATAGGCAGCAATCTGGAAAAGCTTTTAGCATGAGGCATCCTAAAAAAAGGACTTTTTAAAACACCGTCTCCAAAAGAAGTACAAACGCCTCTTTACCCTGCATGATTCCATGCAAGTGCATTTTCTTCAGCTTGTGGTTAGGTGAGCTTCCTGCTACTTGCTGCCACCTGAATCAATAGCCTCAAGGCGCTGCATCTAGTCTGGGATCTTGCAATGCCTCTTCCAGGCTGCAGTTCCTTTCTAGTTTCTACACTGTTCACCTCCTAAAATTTTACTTTATATTTCCAGTGCAGCAGAAATGACCCAAAGTCCCACGGTCTATATGTCCTCTTGGCTCCACAACCATTAGCTATTTTTTTTTGTGGTTTAGTATTTTGAGTCACATCTTCCACTGCTGGCATATGTCAATGTGGAACTTTCAATTCTCCAGCTTACGCATCCAAACATATACACACTGAAATCTTAACAAAACTTAGAACAGGACAGAGCATGCATGGAACTGAGAAAATATTAGGTTGATAAAGGAAAGAAAAACACCACCAAATCATTGGCCATAAGGAAAAAAGAAAGAGGGCAGAATGATGAGAAGCATCTGATGTAACGGTAAAACTTGTGGGTGATGTTTTCTGCTTTCCTAGGATTTGTGGGTTGTTTTTTAACTCCATCTCATTTCCAGGAAATAAACTGTCATGAGAATGAAGGCTTACACTGATGAATTTTTCTTGTGTTACTTTTTCAGTGTTGTTTTGTCTTATGAATATAAAAGCTGAAGAGATAACAGCAATATCGAATGTGATTGATTTTACAATTACTTTGGCAATAAAAAAAGATTATATATTTTCCCAACATCTTTACAAAGGAAGTGTAATAATCTCTCAAATTCTTTTTCTTCAATAATCACTGAATGTACAATGAGAAGCTGAAATGTCACTATATACTTAAGTCCACAGCTAGGGAAGCTCACATGGTTTGGAAATTTCCTTGTTGACCTCCAGGTCATAATGTTCATCCATTTTTCATGTTCATGGACCCATTTCCATATGCTACAAAGTATCTGAATGTTATTTAGCTTATTAAAAGATAATTAAATGATTATCATATTAAAAGATACAGTGTAGGCTGTTTATCCCAGCAAGCACAGGATAGGCAGTATTTCCATCTATCAGCATGACGTTTTTACTTGGCATGGGTTAACAGTTTGAGCAAGGAAAAGATCCTACATGCTACAACCAGACACATCATATATAACCACAATTCAGAGAATTACTACTCAGATCTCAGTCAGTAAGTGACTTTAATGTGGCATTCCAATAAAGATCTCTGTTTGCCTTCCACCCCACATCAGAGCCCATGAAAAATGAAAATTAATCCATGGTGGATTATTTCATTCCCTAGAAGAACCAATTCACATTCAAGTCATTAGATTCCAGCTTCTAAATATCTCTGAAAATAGACAGGATATTTTGACTAGCAGCTTTAGATCAGAGGTTAAAAAAGTGAAGAGTAGAGCTATTTCATTTTGTTTGCTTTCTTTCTTTTTTTTTTTTTTTAAAGAGTGCTGGCAATTAAAATAAGGTATATTTTTTGGGATGATTTATAACAGCCTTGAATGCCTAGAGACCAATTTTGTAGAGCAGAAGGAGCTGTTAAAATTCCTAAAAATAACTTCTCCTCATCTAAAAATAACACACTGTGGAAGTGTAAGACCTGAAGCCTTTTTAGGGTTGGTAATCAACATAAGCAATAATAAAATGACCATCATTCTATTTCAATGTTTGAAAAAATGTCACATTTGTCACTCTGCAGGATCATGAACTGAAAGCAGCTGAATAAGCATTTCCATGCTCCAATGACTTTTGAGTGCTCCACTTACAATATTCAGTAATGTAAATAATCTTGATAGTAAATACCTCTGCATTCCAATAAACTATATAGCTCAAAGACACAGGAGAACTGAAAAAGAAGCTTCCCCCTATTTCAGACTTCAATATGCATACCTTCATGAAATTATTTTAAGGTATTCTATGATTTTCAACACAAATCCAGCACTGAATTTCCTTATTCTTTAAAACGAAATGAAACGGCAACAAAGTCAGTAACTAGGTAATTACACTAAAATACATTCCCTTAGGGGAACATTACTGAGACTGAAGAACAGTTTGTTTAATTGGAAGCTACTGCTTGGGTGACAATGGTTTTAAAAGAATAAAATGGAAGACCTAAGACTGCCTTTATACACACTTGAAAGCCCTAAAAATTATTTATTTGCTGCATTTATATACAGTTGAGAGTCCCAAAATTTATTTGCATATAAATTGCTGAAAGCATATCAGCACTATAGCACTATCTCAGTAAATATGAGAGCAGTTAGTGATATCTTCTTCAAATTTAATCTACTTTTTGCACAACGGTCCCAGATGACATAACCCACCTGCTTTTCTCATATACTAAAACACGATACAAGGCACAGCTTGAAAATATTTTACATGTCTCTGTGTTTTTTCTATTAATGAGTCTTAAACGTTCTCATTAAAATGGGATAATTACTCTTCCATATCATTCTGAATAACTGCCCTGTCAGCTTGGAAGAATCCCGTCTCTACTTCACAGAACATGCACAGCTTCACAGAAAGTGGATAGGTGATACAGAAAAGTTAATCTCTTTCTCTTTTGATGTTGGCAAGCAATACACGCCCATTCTCCCGTGTCTCTGGCTATATTTCTCCCAGCAGCACTTCTACCAAGTTATGAAACATGACCCACACTAACACAAATAACATAAAAGCAAAGACACAGACCTAGCTCTACAGACTGCTGTCATGTGCCACACAGGTCCTTAAAGACAACCTCCAAAGCGCCATACAGGTGAACACTGCAGCCCAGGCTGAAGGATTAAACTGCATCCTCCCACACCCCACAGCTTCTACAGTCTCTCACCATTTGATTACTCTTACAAGACAAACGTGGCTGCCGGCTGAAAGCTTTGACCTGGGCCAGAGCCCCGAAAGGGGCAAAGAACAACACCTAAGCACTCATCATTCAGAAATACTGCAGCAGGAGTAGCTGTATTTCAGACATGTACACTCAGGAGAACCAGATTCTCTCCAAGAATAACTGCCTGTAGGTACGCAGTGCATTACATCATTCAAACCCTGCAACACTCATCCATGTGTGGCAATCTCAGCCACTGGTTTGATAAAGAAAAGTACAAGTTTCGGATTTTTATCTTTTCCACAACCCCTACTTTTAGATAGTTGTTTTAGGGTTGACAGTTTGAATAGATTAGATGAACTCCACAAACTCTATCTCACAGTTCCTGAACAAGGAGAAACATGGTGTCTGCAGCTGCGGGGCCTGTGTGTGCCCCTTTCTCTGTTTGTTCCCATACACCGATGAAAATCAAATTCAGATTCACTCCAGTGACTATAAGCTACCTTATTTTAGCTCAGGGCAGATGTTCTGTTAATTTCAAACAACCCCATAGATCAGGCCTGGCCCGGCCCACCCTGCAGCTGCCCCCTGCCCCACGCCATCATGGCAGCGGCTCCGCCCCACAGAGCAACCTGGCCCGGCCCAACAACAACCGCACGGCAGTGTGGGATTGGCACTGCCCTGGCAGACACCGAGACACAGGGAGGGCGCAGGGCAGTGCTGACTCAGTTACAGCAAATAACTGTGCAGTTTGTTACATTGATTGGCTATGCACAGTCCTGAGAATTGAGAAAACCACTGAGAGCTCACTGAGAAGGGCAGCCACTGCCATCGAACCTGGGCAGTGCAGCGTTTCACAAAAGCAAGAATCATAGAGCCACTGAGGTTGGAAAAGACCTCCAAGACCTAATCCAACCATCCAGCTACCACCAATATTTCCCCACTACTTCTATGATTTTGTTGCTTTCTTTCTATGTTAATTAAAACCTTTTTTTTTTTTTTTTTTTTTTTGCATTGTAAAAAAAAAACAAAAAACCCAACAACATTAACTACTGCTCTGGAAAGCAACTCAGAGTTCTAAATAGTCTCTGGAAACAACAGATCTCTCCAGCAGTTCTTAGATACGCATTTTTTATCTCATCACACTTGCAGGGAAGGTTTCGGGTTGGATATCAGGAAAAGATTCTTCATGTGAGTGTTGTTGGGCATGGAACAGGTTCCCCAGGACAGTGGTCATGGCATGGAGCTTGCCAGAGTTCAAGAAGTATTTGGACAACACTCAGATAGATGGTCTAATTTTTGGGGTGGTCCTGCGTGGAGCCAGGAGTTGGACTCGATGATCCTTTTGAGTCCCTTACAACTCATGACATTCTGTGATATATATATTTTATATGTGGCCCAAGACAATTCCTCTTCATTTGTTGTAGCCCAAGCAAGCCAAAAGGTTGGACTTGGTTGGTGCTGTAGATCTTTCATTTGATTATTTTAGATTATTTTTTTTAGGACTTCTGTAACATGATGGCTGCTCCAAAAGTAATATCATCTCCTAAGTTAGTATGTTGGCCCACAGCATCAGAGGTGCATGCTGGTGGTATGGCAGTAGGGGTTGAGCCTTCCCACCCAATATTCCATTACATTTTGTTGCTGTGACACAGATGGAAGTAGAGAGGCATTGCAACAAAATGACATCTAATATGGAAGTGCATTTGAAGCAAAGCTGTATAACTGAATTCCTCCATGCAGAAAAAAATTGCACTCACTGACATAAATTGATGCTTGCTGAATATTTATGGGGACCAAACACTGGATGCCAGCACAGTGAGGTGGGGGGTGGTGCGTTTCAGCAGTGATGACTGTGACAGTGGATCACCTCTGCTGGTGCAGAAATTTATGAGAGCAGCATACAGGCCCTTGTTAAACACTGGCAAAAAATGCACAGCTAATGGTGGTCACAACATTGAAAAGTAATGTTTTGCAGCTGAGAATTTGCTCTATCAGGTAGTGTTATTGTACTCTTCACTGTAGTTTTCATGGAAATAAATAGGAGACACTACTTTCGGAGCAGCTTATATGATGACAGTTGAGTCATTCCTGATAGAGGACACTGGATGAAGAATAACATACACATTATTTAGGTCACCATTGCAGGTAATTCTCTTCCCTCAAACATAAATGACGGTCATTCTGGAGACAGACCTTTTTCCTTTTTTTTTTTTTCTCTCCAGTTTAGGATACTTCTGCAACCTGTAACCAAAATTATGTCCACACATGGTCTTCTTCTATTCAAAATAAATTAATGTCAGTATAAGAGTAAACATATCAGACTTACACATCTGTAACCACTGTGTTTTAAATGAACAGACAAAAGACAACTTCACAGAATAACTGTAACATTCCGGTTCCATTAACAAGTCTTCTGAAAAACATGTGCATGATAACTCTTAAACTGCATTTAAAGATGAGGACCTTCTGCTATCATACTGAATTGAAAGCATACAAAAAATCTAAAAACAAAACAATAGGCCTTGCTCATTTTTGCCAAGTTTCTGAAATTTGGGGGGAATATGAGAGAAGACATAACAGTCTTCTTGATCTGTCCTCTTTACGGCTAGACCAAGTATCAATTTTTTCCTGGTCAATACATGCAAAAATGAAAAGGAGCAAGAATTTCTCAGGTTACTTTTAATGGACAAGTCATGCACTCTAAGAGTCATAAAAATACCAACACAGCTTTGTTGTGAGTGCACATTGTTACGCTAAAATGATCAGTATTGTATAAACTTGGTTTATGCATCCTCCAGGTAACAATGATCATTTTCACAAAACACAAGATATCTTACATAGTAAGTAATTTTATCTCAAATGTGCAGGTTTTTAACCTTTCGCTATCTTACATTCACTTCCGGTAACTTATGAACTCAGGCAACTTCCATTTTATCTTCATTTCAACTTCTATAGTCTCTTATGTTAGGAATTAGTAACCTACCCAGAAGATCATGCTGCATCTCACTGTAGTCCTCTGAGAGAACAAGAAACTTGGACGGTCCTCTGAAATAGCAGTGCTTATTACAACAGCATCCAGTTCCTGCTAGGGTTGGAAAAGGAACCTAAGCCACCAAAACTGTGTTGTCAGTGAGGGCTCATGAGCAAAGCATGGGATACTGAAAGCTTCTGGTAACAGGCCAGGAGAACTAACAAACAACTGAGTTAAGGAACAGTAAAGCAAGCATAGTCAGTGAAAGCCCAAATAAGACCCAGGTCTCCTTTAAAAATATTTTTTTTTTGCAAATATAAAAAAAACACTACTCTTAAAATGAGAGGGAAATTAAAAAAAGATGGTAGAATAAAGAACAAGTAAAGCATCTGTTAGAAATATGCCAAACACATACAGAAGATGATACATCATTAATATGTTGCATATATGAAATAAGACAGATAATACAAAAACATGAAATCATTAAATCATTAAATAACTAAACAATGAGAAATATAAAATTAATGAGATACAAAAGGGCCTGTTTAGTAAGGTTCTTCATCAGCTCCCACTATATTTAGGATACAGTGGGGCTTTGAGCATTTCCCAGGTTCAGAGTTCAAACTGAGTGTGAACAGAAAAAAAAGAAAAACAAATACAAAAATATATTGTATGTAAAACCACAGGTTGCTGTTGGTACAGCGCCCATATGTAGTTTAGTTAACCACCAGGCTACATCCTTTGTCTTTATTAGTCCTATCACTACGTCGTCTTAAATTAGGGTCTAATCTGGAAACACTCTGCTTAACACACCTGCACAACATTGCTCATGCATGAAGACAAGAATAAATATAAATGAGCAGTTTTGCAAAGTAGAATGCTTCTTTCTCTTGGGCTGGAAGAAAAAAGTCTTACTGTTTTAAAATAAAAAATATTCTAAAAAGGTAAAAATCAATACTCGTATGTTGCAGTACACAGAAGTACATAGCATTTTAAAAGCTGGTAATTGAATTCAGTTAATGTGGATTTTGTAACCCATCCCTTACATGAAAATTACTCTAAACTTACTAAAGCAGAGCATCATATATCTATCCAAAAATCATTAGAAATTGCTACAGTTTGACTCATGCTATGTATGACTAAGACATAATGACCATGCTGCCATCATAGATCTTACTCCTAACTATTAGTACTTCTGCTCTTCAGACAGTGTTTTGATTTCAAGCTCCTATTCTGTAAATGACAATTTAAAAGTTGTAACTTCATTTATGTGAAGTTATTTATCCTTAAAATCATAAATTAAAATGGGTTTATTACTACAACAGGTACAGCGCTAGCATGAGAGCTATGAGGGATTTGTCCATTTACCTCAAGGAAAGCAACATGATTCCGGAATGTATACTACCCCATTTACATCTAATGTTCAAAAGGCACACAAGCCCTTCTGCCCTGAATATACTCCTGTCTATATTTCAATACATCGTGTGCATATCCTGAGGGAACCTGTACTATTTTGATCTGATAGTTTTATCATATTTTAGCATATCAGCAAATTACAAAAAAACCACAACCAATCCAATCTCTTCTGAAAAGTCCCCAGCCCTGCCTTGTTCACTGAACATTTTCCAACTGGGCTGTTACATCTTTACAAGAAGTGTGAACAATTGTGAGAAAAATTAATTGATCATTCATTCGTATTTTATTTTATTATGGTTCACTAAAATATTTTAGACTTCAGCTAACTGAATAATATCTTTTTAAAATAACAATTATGAAACATTTCAGGAGGGAGAAAACAAATGTTTGGAGTCTGACAAAGATGGAAAAGCACTCTCAGATATCTGACAGTGCCCAAGCGTCAGCCTGGGTCTTAGCTCCAGTTTCCCCAGAAAGGGACAAAGTTGTTGCCATACTTAGAGCTGGCCTCTTGTGGATTCTCATACCAAGAAACCAAAGGAAATTTTATCTCAGACTTCAATAACAACTTAGAGAGCATATTAGAGCCCATCCCGTTGTGGGACGCCAAGCGTAAAAGCTGTAATATGCATGATCCACACTCTCCAACTTCTGCTACTAGTACTGAGTCAGGAAAGAGTTAGAGTTAATTATGTAAAAATAAGTCCAAAAGGGTCTGGTTAAATCTGAGACATAGCTGGGGCAGGATTGATTCTTGCTTGCTTTTGCATCCTTTTCTTTCTAATTGCCCACGATGAAGCAGGATGACTGGAGAAGTAGAAACCCCAAAATAAATACTTAAGAAGCAAAACAGTCACATTTGTCAAGGTCATTTAGTAATGGCTCATTTTGTTTGTAACGCTCCCCATTACCCTTTACATAGGCAAAGCTTCTGAGCCTTACTAATTAATTCTGCAGCCATAACAGCATACTAAAGGGTCTGCTTATGAAAGAGTGAATCTACCCTAACTAGCTGAGTTGTAAGACAAGCAGCTACACAATTGAGGCCTTGAAGTAATACTGGAGAGAGAAAAAAACTAAGCATGTATTCTGCACACACTATCAAACAGCCTATTTCTCTAGGGTAACTAGCATACTTTCTACTTCTATATTATCAGTGTAAGGGAATGTACGTCCAATTTTGTGACCAATATAAAAACAACAGTAAAGATTGGCCCTATAATAGCTATATAATAGCTGTACAATTTAAAACAGTGTTTAATCAGGCAGCTTTTGGGAAGTATGTCCCTTTGATACTTCTAGCTGTATATTCAGGCATCATCAATAGAGAATGATAATCAAAAAGTTACTACAGGAGATATCTTGCAAGATCTGTGTAAGTCAGTATGGACAGAAGTATTAAGTTACTGCTAAAGTCATCAAGGAAGTTGAATGCAACAGATGATGAGATACATATGAGCAGAAGATGCATCTAATTTTAAACATGTCCTGAACCTACTAATGCACAGTCAAGGCATCTGCAGGGCAGTGTTGACAGAAACTATCATTACAGATAACTATGAAATGGCAGTGAGCTTTAATCATCAAGAATGATACTCATTCTATATGGAAGAATCAGTATGGGAAAGATCCAGAAAGAAGATAAATAAACATAATGAGAGTTTGCAGACACAGAGGAAAGAGATGTACCTATGTAACAAATGCGTTTCTTGCTAGCCACACACAGGATGCTCGGATAGCAGAGGGAAAGACACATACAAGGAAACAGTTTTATTCCTTTTCATCCTGGAAAGCAGTTTTATGTTATTTATTCCTTTTCCTACACCCATCTGTATGTAAGAGCTGCTGGAACCTTTAAGGTTGCAGAGCACTAAGTTCGTACTGAAAGGAAGCACATTTTATTATATCACCTAAAAGAGCCGAGGAAAAAAAAGGCATATTATTAAACTTAAAAAGACATACTTCTCAAATGTTCTCCAAGTGGTCAATTAAAGATACCACCCCTTTCATTTTAAAATCTGGATGGCCATACATAGGTGATATACCGACCATCCGCCCAAATAACTTTTACAATTGGACAATCTCAACCAAGCTGGAATTTTTACTCTTGTAAGCTTTGAGCAGCAGTTGTGCACAGAAAGAGAGGGGCCAGTACTCACACAACCTTTATTAGACCTCAGGGATTCCAAACAGGGAACATTTGGATGCCATATCTGTCTAACAGTGGGCCTCAAAGCCACATGAAAGCAGTTCTTTTTAGGTTTAATGTTCATCACCATACATGCTTACTACTAGAAGAGCAACAGCAGTATCCTGATGAAGGCAGTGGAGGAAGTTATCAAATACATCCCATGGTTGCAGAGGGGCATTTCGTTAAGTCAGGAATGACAGGAGCAAACAGCAGTAAAAAACCTCACACTCCATGTGCTTTACATATGCCCTCTTTCTTGGCATTTTTACCCAGTTACCTTCATGCAGGTTTTGAGAAAGGATGCTCTCCTTTATATTGTTCCACTAAGAGTTGGTATTGGGTTGAAGTTTTCTTGCAAACCTGATGCCTATCTCACTGCACCCTCCCAGCATCATTCCCAACTCCACACGTTTTTTCCAATGAGCAGATCCCTTTGTTTCACCAACTTTAATGGCCCACTTTTGTGATTCAGGAAGGCAGATGGTAAAGTAGGTCAAAACTAGAATGAACTTCAGAATGAAAAGTCAAAACAAAAATTCTGAATAGTTTTAGCCATGAAATAGGAAAGCTTGACAGAAGAAAAAAAGCAGATGTCAAACATTTTTATTTCTATTGAAATGAGTCTACGGGAATTTCCTTTAGCACCTATTTTTTGCTTAAGCCTTTGTTTCTGAATGTATAGTACAGATACTGGGACTGAAAAAGAATGACAGAAAATTGTGTCCATGTTGTTTATGCCTTTGGAATATCTGAAGCCCCAGGTTACAGCTAATTGTCACTAAAGTGAAATGGGGGCAAGAGATAGCGACCCATCACTCAGCCAACATCTACTGAATGGGATGTTCACAATAAGTTTGTCTCCAGCTTCCCATTGTGGTGACAGAATCTTCAAGTTAAAACAGTAACACACCTACAGCTAATAATTAACCTTCTCTGAACTAACATTTGACTTTTTCAGGGGACAGAAGTTTTCTTTCCTGTTACAGGCTGATGACTGAGGTGGAACAGACATCCAGGTTGAAGAAAAACCCAATTCAAGATATACTTCGTTATCAGTGATTGAGAAAAAAGATTTTCTGTTTCCTCAATTAGAAAAGATAGGAGCAATATAAAAGAGAATCCAAAATGTATTTTCCATAGCAAACTGAACAAACCAATATTTTCCCTAAGTGATGTTTTCTTTATTTTCTCTAATAAATTTCCAGAGGCAGAAATTAAGCAAAAATAATACATTTTCCTAACCTCCCAGCTCATACCTACGTCTCACAAAACTCTCCTGCTGAGTGGCTTGGTTGAATACACTTCTGCGGGTTTATAACTGCTGCTTTAAAGTTCATTAAACAAACAAACCAACCCCTTACGCTTGTCCCAAATTTAAGCACTGCTGCAGCATTGGTGCATTATTGCCTCTTCATTACATAGAACAGAGATCCTTATTGTTCTGGTACAACTACTGCTGCAACATTGATGTGCATTTAATATGCTGCTCAAAGGCACTGAGATACTTTTGTGAAAGAGCTGTATAAGAGTTTAAATAGACAGTAATATTTAAATGAATACATCTAATCGAGGTTCTCAAACCCTTGAGTTAAGCAAGTTATTTTTCCAAAGCATTAGCACTTACTACAAATTTTTAAATTCACTGAGAACAGCCGAATCCTGGTTAAAAAAGAAAAAAAAGTTTATTTTCTAATGTTCAAGGTATTTTTATCTGTCTAATTTCCCAGCTTCTCATGCAACCAATCAAAGCAGCTCATCCAGTAAAGACTTATCTCAAACACACCACTCCTTTACAGGCAATAAAATGCATCTTGATTACATATCACATAATGTCTAAACTCATTTCTGAGGAGTATTTTGCAGTAGTATATCCATAGTATACACCAGAAAAAAGTTATGAGCTGTTTATATATCTCCAAAAACTCAATAACCTATTTAAGAAGTGAACTGGTGGTAATTCGATACTCTAATATAAATTATTCTGTCATACTAAGTTAAAATGAAATGCAGTCCAAAGCATAATTGCTGTGTTTAATATTTAAAATCATTGATTTTAATGGCAATATACAATACTAAAAACTGCAAACAAGCTCATTAGCTGCATTTTTTCATTTTCTACGAGTAATAATAATTAATGATATTATTAATAATAATAAAACTATTTCCCTCAAACAACCCTGTTTAAAATGTAGTGCACATCTGATCATAACGAAAATAGAAATCTCCATTTCACACTAGAGCTAGTGTTTCATATAAGATCATTAAATTACAACTTATTCCTTGAAACCTATAGTAGTAATTCACAGTCCTCACTTTGAAGAGTGGGCCTTTGAGTAAGAGATAATTTCACACTATGTACAAACAAATGTCTAACTGCACAGCCAGACATTCAGCAGAGAGAGCAGAAATGGGCTCTGCACTGCAGGCTGAAAGGGATGTTAGTGTGGGACTGCTGCCCTTTCCGCATTGCCTCTTCCTCCTCTCCCTCAGTAAATTTTCCATACATTCAGACTTTCACAAATTCACTCAAGTTTCACACAACGAGCACAGTTTCGGTCCATTCCACAGCACATGGGATGACTTAAATCAATTTCATGATCCAACTGCCTTCTTAGGTGCCCATTTTAAATCAGCATTCAGAAGGACAGCACAGGTGGACTTCAGCAGAGCTGGTTGGGAATTCATCATTTGTAGAAAGGTGCAAGGTAGCAGAAATGTCCTTTGACAAACGTATAAAAAATGAGTGAGGTAAAATACTGACTTCATTAGATATGCGTACCTGAGAATTAATTACCTGAAGAAGCTACTGAGCAAATAGACCAAGAGTATGAGGCGTCCTCTATATCCAGTGAAAGCATAAAATGAGTAATTGTGAATAATATTGCTCCTCTGGTGAGTTAAATAATAAGGTCTATTACTGTGCCCAGTCTGTTCCTGAATTTCTCTGGAGAGACTTAGCTTCATTAATTCAAGAAGGAAGATTATTCCTATTGCCCGCAGAAATACAAACAGAAGTGCACGGGAAGAAATTCATGACGTTTACAATTCTATACGAGCAGCAAAGCAGCAGGAAAGTGACCATTTCAAGTGCAAGCAGCAAATTCAACAGCCATCACTAGTAAAAGCATCACAGTTTCAAATCTGAAATGGATCAGTGAGTCACGCTCTTTGCCATTGGAGACATTTCTATCATATTATCACTTTTAAAATCAGACCAACACGCAGCCTGGTCTCAGCTGGATAGCTTTCCTCCTACAAATCCCATCGGAGCACTCTTCCAGAACATTACTGAAGTGAGGTGATTTCTTATCTAAAGATATTCATGACCATTTTATATGCGCTATTCTTATTCCAACTCAAAGAAAACTTTACAGCAAAAGTAGCTAAGCACTGGATCTGTTGAGGAATAGTTTGGATAGTTCCAAAGCCCCACAGCACATGATCCTAAGCAGGCTTGTCGAACTCCGAAGTTAGTTAGACCTGCATTCAGCCAGCTGAGCTGACCCTGGAGGTGCCTTCCAACTTCAACTACTTTATTCTTAAATGATTATCTGTTCTTTTTTAAATAGGATCTATGCAGAAACTGACCTTTTGGATGGTAGTCTGCTAGAACAGATTTTGTGGCATACCCAAAATTAAATCATTAAGAGTATTATCCAAATGCCATTCCCTCCTAAAGGCAGACAGGCACAGGGCATCAATCACCTCACTAGGAACTTGTTCCACTGTCTAACTACCCTCTCAGTAAGAACTTTTTCTTAACATCCAGTCTGAATCTCCCCTCATGCAGCTTTGAGCCATTCCCACATGTCCTGCCACTAGATATCTGGGAGAAAAGAAGGACCTTCTTTTCCATTTTCCCTCCTTAGGAAGTTGCACTTAGCAAGATTTTATTCCTGTCTCACAGTGACATCAGGGCAAACACTGATGAGCCCTAAGAGAGGAGTCACCACTCCACCAAGCACTTCCTGTGGGCCTACAGAGCAGCTGTGAAGGGAAGGTCACTGAAGGAAGTGAGGTGGTGACAGTAGGTCATACAAGGAGCCACTTATTCACAGGAAATGGGAGTAGGACAGAGGGCCCTGCAAGCTTAACACTGGGCACATCAGGATAAATACAAAAAGAAGAGATGGAACTCACACCATGCTAATTAGGCCACAGTCTTTCAATAAATTAATTGATCTCCAAGTACTGGAATTCCTTAACAGTAAAAACTGAAGCAAAGCAGGCATTCAGCAAGTCCACCTTCTCAGTGTCCTGCATTACCAGAGCACCCAGCTCATTCAGAAGCACACCCACATTTTCCCTAGTCTTATTTTTGCATTTGATATACTTAAAGCAGCCTCTCTTATTGTTCTTATCTCCCTCACCCGGTTTAATTCTAAGTGGGCCTTAGCCTTCCTCATCTCATCCCTGCATGCTCTGACAATATTCCTATGTTCCTCTCAAGTGGCCAGTCACTTTCCCACATTCTGTAAATCATCATCTTCCATCTGAGTTTTTCCATTAGCTCCTTGCTCATTCACATGTGTCTTCTGCCACCTTTGCCTAATTTCTTACTTACTCTCAGGGGAGCACCTGTCTTGCACTTAGAAGTGATGCTTGAACATACATCTCACCTCCACTCTCTCTTTTCCAGAGGTAGTGCTTACAGCCCACCTAACTATGTTTGGCTGCAAATGATTATTCTGCCTTCAGCACCAAAAATAAATCTGCGAGCTCAGTCTACCAGTTTATCTTGGTATGTTATAGCCTAGCACAAATTGTTTTTCTGGATCTCAAGAAAAAAAATGCAGATGCAATGTAACTATCAGCCAAACTGTTTTAACTCTGTAACTGTTCATCACTAATAATCAAAACTTTGTTGCAACTATTGTATGGGATAATTGCATGTTTCAGCTACAGCATTTAAAGATACTACACCACTGAAGACAATAATTAAAAGAATGCTTTCTCTAAAGCATAATTCAGATCAACAAAAAATATTCAAATGCCACATCCGAAGGTCTAACTGCATTGTTTTAAAAATAATCACAATGATTTCATAGAAAACAAGAGAAGTTTTTAAAAAATGATCCATTAAAGTTGGTATTGATTGCTTAATGTAAATGAGTGCATCATTATGGTTATATTAATGATCAATTTTTTTTCCTAAATCTGACATGTTTGCATAAATAATGAAAACAATTTGGTGAAAAGGATTTTTACTTACTGTATACTCTTGGTCTTTAGATCAAGAAAGCACTCGAAATAGGTTTGCTACTAACTTTGCCAAATGGGTTTGAGGGGGACCAGTAAATCTGCCTATCATCAGTGATGACAGTTAAGAAAAAATAGTTGGTTTTAGGCCAGGAAACTATACGCCATATTGCTCTCAGTCTAGTTTTTACCCAAACAGGCTATGAATTGTGAGTTTTCATTTACTGTTTGGGTTGGCAACATCAGGAATTGGTCTGCAGAAAAATTCTAGAAGTTGATCCAAAGATGAAATGAGCATTTCTGATTCTGGTGGAGCCAAGATTCAGTCACATGATGCCCGAGACTTGGTGGCTGGGAACATGTATAGGAATTGGTGGTAACTCTCAAGTTGATCTAACAATGGAAACATTTTATGTTCCAGAGCACAAGAAAAAAAATGACTGTCAACAAGGTCCACACAATTTTTGGCAGAAAATACACTTCTTATCTGCCTAAACACAATCACATGAAATTTTGAACTGAAACAGATGTGTGCCTATCTGAGGTGGGAAAAGAGTTAAAAGTATTTGTGCCTCTAGCTTTTTTTTAACACTGATGTTATCCACAGACACCGCACAAAGTAGAGAAATTCTGCCACAAGAAGCAAGCTTAAGATGGCAACTACAAAACCCCGTAAGGTATTTTGCCTTGAAAAATGCCCTACAAAAATGCATTACCCAGAGGCATTACATGCCTTACGTACTTGGCTTGTACACATTTTCTTTTACCCAAGCTGTTCAATAGCTTTCATTACCACTACATGAGCATCTCAAACATGATTTTTTTTTTTTTTTTTTGTAAATTTCTATCCTATGAAGATTTTAAATAAAGAGCTGGGATACCAGATTAGGCTGACTATCTTGGTTTCCATGAAAGAGGAAAAATCTAGATGAAACAGAAATTGAATAGAGTTATCATCACTCCAGGGCCTTATTTATTAGGATGATCATACTTTCCAACTATTGGATTTCAGAACAGGAGCAATCCACACATGCACACCTCTTACATAACTACTTCTAAATGGTCTAGGGTTGTAAGTTGTGGATTTGGGCTTATTTGAACACAAAATTGCCTACTTACAGTTCCACTCTGTTTTTGTAATACCTTGCTTTGTTACTTCATGCTAAGCATCATTCAAAGGCAAATCTACTGATATGTTCATGATAGGTCTACTTTATCTTGCTTTAAATGACATAAAACACAACTGTACTGACAAAATTTTGTCCCAATACTCTTAAGATATCCTTATGTCCCTGGTTAGACAAAGCAATAGGATGCTCAGAAATATTTGACAGAAATTTCCTTGTGAAGTTGAACACATGCTAAAGCACTGAGAGAAAAAAACATTAGCAGAGTAATGGCAAAAAGTACCTCTGTAGGCAATGAAATCTAATGTGCCTGTGGGACAGAGGAAATCCGCTCTTAATCTCCATGTTTGTTGTGGTCTCTGAGGATTGACCCTGCAGAATAAAATTAAAAACTGGGACAGATCAACTCCTGCCTGATTTTCCTATCACATGGTCTCCTTATCCATCACATCATCATCACAGAGGGAAAATTATTTCAAACTACATACTTATGGTGTCCACACAAACACTCTATGTCCTTTACAAGGCCTAGGAAACACGTATTGTCAATCTTCCACTACATAGAAGTTTCAGTACAATGAAAAATTTGCATGCAAGATCTTTGCTTCTCGCTTCCCAGAGCACTCTTGCTGTTCAGCCTCTTTCACAGAGAATTCCACTAGTATTTTCTGAGATCACTTCTTAGCTTCATTTTTGCCTTCATTGTCAGTAGTTCACACCAAACCATTTTATCTGGCTTTGGTGCACTGTAGGGAATAGCAATCAGAAATCTGTGGAAGGTTACACTGTTTAGAGAACAAGTAAGAAGGTGGTACATGCCAAGTTAAAAAAAAAAAAAAGAAATACCCTTGAAACAATGGTTTAAACTGTGATAACACTACGGCCTCTCCTCATACAAAAATTATCATAATATTGCCAACAATCTCTGATTAATGTTGACAAAGAAATGACCACAAAATGCGGTCACTGGAAACCAGTCAACACTCTTACGTTACGGTCACTTCTGCAACGGCACTAAGATGTAACACCTCCAGAAGCAGACACGTTTAGGGAGTGAAACTAGATGGTCTTCCAAGTCCCTTCCAATCCAAGCCATTCTGTGATGCTGTGATTCTATACCCTCCAAGAAAATGCAGTAAACCCAATCTCTAAGACTGTGCCTATGCTGCCTCTTCAAGACAGGTTCACAACAAAAACCTTTTGTCTGTGTACTGTGCTTCCTGAAGTTTGGTGCGCTAACAAGGAAAGGAATTTATGCTACTGGGGTAGACTATGTGTAGTGGTAACTGCCACACCAGTGTTTAGCTGTTAACTCCTGGCAAAACATCTGATGGCACCTCAAAAAAATGGTAACAGGGCCTTCACATGTTTCCCAGTCCAAATACATTACAAATACATTAAATATGGATGATTTTTTTTCAAACTTAATTCACAAACTTAAAACTTTGCTGAGTGGAAATGACTATTCAACTGACTGACAGATGTAAAGACAGACTTTGAAGAGTTACTGTGTAATTCCTGAAAACAGCTGAGGAAGATGGAAGAAGTATGGAAGGCTGTACATCTTCATTCAAAACTGAAATCAACTGTGGGGTTGTCCTTTTTTTTAAAAAGTATGTTCAAGGACTCTCTGAAAACTTCCATACAAAATCTTTATTCCTTCTAAGAACGTTCCTCACATTTCAAAAAATCCCACTGCTTAAAACAAAATATGATCCCACTGTCAGAACGGGATCAGGATTTTGAATGCCTCCATTTTTTGGAAGATTTATCAATAAAGCATGTGCACTTAGAAAAGACAGCATGCTGAATTTTCTAATTGTAAGATCCCTCTAAACCCTTTGAAGATATGGGGCACAAAACCTAAGCCTAACCAATTCTAGAGGAAGAAAAATTACTCTTCAGCTGGGCCAAAAAAAAAAACCCTGCTTGATTTAATCACTTGTGTAGCAATCAACATTTCTGCAGAGTGGCATTCCTATCAACATGGCTGTTAAAATATATGCTTACAGCTCCCAAGGAAAATCCATTTTGGTTCTATTCTCCCTATAATTTCATCTTGTACAATTTCCAAATACCTCTGGACTGAATAATTAAGAGCAATATTTCACAGAGCAATATATCGACAGCTTGACAGAGGGAGCAAGTTATTTCTTCAAGAAGGGTGGAAGCAAATTCCTCAGACATATATATATTACAGACTGTGTTGTGCCCTTCTTGAATTGCTAGGCTTGAGTTTAGGTCTAGCCAAAGTTACTATTCAGGAAGATCTAGAAACTGGAATTTTATCTTCATACATAGAACATGTACAATGTGAGCAGAAAGAACTAAACAGAGCTGTAGGCAGCTAGTATATTATACACTGATAAAACACTGTTTCTGGAAGTAAGTTTGTAGTCAAATCATAGTGCCGAAGAAGGGAGATCATTCTTCTCTAAGACCCAGAAATAAGAATATGGTACCAGTCAAAACTGCAGTTTGCCCAGCTGGCCTGGCTTGTATCATGAATGGTGTGGCAAGCAGGACTAGGGAAGTAATCCTACCCCTGTACTCGGCACTGGTGAGGCCTTACCTCAAGTACTGTGTTCAGTTTTGGGCACCTCAGTACAGAAAGGACATTGAGGTGCTGGAGCAGGTTCAGAGAAGGGCAACAAGGCTTGCAAAGGGCTTAGAGAATATGCCCTACAAGGAGTGACTGAAGGAACTGGGGCTGTTTAGTCTGGGGAAGAGGAGGCTGAGGGAAGACCTTATTGCTCTCTTCCAATATCTGAGAGGTGCTTACAGCAAGAGCGGGGTTGGTCTCTTCTCACTGGTGACAGGACAAGGGGAAATGGCCTTAAGTTGAGCCAGGGTAGGTTTAGGTTGGATATCAAGAAACACTTCTTCACAGAAAGGGTTGTTAAGCACTGAAATAGGCTCCCCAGGGAGGTG
This sequence comes from Pavo muticus, assembly GCA_016647715.1. Lineage (NCBI taxonomy): Eukaryota > Metazoa > Chordata > Aves > Galliformes > Phasianidae > Pavo > Pavo muticus. Next base: position 288,554 of record JACDJE010000520.1, on the reverse strand, counting down.
GTTGAGTCACCATCTCTGGATGTGTTTAAAAACAGTTCTGATGAGGTGCTCAGGGACACGATTTAGCAGAGGGTTGTTAGATTTAGGGTAGCACGGTTAGGTTGTGGTTGGACTCGATCTTTAAGGTCTTTTCCAACCTGAGTGATTCTGTGAGCCTCATGAGAAAAGCTACATGGCTTTACAGATACTCAAAAGATGCTAGGCTAAGAATGGACATATAAATTTATCCAAAACAAAGCCAAAGATACCAGTATTTCTTTCCATTCTTCCACCATGCAGCAGCTACTTCCCATGATAATCTACGTATCTTTTACAAATAAGTGAAAACTAGGCTATAATGCTGGAATGGTTTTATGCTTAGAATGGTTTGATATAAATTAATCACTTCCTACAAAAGGAAGTAATAGGAAAAATGAAAGTTTTTGTTTCAAATTAAGCTGTACCACCTGTTTCCAGAAATAACAAAGATTTTAAGTTCCTGTCAGCATGTAATTAGAAATAATAATGAGCACAAGCAAGACAGCAAAAAATAAAATTGAATTAAAAATATAACTGGCATTCCTAACTTCTGAGTGTTTGGCTTCATAAGGCGACTTTCAGCAATATCTTATCCTTTTATGCCTTATCCTAGATTATCTTTGCCTTAGAAGGTCAAAGCTGAAAATCAAGTCTTTCTCTCCCCTCTCTTCCAAAACTATTTGGAGAACTCCAGCCAACATGCTTCCTTGGAGAAGGGTGAAGGAAAGATGTAGCAAAACACTGTTTCTGACAACTGCTGATGAGACCAAGTATGGAACCTTCTTTTATCCCTCCATCTTACATTCTCTGCAGTTAAAACCCCCTGGAGGATCCTAATCACCTACATTTGATTGCCAGGAAACATCTCCCATTAATGAGTCCTCATATTATTCCAGAATTTTTTTCCTTAAAAAAGTAGTATCAGAGAAGTAGAACATCTTTATTCCCAACCACAAAACCAGGCTGTAATTTTTTGTGACAAAAGAAATGCCATTTCTGGATCTCTAGAACGATGCATGGATGATATCAAAGTTCTCCCACAAACCAGAAAAGTATCAACTTCTTCTAGAATTAATAAATAATCACAAGATTGTTTTATAAATGAAGTATGAGATTATTTTCAAGTGTAGGAACATACACCAGGCCTGTACTGAATACATAACCAAAAATACTATTCTCAGCCTGGAAGAATCCTTCAGCATGAAAGCTTTGGTATTCACCAATACAATCCTTTGTCTCTGATGTGAAATAAAAGAACGAGTAAAAAATTTTGACACCGGTATTACTGTGGCACTATTCTTAATGAGATCCATAAAATTTCATATTAAAAAAGGCCTGGTTCACTTAGCATCACAAGCTTTATTTGAGCCATTTCACTGACTAATGAACTTACTCCCACTTCATTTCAGAGTGAGAGATGACTATACAGTACCTTGAACTACTCCCAGGATGCCTGGACATGGCTATAAAGCATCTTTAGTCACTTAACAGGGAGAAGCACCCTCCATGTAGAGCACCTTGTGAACACTATAGCTAAGTTACTAGTAAAAGGAGGAACATTTCGCCCATCATGTTGTAGCCATCATTATAAGCTATGGCATATTGTGTTCACCTTCTTACAACTATGCCTGTAGCTTTTATTCTCATCGTAATAACAATTTCGTATATTGCCATGAGCCGATATAGAACTCCTCTAGCATAGTTTTTCAATGTTTGCTATAAAGCAAAAAGCAGTGGGGTCCATTTAACAGCATTATAGTAATTTGCACTTCTAAACACACTGATTTTGCAGGAACAGAGGCACAGCCACAAGAAAACTGTGCTGTGGCCATCATGTTTGTAGATAGATGTTTCACAGCTAATAAAAGTAGTTCTCAAGTCTTTCATGCTCTAATTTCACTGATACTTGCAAAACTCAAAAAAAGTCCTTGGAAATCTTCAAAAGCCATCTAAATGTGGTCCTGGGCACCCTGCGCTCGGTGGCCCTGCTTGAGTGGGAGTTGGATCAAATGATTGTCAGAGGTTCTTTCCCACCTCAGCCATTCTTTGATTCCTGCAAACCAAACCCAACCACTAGTGCAAATGCAGTAGTACACCTACTACAGATATTTAATTCTGTCTGCAGGTGAATAGGCTTTTAATTCTGTACAACTATTTCCATTCTAGCTAAAACAGTTACAACATATAGACATGTATAGTCAATGCTTTCACTGACAAGTAGAGAATAAAGTGCCTATGAGGGAAGAGGATTCTTAACTCCCTCCACTAAGAATCTCACTTATGTGCCAAAGCCCAATGGGTTTATATGCTTTCTGCATTTTTTAATCCTCCCTAATGCAACTGTGGATGTTTTCGTTATTGAGATAAGTGGATAATCCTTTTATCCTTTTTTTTTTTTTTTTTGGATCCCATCAAGCTTATGGATTCTTGATTTCTTAACTTCATGATAGCATTAACAATTAGTTTTACATGCAATTAGCAACTAACCTTTACCCACAGCAAATTCACCATACATTTCAATTTAGGTAAAAAAGATGCAACTACCATTTCAAATAAGGAGTCTATTTTAAAAAGATACAGGAAATTCCACTTGTCTTGAATTCAGTGTGAATCTCTGAAAAATCACACCAGTCCAGAAAAGTTTCAGCAGTTCCACGCACTTTCCCAGGCACTTTGTTGCTCACTGACATGTCTCAAGACTTTGCTCTTCAGCATCCTCCAAAAAGCTTATACAACTTTCAAGCTGAAAGCATTTCCAAATTCTAGGCCTAAAACCATCTCAAATAACTGTCATCACACTACTGATAAAGCTAAGGAGCAGGTCAGATGAAGATGTGCTTCAGCCCTGAATGTGGACTGTTAAAAAGATCTTCTGTCTGAACCATCATCATACAATACCTCTGTCTTCACATATCTCAGACATGCCTAATGGCAAAGGCAACACTTGCGCTGACTTTGGTCAGGGCAAAATGTACCACACTGCTGTTCACATACACCTGCAGCTTTTAGTCCAGCTACTACGGAGTCAAAACAGGAAACAAAAGACACACAGTCTCTCTCTCCTCTGATACCCTGAATAGAAGAATACCAATTGACATTTACAATCATCACTGTATACAAAAACCTTTACAAACAGTGTGACTACAGTGATGTGAATAGGGTTTAAATTGCCCTGCAGAAACTTAACTCCTAGTGACAACTCAGATCTCACTTGAATTTTGGAAGCAAGGATGACTTCCCAGGATTGACAGATAAACTACTTTCTCAATTTGATAGGAAATACAGTACACAAGTCTTTGGGGGGAGTTTGACAGCACTGTTTTTAGAGATACTTTTCAGAGAAAAGCAACTATCCCAAGGTCACCTGGCAAAGCTGATATCAGGCTCTGGGTATTCCCTCCTTTAGTTTCCTATTCTAAAAAACTCCATAATCACTACCACATTTCACAAACTGATCTGGCACAAATTAATTTTGATTTTTAAAAATGAAGAAAGGTTATCTTACTGTGAAGTGAATGCTCACTAATTGACCTTCTGACCAGACTGTCTGAAACTGTTTGGACAAACAAGAACAGGAATTCCTAACAGATTTGATTAAATTAGTAACTACAGCAAGCTTTTGCTAAGAACTATGTTTAATGGAGCACATTATTTTAAGTCTTATTTGCACACTTCAATGAAATATCCATTAATGTACTTTCTAATGCCATCAGCACCCCTGCCAGCAGAGATGAAAACAACTTCAAGGTTCCAAATATGTGAGAAAATTATGGGAAGCAAGAAGATGGAAAGGAGAGGAAAGAGAAGGCACTTGTAATTATCCAGTGGACCTTAATTCCCAAGTGAACCCTTCTGCATTTGATGGCTAATGCCACTTCACTTATCTGTGTGGGATATATTCCTCCCACCTAACTTCAGGTACTTCATGGAATCTCCTGAATTGTGAGCATGGCTACTTTAACACCACTCCAATGGAGAAAGACATAAAACCCACGGAGTCTTTTATCTAGATAAAATGGGACTAAGATGCCTCTATAAGTGCCTCTCTTCATAAGTGTCGATATATCCTTGACCTTTTGCCATTGGTTAGACAATAAAACTCAGAACAGCAATTCTGGAACCTCTGCTGTGGCTATGAAAACAGAGAGATGCCTCCACAATCTAGCTCTGACATCAGCATCACTTTAAATGCTGGAACAGAGAGTTCAGCTTTTAAAACAAACAAGAAACCCTGCCCAAGTATTTGCTCCATTTCTTTGTGTTCCAAGCCTGTTGATAAATGGTTCAAATATGTCTCAACTACATTAAAAGTCATACCAGCAGATTTTGCATGAACATACACAGAAGAATACAGCAGCTTCTGTTGTAAAGATTTAATGAGGTGATATTGTAAAACCATGGACACTATGCAAAAGCTAGGGAAAAGACTGACTTGAGCTTGCCAATTTGATAAACTAAGTAGCTTGAAGGAGTTTGAGCTCATGAAAATATTTGAGTTTTGCTCATAAAATTTCTAAAAACAAATACTTAACATTTTGGTTCTCATAAATACATTTCAGTGAAATATCATCCCAATATAATAACATCTATATATGTACAGGCTAGTGATATAGCAAAATGTTGTATCACTTCTACTTAGCATTTTTTGAGGGGGGTGTGGAGAGGGGAGAAACAGTCATCTAGTGGATCTGTTGCTTAATAAAGCCGTATCACATGGTTTAAATTTTTCAACTCTTTGTTACAATAATATCATCCAGACAGCTAATGGGTCATTTTACTTGAATCCATGGATTATCAAAATATGGCTGAGAACTTCAGAGTCCTTTTCATTAACCAGGAAAATAACATGCACATAAGCAAAATCTTCCTTGTGTATATTCACTTATTCTTGCATTTTTATTTACGTAATCTCAAAAAGAATGCTTATATATTCTTGTTCTTATTGTCTGTCTCGCTAAATACATATTAGTTATGAGTATTTCAGATGAAGAACATGATAAGCAATGTTACAATAATTTTTGATGCAGGACCTGGTAGACAACCCTGATGCCCTGAATAGACTGAATGTCTCAGCAGTTCATGTTCTAGCTAGGGTTTTAACTACCCCGTAAAGAAAAGCTCCTCTTCTAGGCTCTGAGCAGCTCAAGGATTAGATGTGCTTTATGTTTTTAACAACTTGCTTTCCAGATGTTAAATGGCTCTAAGGATTAGATGTATTTTATTAAAACCAGCATGTCCCAGCTTTGAGCTGGAGTTATCCACAACATGAAACACTGTTTATTCCAAAAATCAGAGAACAGAAGGACACCACTGAAATCACCAGATTAAGACAAGCATGAGCACAGATTTAGCCTAACATTTCTTTTTCTTTCTCTAAATTCCATAGAAATATCTCTATTAAAGAGATTTTTTTTTTCATATTTCCCACTCAGTTTTGAAGTGCTGGACAAAATCAAAAGCCATTAAGGAAAAAAAGAGTACTAGTGGAAAAATTCAATTTTTACTACTATTAGATGCATCATGTCTCTATGTCAAACAAATAGCTCAGTACTTTTGATCAAGCAGTAAAGCAGGCTTACCACTGATTGGCCCCAATTGCTTCCTCTTGCAGTTCCCTTGGCTGATTGAGTCCTTTCACCTTCCAATGCTATTTGGTCCCTGCTGACCCCAATCCAGGAGGGTGCACAGGCATGAAAACACAAAGCAGCCACTGGCCTCAATGAGATAGTTCTGGTGGGAGCCAGGAAAAGAGGGAGAGGTGGGAAGTGCAAAAGCAAAACTACAAGATCAAAGCTTTTAGTATTTTCAGAACAGCCCCTCACTAATTGCATCTTGTAGGGGCTGCTTGGGAAAGAAATGCCACTTTCATTTTCAAAGCTCGCTAAATAACATTATGACCAGCACTGCATGAAGCATGCACATCAGATAGTGAGCAGTGAGCTATACCATAATATACTGGTGAATGCTTTCAGGCTTATAGCAAAGCAATTGCACATGCTTTTTCATTTGCTTATTCAACAAAACAAAGTCATCAGGTAAAACCTAATTACAAATCCAAAAGTCCATCACTCAGATACTACAGCAGACTCTCCAATTACACAGCACAGGGTGTGAAGCAAAATCCCTAGGAATGCTGAAGAGAAAGGCCAGGGAAACTACAATGACCTCACTCATGGGAATCTTTAGTAGTGAGCTAATAGATGTGGATATGAGTATATTAGAGCAAGATTTTTAAAAGTCTCTTTTCTTCAAGTGTTAACCTGTTCCTGATACTCTAGTTCCAATGTTATCCTCCAGGAAAATGAAATAAAAAAAGGGATAATATCTCTTTGCAAAAATAGTTATAAATTAATTAATCAAATTGCTCTAGAAATATTAATCTTGCCAATGATATTAGAGAAGTGGACATATCAGGAACATTCCTATCAATATGAAAAAGAGCAGGAAAAAAGAGGAGACAAAGAAATTAAGTGATGTGTCAAAAAGCCAAGACAGTGAATAATATAAAGTTGGCATTTTAATTAAATTTTTAAATGACCAAATTTAATTGCTGTATCACAACTCTCTCCAGCTTCAAAAATCTATTTCCTAATTCATATCTCACTCAATTATGAGAATCAGGAACAATTTTGCAGATGTCAGTGAAGTACATAGAACTAATGTGATAAAAGAATTTCCATCTGAGGAAAATATAAAAAACATTTGCTGCTGGTTCTGATGACAGAAGGAAATCACTCAAAAAAATCCACAGAAATATTCATGTAAATGTAAGAATATAGAAATATTTTTAAAGATCTTATCAAACAGCAAGCATGTCTATTGCTTGTTAAAGGTAAAATAACCTTTATTAGCAAGATCATAAAGCCTACAGAACTTTTTACATTTTTCTTTGCTGTGTAGACCTCTAGATGAGAGTGTGCTTTCTTTTCTCAATAATCTGTCTTTGCCTTGAAAGCTGCAAGTTATTTGATAAATGATCTGACAAATGGTTTGATAAATGATTTTGATCAAAATAGTCACCCATTCTCCACCCCTTGGGGAGCTGTCTGTGAAGTACCATCCACTCCCTGCATAAAGTGCTGTTTGGTGATAACTTACTAGGCATAAGGCAAGAATCACAAAATCAAAGGAGATTGAAATAAAATAAAAAATCATGTATTATTGTTGAAACGACATATCTGAACTTTTTTCAGTTCTGATGCATGTCTGTAAGAAAAAAGTTTGTTCAGTAGGTTATCAGTCAAATAAAACAAAGGAAAAAAGGAGAAAACCACTCATGTGATGGCATGTGCACATTTAGTATTTGAATACAAGGTGCTGTGAAGAATATCATCCAGAAAGACATGGAAGTCCTCCAGTCCAGGAATGAAAAACAGCATGCCCTACCTGAGCCAGAAGAAATAATACATTATTAGTAGTGAGCACCTCTGTAAGCAGTAGTTCTGTTGAGTCATGCAGAAGCAAATCCATAGGCTGGTATCCTCACATAAACCTTTCTTGCTGCAGCAGCAACGGGAGGCTGGAGATGTGCCACAGCCTGCATTTCAGTGCCTGTGTCCTCCCCTCTCAGCACCTCCACTGGAGCCTGTCCCACAGCCATTTGGCTGAAAAACAGGCCCCATGCACCCACACAGTGTGCTTGAGCTCCACAGCCAGATCCTACCTTTAATACAATGTAACTTGACCGAAGACAGCAGGAGACCACGAGTGTGATCCCCTCAGTATGGCCCCCCCATTATACATTTTGTGAGGAGCATCTAAAGGCCTATTACTGAGATAAATAGCTCCGAAAATGGAAGGGATGTGATTCACCCAAGTCCACATATCCAAGTCCACCAGTTGGATATGGAAGGCAAGCACATTTGCCCAAAAGTGCATTTTTCTCACTTAATCACTAAACCCATCAACCTTCTAAAAAAAAAAAATAAGAGAAGCCACCTATGTTCAGGTAAGTTGTGTTTTACTCCTGAACCCTCCATCTAGACTTGCTTATGTTCATCAGAAGTCAGACATATAGGCATACACAATGTAAAACTGAATCTTTAATTTGCCTTTTGCAGAGTCCTTGCTAAATATGAGACCATCTTCCTCAAAAATGCATATTTCACTTATTTGTTAATTGTTATGGCCAACAAAACTGCACAACCTGTGTTTTGACAACTTTCTTAAGATCTTTTCACTGTTACTGCCCCTGGACAAGCTGTCTGTTTGCTGCACCTCATCTTGCCTGGCCTTTTGGCAGCCTCCCAACAAGTTCTACAATTCAGTAATTTGGAAGATACTGCACATGCTATGCCATTTATTTAGGAATCATGGTTTCTTGCAAATGTACATGTCTTGTCAGAGTGATGACTAGATGAATAACTCTGCATTTACACTCAACTCACTGACATCTCTTCATCTAGACATGATCTTGTGCTGCTAGTAAGAGGAAAACAGCTTAAAAATGTATGTAGCAAAGCAAAGAAAAACTGCTTTCCTGTAGCATTTTTAAATGGTAATATTTTTCCTTTTTGTTTCACACACACACACAATTGTTCCGTTTCAAGGAAAAAACTAGTTCTCTTAAAAGTATCTATGGCATGTCAACAGTAGACACTCAGGTATTTGTGTATATATCATTGCTAACATTTCTACTATGGATCATCTCTGAATTTTTCTTGAAAGGTGCAACAAGCCTATTTTTAAAATGGATCTGATTTAAGAGGTATTCCATGCTTTAAATGGAGGGAATATCTATCTCCAAATCTATATTATCTCTAAAGCTAGAATAAATTATGGCATCCACTATAAATAAAATAATTAGGTTGCTCTGAAAGTAATGCCTCCTGTTTATTTCCATGGAAATTACAATTAATACAAAGAGCACAATAGCGCTGTTTGACAGAAAAAATTCTCAGGTACAAAATAGTACTTTTCAACACAGTCACCACCATTAGCTATGCATTTTTACCCACCATGAACAAAGGCCTGCATGCTGCACTTGTAAAAACCCACACCACCATAGGTGACCCACTACTGTTGTCACCACTGCTGAACTGCACCACCCATCACCTCACTCTACTCACAGCCACTGTTTGGTCTCCATAAAAGTTCTGCCAACACTGGTGAATGCCAATGGGTGCATTTTTTTTCCTACATGGAGAAATTCAATGACACATTCACATGCACTTCCATCTCAGATGCCATTTGAACAGACTGCCCCTCTACTGCCATCTGTCACTTAGCAACAAAATGGAATGGAATATTGTCAGGAAAGTTCAACCTCTGCAGCCATAACAACTATACCCATCTCTGATGTCATGGGCCAATATAATACAATAGGAGGCATTACTTTTGGAGCAGCTCATATATAAGTTCATCACAGCAAAGTAGTAACAAAATACAACAGAAATACAGACTTTTACAAGCAGGCTCTTTTTCACGTTCTTCAAAACTAATTTTCAGTACAATTAATCAAGACTGACTGGGCCAAGAGCACTAGGACTAAGTAGACAGCTTCTTTGATGGGAATGAGATAGCGATCCCATTCAATCTCACTGACACAAAGCAGAAATCATGTAAATCACAGGAACCAAGTGAATTTGACTTGAACAATTACATAAAGCTTAACAAGGCTTCAAATAAAAAAACGCAAATAACAAAAAAACATGTTCCACCTTTCTGCTTCATCCTGCACTTCTAGAAAATGGAGAGAAGGTTGTAAGGACAGCTCTTCATATGTTTTTTTTCCAGTCTGGCAACAAGAAAGAAGTGCCAAAATTCTCAGGTTAAGGCTTCAGTGTCCTTACCATCTCACAGGTCAACAAAGTTGACTCCAATCAAATTCACAGAACTTCAAAATCAAGTTTACATGAGTAAAAATTCCTAATTACTTGGAGAACCCAACCTACAGAAACACTGACTGGAACTTCAGCACCACCCTTTTTCTTTCTTGTTCACATTGAATCAACTCCTTACCATCATCACATCACTCTCACACCCTATCTTGATCTCTAATACAGCATATTTGAGTAAAGTGAACTTAAGAGCACAACTACATTTTTTTTTTCATCAAAATGAAAAAGATAATTCAATACTGTGGACTTCAACCTAATCACATGAAACTTGAGACTGAAACCTTGATCTGACACTTGTGTAACTGTAGGCTAGAACATTAAGGTCATTTAAGTGTTTTCTGCAGCTTCTGCCACCTAAACTGCTTTATTTGCAGTATCCATGTGTAAAATAGTAATGAAAACACCCACTTCTTGCAATAACAGTTGCTTCTATGAAATAAGCACTGAAGTAAAAACTGCAGAGTGCCTGGTTATCACAGTAAGAGATCAAATAAGTAGAAAGTCAGCCATGCAGTGTTAGATTTCTTTTTCAAGTCCTGCTTTTTAATTTCAGTTACATTATTTTTTTTTTTAGAGCACTTACAGATGAGTAAGCATTTAAACAAATGGACTTAAACACAGAATTATACCTAGAAGCTCAAGCATTGTAGAGTATCTCTTGTCCTTTCTTTCCATTCCTGCTAACCAAGTTATTTATTTTCATATAAGACAGTCATGCCAGCTTGTATCTCAAATTATCTCCCAGTCACAGTGGCAATTAAAAAAGGAAGGAGACAGTTGAAGTGAAGGAATTGCCACACCCACACAATGATGTAGGCACACTACCTCAAGAAGAACACAAATGAACATGTTGAAAGTATCTGTAGAAGATCATGAATAAAAAGTAGTAAACAAAGTGGAAATTGAAGTAAATATACTGTACATTTGTACAGTACATTAATAAAACATAGCAATGCTTTAAGAGTTGCACAGAAAGGATTGGAGTGACTATATACAAAACTCAGGAAAACAAAAGAGAAAATATCAAAACAAGATTATGAGAAAAATACTTGAATAGGGAACAAGAATAAGGAAAATGAGTTTTCTCAAGAGGGAAACCAAAATTTTTCTTTAGAGGCCATAGAAAAACATTTCATCACCTCTCCTACACTGATATTCTACAATGCCATTGAAGTACAGAAAAAAAAAGACAATTACAGTGCCAGGAAATAAATCACAGAATTGCAGGGGTTTGAAAGGGACCTCAAGAGATCAAGTCCAACCCTCCTGCTAAAGCGGGTACCCTACAAGAGATTGTATAGACAGACTAATTTTGAATATTGCCATAGCAGGAGACTCTGCAACCTCTCTGGACAACCTGTTCCAGTGTTCCATCCTTACCATAAACAAGTTCTTCCACGTGTTTGCGTGGAACTTCCTATATATACGTTTTATGCAATTATTCCTTGTCCTATAGCTGCGCACTGCTGAGAAGAGCCTGGCCTCATCCATTTGCCTCCCACCTCCCTTCAGATATTTATAAACGTTAATCAGATACCCCCTCAGTCTTCTTTTCCTCAGGCTGAACAGATCCAGTTTATTCAGCCTTTCCTCACACAGGAGATGCTCGGGGCCCTTGATCAACTCCACTGAATTCATCAGCACACAAACACACATATATGGTATGGAAGGAATTGAACAGAGATACAAAGAGATGAGTTTAATTTTCAAATCCGTTATACTACAACATAATAATAACGTAACTATGCCTTTACTATCAAGGACTGGGAGTCCTCTTCAGAGTACCTGGGTGGAGCAGCCCTATACACAACACAAATTACTGCTGTTTGTGTAGATTACACTAAGAACTAAAAAAATGCTCAGTCTCTCTCAAAGGTTGATTCTTTTACTCAGACACTCAACAGGAAGTGCAGTACAAAAATTTGAAACTGAAACAATTTCTATTCTGTCTCTTTCATCTGTGAAAAAAATTACACATGTAAAGCATATCATTGAGTTTGAGAAAGGCTTTTCCTAAGTCAGTACCCATGGGAAAAGTCAAGTCTTCAGGTTTTGTCACATAAATGTGACTGATAAACCTTTAAGTCAGCAAATTCCAGTACATAGGCCATGTGCTCTTTTGTTAGAATAGGAATAGACTGTAGTCTCCACTATAGTCATATCACAGGTATGAGAACCTGTATTTTTTTACTTGCTTGAGTAAAGTTGTAATAGAAACTTGAAATCTCAAGTACTCAATGTAGTATACTAAAGTATCACAAAAGTAATGACAGTTTTTCTTTCTCGTTTTCATTAAACTTCAATGCTGATGCTTTTTTCTGGGTGACATTTAAAAGAAATCCCCATAGAGACAGAAGCTATTGTAATAAATACAGATTTCTATGTAATATTTTACAAATAAGAAGAAATTAAACAGTATAGCAATGCAGCTGAGTAACAACTAAAATATTTTGATGAACATGAAAATGCCCGAGACCCCAATATTCATCTTGCAATGCCCCTAACATCAGTGGCCAACTAATATTCCATCCACAGTAGGCAGATCAGTTACCTTGATTCGTCAGTTGCATCAGATGCACCATTTGCCTTTATGATCACAATCCCTCATTAGTGAGCAGTGGCACGTTTTTAAAAAATAGTAAATTAAACCTGTTTGCAAGACTGGCTATGAACAAGCAACTCTGGAGAACCGTGGCAAGGTGAGAGCGGGGCTAAGAAAGGGCAAAATTATTCAAACAGGGATAGCTGGCAACCACGAACACTGCAGCTCTCAACTAATATTTTTCTTCTGAGTTTCTGGTTTTAAGTGAGCCAAGACAACTGAAGCAGAACTGTCTGTCTCAGGGCCCTTTGATTTTCTGCTTCTGCCTGAGCAGACGCGTGAAGAACACATTTAAAAATATATACATTAAAGAAAATGAATCACTCAATTTCACAGAAAACAAGTTTTGTTTCTAGGCAAATATTAATCCCATTTGATTCTCCCTCACTGCGATAAAGTGGATTCCTTTTGTCTACATCCAAATCTGAAGGTAGATACACCATCTGTCAACTCTTGACTATTTTCCAGAACCCTGACAAGAATTTTTTTTTTTTTTAATTTCTTGTAAGGACAAATCTCCTCATTCCACATAAATGTACTGAAGAATAGGATTTTGAGGTTTATATTCTGTAGTGTTTTACTTGGAGTCTCACAATACGTGAAGATAACATTAACTTGCATAGCTGTACTGTGCACACAGATGGTGCTTTCTGAACCAATTCAAATATTGATTACCTAGTGTATTTGGAAAGAAAAAGACTACTGAGTTCCCTCCCTCCAAAAATAAAAATAGCCATCTGCATGACCAAAATATGCTCAGGAAATTAAAAAACAAAAAGTAATCAATTCATATTTTCTTTTGACCCCTGAGATCCCCAGATAATCAAGTCCTCTATATCTATGAGTATTAAAAATCTCATATTTTGGTTTATTTCTTAAAAATAAGAAAAGTGTTATTGCTAGCATGAGCATCTCCTTTTGACAAAGCCACTTAGCAAAAAGGATGTATGTAAAGGTCTTGCAGAAAATAAGGTGAAAAACATTAGCTGGAGAAAGTAAATAGATAAAGAATCCCTTCTGGCAATTCCAGTACGAATAAGTTCACAGGTGAGATGAAATCAATTCATCGAAGAACTCATGCAAGAGCTGACTTATATTTTATAGGCTGGGGAATAATCAGAGTATTTATGATTTTCTTTCCCACTTCAGAATAAAGGAAAGAGAAGTGCCATTCATTAAATTGAAGTCTACAGAAGGTGTGATTAATGTTGTGTGAGATAACTGAACAACATGCAAGTTAAAATTCAGCTATTCTTTTTCATTGTAATTGGCAATAAAAAACCTCACAAAATAATATTCATTTACTCATAGTAAACAAAGAATTATGGTGTCTGGCATTTGTACCTGCAGTGTCTGGAGACAGCATCTGTCACAAGGATACATCCATCTAGAAAGACTGCATTCTGGATAACAAAGCTCCGCAAAGTCTCTTCAAACATGATGGGATAGCTCTATCCCTTCAGACTGCCTGTCTCACCAGTTACTACCTCCTTATTCCCCCACAGCCCCTTCCTCCTGGATATGCTGTGAATCCCTCATGGGAATTCCAGTAAACACTGACCATCCCATCCTTCTGGTCTGACATCTTCCGCAGTAAAAAACTTGGTTTTCCCAAAGGGAGCATGCTCAAAATGATGCATCTCTCCCCTGGCATCCATCTCTCTCCAGCACACTCTTCTGTCCTCCCTGTCACCAAAAGGCAACAATCTCTGCTACCCTCCCCTCATTTTTCCACTTGCCCAGTTCCTAACACTGCTTCTCTTGCTCTCCAGCAGATCCGCTCTTCTCCATATTCTTCACCTCCTCTTCTTGAGCTTTTCCCTTCACAGGACAAACAGGTTTCAGTCTCTTATACAGTTTAAAATTCAAACAGAACAAAAAGTTTACTTGCTTCTCCATTTGTCTCTGGCCACATTATTTCATCTTGAAGTTTAAATTATTTGCCATTTTCATTTTCTTTCACGAAATGTCCTCCAATTCAACTGCAGAGCCTTATCAGCAAGTTATCATCATGTATTCAAATACCACAATTCAGTAATGCAGACTCATCCCTTCCTGCCTTTCAGTCATGAGGAAGGCAACTTCTCCCTACCAATGTTTTACTCATCATACAGGAATTTATTATCTGAGTAGTGAATCAATTAGTTTCTCTCTGCCATCTCACAGCCAAGCATTCAAAGCATCATCTTTTTAGCCCAACGATTTTAGCTCCTCTGATTCCATAGATTATACGCTGATGTTAGGTTTTCCCAGCTTCACACTGCAACTCAATGGACAATTAGCCACTCATCTCACTACTCACTCAGCACTATTTCATCTGAGACAATAAGTGCTAGAACCAGATCAAGTTTTCAAATAGGTTTTTTTTTTTTCCTGCAGAAAGGCCATTCAAATCAAATTTGTTTATAAGATGGAAGTCACAAGAAATTTGTAGTCATATTTCCTACTCCTGTTATCACAGGCAACTTCACCATATAATCCTATATAGAAGTTTATCAAGTTTATCTTAAAATTTGTCCTTTTAGTATTTTAACTTTATTACTCCAATCAGGAGAGTTGCTTCTGACACTCATTCTTTTGGCTGCTTTCTTTTTTCCTATTTGTAATTAAGCTAAATGAGAGCTGGCATAAATGTTTTACTCTTTTTTTTTTTTTAACCTCTTTTAGCCTATAGTCATGTATTCTCAGTCTTCATTCATTACACTTGAAAATGACAAATTCCTCTCTTCTCTTACATGACAGCTGCTCAGTCCTCTATTGTTCAATGGCCCTTGTCTTCACCAGTTTGAGTTCATTCTTCTTGATTTCTGCTAAATTACACTTGCAGTTCAAAAAAAGCAAAAGAGTGGGGGAAGAGTTTCCTGTCAGTTTTCTCAGAATGAAGTGGTTAACTGTAACACTTTTTCTTAACAAAGAAAGGAAAAGGGTTTTTTTTATTTTATCTTCCTCTTCTTTGTTTTGGTCCATCTATTGAATCACAAAAGTCAATCTGTCACAGAGTTCCAAGGAAACTGCAAGGAACTTGCAACTCCAATAGCAATGATTCCTCAATCTGACAAGCCCACCTTGCAATAAAGAAAAACAGAAGCACTAAGGTATTTTGCAAGTGCAACTCTCCTGTAAATCATACAGGTTTTAAGTGAACCTTCTTCCATTTCACTGAGAGGACAAAGCTGCCTGTCTTCAGACACAGTAATCCTGTGGCATCCAGATAAAGAGATTACACATGGATTACTGGATGGAAGTATTTCAATTCTGAAAAACTAGGTTTTAATGTTCTCTAGTCAAAGTATTTTTGAAAGGAAATATAATGCCTTAGGTGACTGCTATTTATTTCTCCAGCCAGCGTGAAATCGCAGTTTGTAACCTTAGAAAGACGGCAACATGTGTGGAAAAACATCTTTGGCTCTGTACTCCGTACTTAAAATGCTATCAGTAAAATAAAATACAAAAGCATCCTATTACTGAGGCCAATTTCAAAAACAAAGAAGTTCACTATAAAGAGACCTACTTACAGCACAGAGTTTGTTCACATTCTGTGTATTTTGAATATGGTACAATATAGGATACATTCTCTTCCTGATGTGTAGATTATCTCCACTGTACTTAGAATTACGCAAACACAGCTTTGGTCAAAGAACATACAGTTATCTGTTAGACATGTAAGAAACTACGTTATCTGGATGTACAGGTTGATACTTAAACACAGAACCCAATTAAAATCATGAGTTTTCTCATGGGAACTGAAATTGTCTTGCTAAAGTTAAATATTGCTTGAATCAAGTCTTTAACTGGAGATTGGCGAGTGATGAGTTCTTCCACTGAAGTTCTCTCAAATGAGTCATTAATCTCTGACTGTGATGCCTCAGATTATGAAGTTTGTTGAAATAGCCCCATTTCGCTGCCTTCTGAAGTTTTAAATTGCAAGGTGATATTCCCCATAACTAAGAATTACGATTTTATAATGCACTTCAACAAGAACATTAAGATTAAACTGAGAATGGTACTTCTACTAGAAAGACATTGAGGTTCTGGAGCATGTTCAAAGTAGGGCAATGAAGCTGATGAAGGGTCTGCAGCACAAGTCTTATGAGAAGCAGCTGAGAGAACTTCAGAGGGCAAAAAACTATGTGATTATACCCAAGGCTATATGCAAGGGTGACAACACATAAATGGGCATGATAGACAATTTCAGAACAGTCTCAGCCACACATATTCCAACAGTTCGGTTGTCTTGTTTTGCTGAGAATGCTGGTGCAATAAGGAAAAACATAAAACACATTTTCATTCCCATTAGTCATTACCACTGTATTCCCAATAAGAGAAGATGACCACACAGAAAATCCACTTTGGCTCCCCTACTACATCCCTTCACTGAGGAATTACGAAATCATCATTATATTGTGAAAATAGTTTTCATGGCAGTGAAGTAGCACCAACCTGTATGTGAGAGCATTCTCCCACTTCTTCCTTCACCACTTTCCAATTCAGGTACATTACTGCAGATATTAAAGAGAAAGAAATCACGGAGCTAAAAACAGTTTGCTACCAGAACAAGGAACCGTTCCTCAAATATCAAATCAGATTCTATTTAACCTACCTCAAACACATCAAATCCATTTGAAAATGAATACTATCTCTGGCTCTCCATTACTTTCTGAGGAAAGATTTCCTTGTTGTGATGGCTAACACTTTTCCTTCTCCAATTAAAACTTCTTTCTGGCTAAGTAAAATCCTTTCTCTCGCCAACACTGTACACCAGCTCAAACAACTCTTCTCTTGCATTTACATTTCAAATCATATTTACTGGTAGCAATCTCATTTGCTCTCAGCTTTCATTTTCATTCTGGGACAATGAGCCCAGACCTTCTAGTCCCTACTCAATCTACTGTTCTTTTCTCTCATCATTCAAAATTCCTGAAACATGAACAGCTTAGTGCTCCACACAAGGACTCAAGCAAAGGCTTCTTCAGCATCTCACCTCTAAAACACCTTGCCCAACATTTCCTAGGATTGCAACTGCCCTTTTTCTCTACTATTTCTAGTTATCATGTGAATGAACAGGCAAAAGTCTTTCCCCTCTTCTGTCATTACCACATTATAAAATCACCATTTAAATATGAAGATACTCAGCTTTGCATTTATATCACTAAATTTCATCCCACTGTAATTACTCCACCCCTCAGTCATTCTGTTCTTTTCCTATATTATTCTACACATTTCTGCACTTTGAGTGTTTGCAATCTTTTTTAATGCCTCTTACAGCTGCGCTGGAAAAGAAAGCCTCTTCCAGCTGTGCTATTGTGTGCCAGGGGAAAGAAAGCATAGCACATGGGCTAGGTCAGTAACTGTTGTCTGCCCCAGGTACTGATGTTTACACTCACAGTGAAGTGGCCAATGCTTGCACATTTGGCCCACTTGACCAGCAGCCAGCTACAGTGGAAGAGAGTATATTTTTCACCTATATCATAATCTTTGCAAAGTATCAACAAAACTCAGGGGCCATAGCCCCTGTAATTTTCTGTAATGTCCCCTTTGCTGTACAGCAGTCCCACTCCTATTTTATTTATACAGACAAAGAACTATTCACTGCATGGGAGTTGGACTAGGTGACTTTTTAAGGTCCTTTCCAACTCAAACAATCCCATTCCATGAACATTTCAGTATTTGAGTTACATTCCTTTGCAAAGTCTAAATCTGCTCCACATTGGAGCACTTCACTTCAAGGATTTCACCTAAAAAGTTCTACTCTGATGCATAAGCATTCATCTGTTACTCTTACTTCAAAGAGCTGGGGAACAAAATCAATAAAGCAAACACTCCAATACTTCTCATCTTTGTGGGTGCAGACTACCTGAACAGCCTGTACAATTATGGAATATTGTACACACATCCTTATGATATAATAATTTTGTATTGCATATCAGTGGAATTCACCCTGCTTTGATTAGTAGAATCAGGCTAAACTTTTAAAATCAGAACTGTGATAAACCAGAGCAGTATAACTGAAAAAACTATTTTCTCTGGCTTTAAGTTTTGCCAAAGGGGGCAAATGCTTAGTAGAAAAAGGACAGATAAAGTTTGTCAGAGCTGGTAGATGTGAACACAGACAGTGCAGAAGGCATCAGAAGATAACCATGATGTTCTCGCTCCATCACAGAGCGCTGAACTTGGAATTCCCAACATTAAAAAATGCTTTGTCTTGTTGAGCAAAGCTATGGACATGTCTGTAGCAATGGGGCTCATCTTTTATAGGGCTAACAGTGAGGCAATAGGAGAAGTAGGGCTTATCTTTGAGCTGCAGTTTAGATCCTAGATAGACAGTACTGACTGTTTGGATTCAGCCTCCAGTAAAATGTTTCCAAATTGCTATTTATTAATTTTCCTTCTGAGTATTCCTGAGCCTGAATTTGAATCACTATCATACAAAAACCCTTTGGATATCTGGATCCTCCCCAAGCCTGAGCTGTTATTATATACAATACAAACAAAAGCTGTATTTAATTGCAGCCTA
This sequence comes from Pavo muticus, assembly GCA_016647715.1. Taxonomy (NCBI): domain Eukaryota; kingdom Metazoa; phylum Chordata; class Aves; order Galliformes; family Phasianidae; genus Pavo; species Pavo muticus. The sequence continues at coordinate 269,581 of JACDJE010000520.1, read as the reverse complement.
GAAAAAGGCTCCTACTTCCTTCATGTAATCAGTCGTCATTTCAACTCTGCCACATACTGGAAATGCAATTAAAATATTTTTCCAAAAGCACTTGCTCTCTGGCAGGAATGACAAGTCAACACAAAAAATTATACCATTGCTGAATAATGACTGGAAACCAAGTGATTGATATTGGTGCCTGGGACTTCAAGGTAAATGTAACATGTATTCTAGTGCCAGACACTTTGGCATAACAAGCTCTTTCAAGATCATTAATGACTACAGCTTTTTTTTAATGATTGCTGCTAATTAATGGATGGTAAAAAAGGGCTGAAAAATGTTTTCTGTTAAAGCAAACATTTATTGATGACTTTATTGCCATTGCAATGGAAATACAGAGAGAAAACAAATCCATTTAAATATTCACCCCATTAATTATATGAATTGATACTTACATAAAATAGTCCTGTAGAGTTAACAGCAAAACTGACTGCCAAAATTTTCCACAGCAAATAACGATTTTGTTATGTCTTAGATTTTTTTTGAAGGAATGGAATAAAGATCCTAAGGAAAATGCATGCTCCTTTTGAACAAAGACATGTACACTGAGAAATGATACAGAAAGGGCTGTCAGAGCCCTCACTGGCAACAGCAGTTGAAATATGCAACCTCTGTGGTATGCCAAGATCCAGAGGCCATTATCCCATGGACTGCAAAGGACCTTTCCACCAACAAAATTATGTCTGACTTAAGCATAAGATGCAGGAGAGATGATGCACAAAGCATCCCTGTACCTCCAAGATCAACTTCTGCAAACAGACTGGGAGCCATGTAGGTATGTTCAACATGTAGCCAAGCCCAAGGTAATGAAATAATCTACTAGCAAAATGTAGTAACTCAGGCTCAGGTCTATGCTAAGTTAAGCAGCTTCCATTTCAGAGCTGACTCATATCTTGATGACAAGCACATATCAGCCCACAAAATAGCTGCAGACATTGACTACTAAGCACTGGGTTTTCCTCTTTCTTTTACCAAGCACAAGGACTGAAATAAAACCTTCAGCTACACATATACATGAGATTCTAGGTGGGTTATTAAACAAGACTAAGCTATGCATGCAGGGCTGGATAATGGCTTTAGACTTCTTTTACTATTTTGGTAACGTAAATGCAGAAAAACTTCAAGGAAATACAAAGAATTCAACAAAATCAGAGGTCACTCCAGCCTCTAGCAACGTTCCTCGTAAAATTCTGCAATGATGTATGCACTCAGTATAGTTTCTTCTCTGTGTACATACCCACATTTAGCTCTTCTGGACAGAATGTGCAGACAGACTGCACCTTTTCTTATGAAATATAATTTTACTTCTAAAATACTCACCTATTTAAAAATACTAAAACTAGCTTAATGAATTCTAAAACAGAGGAGGGTGAAAACAACATTGAGCTCAGGAGAGCAGTAGCTCAACACTGGTTATGGAGCATAGACCTCACCAGCCTGGCCAGGCCTGAAGGAAATACATATTGCAGTAGAAATGCCCTACATGTGTGGAAATTGTAATGCTATAATGTGATGGAAAGTAGAGCAGTAAGAGCAGGGTGACAAAGTCCTCAGCCACAACAAACAAGAACAAGCCCAAATACTGCAGCTGTGGATGCAGAAACAAAGGTAGAAAATTTGCCTACCTTCACAAGGCCTCAGTTAGGCAGGGATCTCCAGCAAAACACCCTTACCACCACTGCCAACCCTTAAATGAGGTATGAGAAGGGGTGGATCCTGTCTCCACCCCTTCTGGTCACTTGGCTTCTCATTACATGCACCTGAGCTCCCCTGGGTTGGCCCTGCCTTTCTACCAGGTGCTCAATCACTGGTTCAGGCTGTGACTTAGCATTGCTGCTACAGAAATGTTGGCTGCATAACTGCCCATAAACATCCACAAAAATATTTCAGCTAACCCTGACTTCTTCAGAAAGATATTCTCTTCATTCCTCATGTTCCTTCTTTATCTGCTATTTTGCTTTATTCTCTGTCCTTTTCATCTCTAGCTTAACATTCTTTCCTTCACTAGACTACAGGTAGGATAGAATAAGACCAACACCTAACTTGATTTTAATAAGTCAACAGTGTTAGTCTGTAAAATAGACAACACTAGAGATCTAGGTACTAAGCTTGGTGTACATAATTCTGAATGTTTAAAATATAGCTGTGAGGTATTTAAGATTACTGTCAAGTTATAAATGCCAGGACCTATTGTATAAAAAAAAATGTTTGTAGACATTCATCTTTTTTTCCTAAATATATTCTCAAGGCTAACAAGAATAAATGAATCCAAGAAAAACATTTGCACATTTTTAGTATTATGAAGCAAAATACAGTTCAAAAATAGTGGCTCTGTCAGTTTATTGAATATAATGGATAAGTTGAAATAAAATGGCTCTAAGCCTCCCTCCGCCTCATCTTTGCTAAAGAGATAAAAAGGCAGGGGGATACCAAAAAACAAAGATGAGTGCAGTACGGTTTCCTGATGCTAACAAAGCACAGGACAGTCTGGACCACCTCCATTCCCAGCTCCTGCACCAAGCACTCAACTTTCAACCAGCAGATCCCACTTTTACTTCTAATAATCTCCTGGCTTTTCTTATACCAATAACATAGCTCCCAGAAATCAAGCAGCTCCACTGAGACAAGTTAGCACAATCAGCAAGACAGAGCTATCACTTGCAGACAGTTTAGCAACATGACAGACTCCTAAATGAATAGGTCACTCTGCTCATTCATGATGTATAGGCACAACCATGTGAGAAGCCAAGTGACACTTTTGATGACTCCAAAAGCCACAGGAGTACTCGCAGAGCAAAGCAAATCTTTAGAGGGCACTATGCACCAATTCCCATTCCAGCATACACACTGTTAACATCTCCCAGCTCTTCTCTGTTGCTTACCTATCTAAAAAAGGCTGTTTCTTTTATAGATTGATAGTTGAGGAAAACTTGTTCACTAGAAGTGTCATCATTCTCTTTCTAAATCTTTCCTGACGAAGCGATTCCATAAATACTTTGTTAGACAGCACAATAACGTAACATTACAAGTGACAGTCACAAAGGGAATCCTAGAGCTGAGATAACTCCTGGTAGCGAGAAATGCAAAAATAACAGGTGTTGTATGACAGGAATTCAGTACACTCTACCACAGATATAGGCAATGCATGTTTTTACTTTTATATTTCTGTCACATCTTTACCAAATCAAACATCCTGAGGTTAACTCATCTTCTCCACTTCTAGCCTTCAGATGTCTGTTACTTTAAAAAATACTGAAAAAGCTTGGAGAGGGGCTACACAGAAAGCAGCACCTCATTTCTCTATTTGTCTGCTTCACGGATCCATCGGAAGGTGTAAATATTTGAGTATTTCCTAGCACAGGCATGTGCAATTTTCACTAATCACATTTTGTAGTGGCAGATAAATACATGGTAGATAAAACACGTAGATTTGAAGGGGTATTACTATCTTTCTGGTTTTGGTAAGAGTACTTATGTCTGAGAAGCAGATTGCCCTTCTGTTAGGTAGGGAATGGCAGAATAACCAGTCATGGTTCATGACATGGATCATGACATGGATCACCCTGTCATGGTCTGGGTAGTACATTTTATCAGATCCAGAGCAAGATGTTTTGCTACGTGAGATAATCCCCTATCCTGGGCAAAGACAGGCAGTAGAAGGCCCAAACAACACAATTAGGTTTATAGAAAGCCTTCCAACTTACAAATGAAATGATTTTTCTAGAGAAGACACTGATAGGGAACAGATAAGAAAAAACTATTACATCATTTCAGAGAGTCCCTTTCATAAGATCTTAATAAGAACTGTCCTCATAGAGCACTGTATAATTTACTCAGACAAATTAAAAAGAGGGAGCACATCATGGAAAATTAGAAAGCAATATAATTACATTAGAAAAATGAATTCGTAAGTAATAAATGCCCAGAAACTATTAGCGACCACACACAAGATGAGAAAGGAGGAATTTCTTCTATTTGGTTCCAAATGATAATGTTTATGACTAAAGCAATGGAAGAATCTAGATTATGGTTTAGTTAATAAGGAAGAAAAGGTCACAAAATCCATACCTGACTAACAGTTAAAATGACAACTTACTATAACACTAGACAGTGCTTTTTCAGTTAAGTAGACCACTGTGTTAAAATTTGTCTTGTCAGACAGACTGCCTTAAAAATGAAGCAAGATAAACTAAAGAAAGGAAGTATTAAAAAGAAGAAAACACTTTGGAAAATTATATGTCTTAGTATGGAAAAATATTTAGGCATGATCACATACCCAGGTAACGGCTCCGGGGGGAATTCTCTTATAACAACTTGCAGAAATGGGTCTCAGTTTGCCAGGAGGACTCTGTGATTCACTATAGAATGTCTTCCTTCTTCACCTTCAGGTGAAACAGGCCTGAGGATCTCTGCCCAGGCTCCAGGGGACAGGAGCACTGCTTGCGGAAATTAGCACACACAAAATGAGGTGCAGGCTGGTCCAGGCTGGAACTGCACAGCCCATCCCCTCTAGGTAGGACTGCTCACCCCAGGTCAGCTTTGCACCACAGCTACATCTCTGCTTAGGCTGCAGGTGAGGAAGAGGACGCTTTCCCTGTTTGTTAGGCTTTTCACCTTCATGGCTATAAAGGAAGGCCCGAGAGCGGTCAGAGTAGTTCCTAAGGGACTAGATGGAGACATTCCAAAGAAAGCAACTGAGTAGGTGAAATAGATAATGAGAAGGCTCCTGTAACTTGCCAGTAGCTTTCTAAAAAAGTGCGTGGGATAATTATTAGGAGAAGAGCAGAGAAAACCCTTTGAAAACTGCTGTTCCGGAGCAGTAAAGCTTATGTGGAACTCCAGTCACTCTGAAACATGAAAAGATGTAAGTGAAAATTTCTGACAAGTCAAAAACATTTTATTTCTAAAGCAAAACATCTTCGTATCCATTAGAAGAAAATGCACTTTATTTTTGGAAGAGCAAAACGGATCCAGGAGCAAAGAATTCAGTTTTGAATTAAGCAAAACACTTCATTTGGAACTAGAAATCATTTTCACCCAAAATATTTCTCTTCAGCAACGGATTTAAAAAGCAAAACAAAAATAGCCTAATTATTCACACAACTTTAACCATAAATAGAGGAATTTAACTGTGTCAAGCAGCAGAACATGAGAGAGCTGAATTCAAAGCACCGAGGAGGGGCGGGGATTTGGAATTAATGCAAAGAGTTAGTTTTGCCATAATTGGCATCATCTCATTAGAAAGTCATATTCTTTTACCAATGCTTTGCTTACTTCTACTTCGTACTTGCTTCAGTTTTGAGTCTGTGACATTCGGAGGTCTTTCCCATATGTGTAGCACATAATGACCAAAAGATTTACTAACTGCATGAAAGACTGTGATTCAGACTTAAATATTCTTATTTACACTAAATTATTCATAAGATTATGCTCAGAAAGAAACAGTAGTTATAGTGCTTAGGTGAGGGAACAAGAGATTTTCAAACCTGTCCACAGCATGTATGAATGCATGCTGGCTTCTCATGGACAGGACAAATGAGAAATGTTTTATATAATTTACATTCCTCTTAATTTTAAAATCACTCTCACAGCTTGACAAGAGAAGCCGACAGAAGCTTCTCACTGTGTAACGGTGAGAGAAATACTGAATTGACTTCTCTGTTAAAACAGGGGAGTAATTATGTAATGATCTTGAGTCCTATTCTTATAAGACACAAACAAAGAGTAATGAGTGCAATTCTCCTAGTAAGGTATGATTAAAAGAGCACAAAGAGGGCCATTTAAACAGTAACGGTCCCCTAGAAATACTTACCTGGAGAGAATGAATTACATGAAGAGAAGGGGAAGAAGACCTTTTGTTGTTATAGGGTTACATGTAATCCCTACAAACATTATCTCACAACACACTTAAGCTCCAGATCCTAAAAAAGCTCTGTTTTTGTTTACAGTTATTATAGAATAGTAGCAGTTCCACAGCCCAAAGCTGACTCATGTAGATACAGCTAATGACTGCACTGAGATTACTTGCCTGAGTAAGCCTCTGAAAAAATGGTGTCTACCAATCAATTCCTAAAATATCCCCACTTTCAGAAAAGGTTACTTTCAAAGAGTGCAGAGCACACATTACACTGGCCCCAGTAACAGGTGGATGTGTCTGACAACTGTCATTAAAAGAGATGGTCAGAAAGGTCAGAAGTTACTTGGCACTAGAAATGCTCACAGAAACACCCAACTTAATGTGCTACATCTTCAAAACCCCAGAGGATTTCATTTGTGCACCTTACCCGTGCACAGAGAAAGAGATGTGCTCGGAGCACAGGTTTCCGAGAACAATGAAACATCTGACTAGAAAACACTATAATGAGCAACAGATGTAGAAGAGTAACAGGAAATTAAGATGTTCTTTCGGAATGTGAGAATAAATGGGGCTTTACGCAATAAATAATCATAATGCAACCACTCATTTATGTGAAACAGCCTCTAATTATAAAACATTTAAGTAAGAAGCAGTTCAGAGAAAAGCAAAAAAGAACATGGCCAGACAAAGAGTGGATCCACTGAGGAACAAAGAGCCTGTGTCTACTCTTGCTGGAACTGTGTCAGCCTGACAAGAGAGCAGCAGTCCCTGTCCTTCATGAAGACTGGGGTTCTCTTACATAAGACCAAAGTTCCACTGGTTGAGATTGTTTAACATCCTTCAGTAATGTTGTCATTTTCCTCCTCCTGCAGTTCATTCAGCCAGTTTTCTCCTAGGTTGGATTCCTGTTCCGTAAACTGGCAGCAGACAGAAGTCCCCAGACTTCGCCTAAATCCTCTCCCTCCCACTATACAATATAAATAACTTGGTCTCCTTAATACTGTGTGGTACACAAGAGGAGGTGAGGCAAAGCAGCTCAGAAGGAGAAAGAATGTAGGTGGACATTGCACAGAAAACCCCAGCACATCTCAGGAAAGAACTGTGTTTTCCAGTCACTGTGCAGTAACTCAGTCCCTTCTGCCTGCAGTCACACTACTGCAGAACCACCTGAATTACTTTTAAATTTGGCTGTTGGCATCAGTTCAGTTGCAACACATATATCTCTCTAAAAAAGCTATAAAGTCATTCAAAAGGTTAGAGAACTTAGCCCACTCTTGAGTTCTATGTAGACACGACTAGACCCAACACACCAATAGTACAGTGTTTGGGGTTACTCTTGAATGTCATGATCAGTGGCTTTGATAATTGGGTGTGATGCATCCTACGACTGTGGATAACATCAAATTTGGAGGAGCAGGAGATAAGGCAGAAGGCTTCAATGGCTTGCAGATGTCCCTTTCAACCTAATTTTTACTATGATTCTAGGTTACAGAGATCAACACAGAGCTAAGAGTTTCCCCTTCGGGTTGTGATAACCACCAGCAGTGTAGCTGCTTTTCCTGGCAAACTGAAAGTTGGCTGGACAAACTAGGTCTACCCTCTGATTCTTTGCTACATTGCAATCCCATTTCACGTAAGTACACTAATTGCATGATCTGGGCATGTGGGAAACACTAGTTCTGTGCCTAATGACACTGAGATAATTGGCTGGCATATGGCACCATAAAAGCTGATCCTGGGAGCATCAAAGTGCTATTTGTTACCTCCCAGAACTGGGTGTTAGCAAAGAGTAGCAGCAATTGCTTTCAGAATACCAGTTGTCTAAATAGGAAGCCTTAGAACTCTTCTGTGCATGAAATGTCCACAGCTGCACAACATTTATTCATTAGCAACACCTGAAGCTTTTGCAGCCTCTATTCAACTGAACAATTTGGTATGGATAATTCAGAGGTAAGCAACAGCAGCAGCCCTTAAATGCAGTGAAAGAAATCTGTAGTCTAAACAGAGTTTTACTGGGAGAAAGGAAAGTTCAAGAAATGTGATAAATGTAACTCAGTGAAGGCATTGTTGATCTGTTAGAGTTATATGCTGTAGTGAATTCTCCTAGAACGTGTTTATTGCTCAGGAAATAATAAGAAATAAATTTAAGATAAACATTTGCTGCAGTGAAATATGCTGGGAGACCAGTGAGAAATCAACTCATCTGAATGCAGCACAGAATAATGTGACACAGTGTTGACAAAGCATTATATAAACAACCCACCTAAAGTAAATGAATGTTAATTTTCAGGATATACTGTACTGTACCACTTGCAAACAATTGGTCAAAAAAAGATCTGTTTCTTTTGCTACAACACATTCCAGGAGCTGGGAGAAAAGAAGGAGAAAAGAGAAAAAACGTGGATTCAATCCTGGTACAAGTGAAATATGCCATGTGAATATGTAATGCAGACTACACACTAAGCATATTCAGTGGCTCTTCAGCATCCTAGTTGCTTTTTTTTTTTCCAAAACAATATAGACAGATGAGCAAGTTTAGAATGACAGCACATATTGGTTTGATGATTCAGAATGCAGAAGGACTAAGCCCATCTCCAAATCCAATTTCATTCTCAGGGAGCATTGTTTTTACGACACCAGAAAATACTACCTATTAAGCCCTCCGCTCATCAGTATTGTTAATTCATCGCATGAATTTGCATTCTTATCTGAAAGCAAAACTGAGAAACAAAGAGGATTAAATTAGAGAAGGAAACCTGTGCACACAAGGTACTGAAAGCCTGCTATTGCTCTGATCGGATACAACCCTGCTCCCTCCTCTCCTGGGGTCTTCAGGGCAGGAGCTGCACATTTCAGAGCTGCTGCTTGCTGGCTGTAAGCCCTGCTGTAGTTACTTCCACAGTTTCAGCACCTTCAATTATCCCCATTAAGCCACCTGAGCAACAGCCAAATGCCACAAGCACTTTGTGCAATGCTGGAGACCACGGGGTGAAGACACACAGATGACACCCTCTATACAATAATAGTAGAAACTACAGGCAAAAAATCTCATGACAGAGTAGCTTTCCATGCCCCTCTCAGTCAACAGCACTACTTTTGAATAAGGTGACTGATGCTCAGCTCAGTTTCCAAGCTGCCTGCCTTTACACCCACTTCTGACAAGAAGGCCATGCTGCCGTCACACACAACAGATTCTGACAAATGTCAGTGGCTGTGGTCCTGACCTTCCCAGTGACATCTGCTCCACACAGGCTCCTGCTCTGCGCCAGCTCTGCAATGTCACATGCCTATTTATAGTTTGTACCATACACTTCTTGGCATGCGTGCGGCTGAGGCCTGGGGTGCTGGCGTGGGATCAGCGTGGCCTGGGGTCTCTTGACTGGCCTCATGATCTTCAGGATGCCACTTTACTTCCCCCATACCTCCAGCTCTCTTCCTAAAGCCACAGAGAGCCACATTTGCCTTCCTCCAGACCTTTCCCTTGCTTGTTTTACATCTCTATATAAACTTGAAGTGTATTTTCTAGAATTCGCTGGAAGAGTTCTGAGGTTCAGCATTTTTCTGTGGGCCCTCCCTCCTTTCCCACTGGGAAGCAGAGATCTCCCTGAGGACAGCCAGCCCCCCCCTCGGCCAGCTTTTCTTTCCCCATACCAGAGAAAGGACTTCCTCTGCTCAGCATGGGGCTTCTTGCAGCTGTGTTTAGGAGCAGAGTTTTGAGGACTACTACTGAGTGTTTCTACCCTGTTTTAAGATATTCACTCCCACATTTGGGACCAGACAAATCATATTCATTGTATGCTGACCACTTGGCCAGAAGGATCCTTGTCTTCTGCCACATGACAAGCCTATAGCTTCATTGCTTCACTGTGATAAAAATCATGTGAGAGAGGAAACCATTCTGTCCAGGAACAGCATATCCACAGATGGCAGTGCTCCTCTTCCACTTACTCGGGTAGATTGAGCCTATATTAGTTCAGTGCATGTATATTTATGTTGTGGAAAGACAGAGGGGATATAAAAATAACTGTTTCATATGAAAAAAGCTGCCTGCCTGCTTTGTCCTTGGATGTGGTCATTTGTCATCCACTAGATATTACGTCCTGCCCAAGGAAAAATGTCACGAATATGGGAAATTTCAGACCAAATGCTTGATGTGCTCGGATAGAGAGGGAGTGTGAAAATAAACCTTATGAGTCCATTAAACACACACAGAACATACCCACAGGCACTGGTTGCATCTTTCTTTTGCCATTTCCCAGCAGAAGCCGTAGGACAGAGGTTCAATGAGATACAACGGTATTCTGATGAAGACTTAGAAGGAATAGTTGTTTTTTTTCTTTCTTCTTTATTTGGTGATTAGGGTTTTAGGAGTCTCGTAAGATTTATCTGTCAACTAACTTTAATGATTAATGGAAATGTTAATGGAAAAAGTACCGATATGTCTTTGTAAATATTTGCTATATCTGATGATTACAGTATTACTATCATTTTTATATCCATGAAATAAATCATAAATAAAACCCCACAAGTCTCATTTGCAGTCTGAAATGGATATCCAGAATAAGTCTCACAATAAAATAAGAAGTGAATGATACTAGGTAGAAAAAAGCCACACAGCTGGGAATTAGAAATTATAGTGCCACAGACTGTGTAAATCAGGTAAAATTTAACACATTTAAATAGATTAATGGTTGTTGGGTTTTTTGTTTGTTTGTTTTTTGTTGTTGTTGTTGTTGTTTTTTTACTTGATTAAAGCCAACAGATTTGGGTCATATTGATATTTACAGTTGGAAAAAAAAAGCCAGTGGGGAAAGCAAGCTGCACAGTAAAAGTCTACAGCATGAGCACCTGTGTGCCTCTGCTCATGCCTGGGGCCTGGGTGGGTTCACTTAGAAATGTGCTAGGGGAGGTCTTTGTCATGCATCATACTGGCATACAGAGCTCATCCACTAAATGTAAACTCTTCTGACAGAGACAATGACAATCAGTGACTGAGTTCTAAGTGGCAGTTTTATTTGCAGTGTTTTGCACTCCCCAAACCAAATCTCTAAAATCTGTTTCCATCAAAAAGCTGGAGTAGCCATAAGGCAGTGCCTAATATATAATTAGTACAATATAAAATGTCTGGGACTAAATTCTCAACCAATGTAAAACAGCTAAGCTCTACTGGAGTTTACTGAGATATTTTGTTCATTTATAGAAGCAAGGATCTGGAACATCACACCAATTTCTTCTTGTTTGACTGAAGCTACTCACACTCAGTTCTGTCAACTACCTTCAAATATTTTGATTAAGGTTTTTGTAAGTGCAGAGGAGTGGATGGGCGAGGGAGCCGAGTAAATTATGGATTGTCATTTGGTTTCTGCCAACTTAAATCTGGTTTGGTTCACATGGAGGAGGTTGTTTTGATGATTTCCTAACAGCCCTTCATAAGCCTTAGAAAATAACCATTCAGTTTTTCACTCCTGATTCTTTTTCATCGAGACAGGGTTTGTGCTGGAGGGTGAGAACCCATATACCATATTTCATGTCTAAACATATAAAAGCAGGACTGCATGGGAATGCCAAGTGGCACTGCACTTTTATCTTGGTGTTACCGAGGCAAATAATGTCCACCAAGTGAACCCCAGAAAAACAATGGTGTATTTAGCTCATACCTACTCTGCAATCAAGATACATTTGATGTGTAAACATGCCATGTTTACCAACATTTACATACATGCATGCTGCTGGTATGTGAGTGAACTATGCAGTAATACTTGAGGTTTAACATCAAGAGCACCCAGGTGTAACTCCACAATCACTCGCCAGCGTTTGTGCAGGTTAAGTACACAGTAACTGAAAGTGCAGAGCATCTTCTTATTTGATGGCTTGAATGACACCACTGCACGTAATTATCAGTACTGAGATACTCTTTGTTAAGTGTCTGTTAAGAGGCCCCAACAGGGAAAATCCTTGAGCTTTATTCCTCTGCTATGGAAAGAGCTAAGAAGAGACACATTTCAACAGACATTATTATAAAGGAGGTAAAGCCTACACACCAGCTTGTAAGTTTCCTCCACTGATTACAGCAGGTCTGCCACGTCAGTGCTGCTGAGTCAGAGCCCCAGATTAATCCCAGAAATGCTCTGTGCAACAGACAGCAGCAAGGAGGAAGGTCACAGCCAAGGTTACTGTGTCACTACTTCAGGACAGTGCTCTTAAATAAACCATGAGGATCATTTGTAGCTGTCCTCACCATCTACGCTCTTTTCTGTTCACCTCCAGCCTGCTTGGCTGGGTTGTGGGGAGGGAAGGCATTCATCAATAGGAATGGAAATCTGAATTATTCAGTCAGCTGAGCTGCATCAGAAGCAAAAGCAAGGTGTAGCTTTTGTACCTGTACCCTTTGCTAATGTAACTCAGCAGTGAAACAAACAGAAAACCATCTCACTCTTCACCCTTAAGAGACTGCTCTGCACATCCTGTCAAATGTGCCAGAGGGTAGAAACTCGCCCTGCTCCTTTCCAAAGCAGACATAAATCTCTGTATGGGAGAAGGCTAGTAAAATGAGGCAGCCCAGCCTGAGAGAGAGAGAAGGAGATGGAAGCAGTACAGATGAAGAAAACTGCCTTCATCGGAACACCTTCTGAGGAAAGGAAGCAGCTTGGAGACTCTCCCATGAAAATGTCATGCACAAGGGATCAGACAGCCTTCCCCCTGCCCTTCTCTGACACAAAGACCTTTCCAAACATGCAGCCATGCTAACTTCACCTACAGCTCTTTCCCCCCAACTTCACCTTACATTGCCAGGATCTAAATGAAACCACCTGACTGAAAGACTTCCCACCCATCAAAAATCATGCTTGTATTTTATGGCACCAGTTACTGCATTTTTGCATAAATATTCTCCTTTCTTTTTAAAACATTTACTTTAGGTTTTAAGTTTTCTGAGACTTGTATTTTGGGGATTTTGTCCCACAAGCAAATGCTAAAATCTTTGTCCTTCTCAGGAATCTTTCTTGTAACCCCATTACTGAGGGTACTGGGGCTGAAACAACCTGTGTTTCTGAAAGTTCCAGCAAGACATATGAGTTCCTAATCACTGGTGATATCAAATGCGTACAACAGTCTATGAACATTTACCTTGCAAAGAATTATTCATATATACTGAATGATTTCACATAACTGGTGATCTTTAACAAATCATAAACTGCTGATCAACAACTAATTATACAAAGGGCTCAGAGTTGCACCAGGCAGCAATCTATTCATTAGTAATGAGATAGTCAATACAAGTAATACAGGTTTACTTCTCCAACATCAGAAAGGAGAAATTTAAATACAACACCTCTCTATTTCAAAACAAAGAGACATAAAAAGTAAATTACCTCCTTTTGTGGTTATTTTAATAGAAAACAGAAGGTTAGAAGTTCAACAAGGATGGTACATTTTGACAAGTTAAAATTGAAGACAATAGCAAATTTCCAGTAGAAGCTGTAAGTTGACTAGTAATCAAGAATTGTGCGTTACATTCTTGAGTCTCTAACTAACCTATGACATGAATATGGTAAAGTCAAGGATCTCTCTGGTACAGTTGTCCCATTGTCTTCAAGATGACACTCCACTGTCAGTATCTTTCCTAAAGACCTTCTGGAGTTTGCTTTCAAACAGCTCTGTCAGGTGGGATTTATGGTGGTCTTTGAGGCGCCTAGGAGAATGGTGCTGTGATCCCAACTGTAGAGCCTTAAATTGTTCACATCAGTATTCACTCTATTGCTCAGCAATAAAAGTAATTAAAAAAAAAATGAAGTTCGTTTATATCCAAATATTTAGGAGATATATTCAGTTGATATTGATCTTCAGGGTCCGGCAATTAAACAAAAACAGGTTTGAGGACAGAAGAGTGAAACACAAACCTCATGGCTTTTAGCTCTATCCCTTATTTACCTGGATCACACTGTTCTCCAGAAAATGCAGTAGTTTAATGGACAAGAAAAGCATGAAAATAAACAATGTTCATTTTTCAATACATCTTTCAACTGTCTTCTGTGTGAATGATTCCTAAAGAGGGGGCAGAGACGAGAAGATAATTTTCAATAATGCTAAAAAGGAAAAAGCCTATTTAGCATCTTTTAATGTCAGCCTCATTTCAGAATCTCAGAGCTTGGCATCTTCACAAACAAGCTTTGAGGAGTGTGTGAGCTTTGTGTCCTGTGCATCCGATATTGGCAAAGATTTATAGCACAGATAAGACAACATTATGCAAAGCAAGCCCAATTGTTATGAGACTCAATCTTTTCTTCACAAAACAATTCTGCAGTTAAAGCAAAAAGTAAATGCCAACGTATCTTTTCAAAGTATCTTCGATTATAACTTTAAGTGCCATTCATCAAAGAGTTAGTTGCTTTCTTGCTGTGCCCAAAGCAAGTTGCAATTCAAGTACATTAAGCAATGGACCTTTTGATAATGCAGTGAATTGATGGCACTGCAACTTCATTGTAGCTGGAATGCTTATTAAATAATACCTGTGGAAGTCCCTATCTTCAAGAAGTAAGTAAAAGTAAGGTAGAAGTAAAAGGTATTCAGAGGAATTAAGAGCTGTAGTCTACACAAAGCTTAAATTTTCTTTCTCATAACACTGTCTAGGACAAATAAATTGAATTTTTATGGCATTCAAGCTTTTAAAATGTCTGTTGTCATGAAATATAATCCAGAAAAGCTGGAAAGATGGCTTTTTAGGATGCAACTTTATTGCTAGCTCATCAAGAAAGGACCAGCACATGTTAGTAAACATCATGGTTCTGGCACTGTGCATCCATGATTTTAACTGGTACCTGCAGGCACTGCTACATTAAAAACAGCAGAGAGCAGCTCTAAGAATACCGAAAAACAGTCTGAATTTGGAAATCGTGGCTCAGTTTAAAGGAACATTTTGGCCTAAATCTTAGGGCAGATTTCTTTTTTTAATTTTCCACAGCAAATTGGCATTTTTGTGAAAATGAATTATTTAGCCCCAAACTCAGTTTTCTAGATTAAAACACAAAATTCAACCAGCTCTACCTTTACATTGCTATCAATAACAAAGGAAGAATATTAACTGCAGGAGACAACTGAAATCTCTACAGAAGTTGTATGATTAAAAAATGCGTCTATAAACCAGCGTTAAAAATACGGAAGCAACTAAAAACTATATTAGTGGTGACTCTCAAAACGTACAAACTTCACAATGGAAAGAAGGAAGGGAGGGAGGGAGGGAGGAAGAGAAAAAGGAAGAGGAGAAGGAAGAAAAGACTAACTCTGGCAGATCTATTTTCGATGTAAATGGTTAATTCCGTTTGAGGATTGCTTGGCCTCTTTACTAGTCATGCATCTAAAAAGTGGGAAAGTCAAAAGCAATATAGAAGCACTAAGAGATTTTATATAAAGACAAAAAAAATAACATGTTGTGCAGATCTGTGTGATATTAACTCACAGAGATTCTAATTACTAAAGTAATGCTGGGCCCTTTGATAAAAATATCTTTTCTAAGTATCACCCTTTATCACCTAATTAATCCTGAGCATTAGAAGTACTTTATTACATGAGAACAAATAACCTTTCCCTTTTGATATGAGAGGTCTTCACTCACCAAATTTCCTTTTCTACTGCACCAGAACTGCCCCTCTTCAGTTGCCGCAAAGGAAAATCAGATTTGCCATTCTAACATAGGTCAATGTCCAAATCTATCCAAAATTCCCCTTAAAGGAAGTCAATAGCAGACATCAACATGAATAAAACTTCACTAATGGATATTTAGGCCATAAAATAGTATTCTTTATCCCACATTAAATATATATATCTCCAGTTAAGATGCAAAAAATCTGAAGAATGAGATAATGATGTGTCTCCACATTTCATGTTACTGAGCATTAATATGGAAATACAGCATCTGTATACACAGTAAGCTCACTGAATAGCCTGAAAACTGCATACAGTCAATCATTTCTGTTACTCTTTTTTTCCCACTTTTCCTCAGCCAGTCTCATTCGTTATATCCAACTGTGGCATTGCAGGACAAGATGGACAGACTTTAGAACATCAGTTGTAAATAGTCTCTAGCACAACGGATTGCAATCTGGATGTTCAGCGTTGAGCTCCTAAAATGAGTCATATACATGTTTTGCAAAGCTGACTTGAGCTAATTTATTTCTTTTTACCTTTTTCTCCCAACATTCTCATATTACCTCTCCACAAAATCTGTGGAAGTTAAAAAAAAATCTGTATTGTCCAGTAAACACTTTATATGACTTTTTAAAACTTATATCTTTTGAAACGCTGCAAAGGTAACATTTAAATTTCAGCATCTGAGGAAAAATCAGTCTTAGCCTGACAAGTTCTGAAGAGTGAAAGTGTGAAAATTGTACCCACAGATCTGTGTCCCATGTGTTCACAATATGTCATTTCCTACAAGCAAATACTGAGTTTACTTCACAACAATCCATCTCTAGTTTTCAGATGAAGACAACAGAATGAGTTTGGTTCATAGGTGACAGTTGAGGTTTTCATAGAGTTGCAAAGCTGAAAATCCCAGACCTCTGCCCAATCCTCTCAACCATGCAGACTTTCGCTAGGCAGTTTAATTTATATAGATTCCCTAAAACATGTGGACGATTATGGAATTAAAAATCAGTGTTTGGAGGTAAGGAATCCATGTCCCTCACAACAGGCTGAATTTTTTTTCCAGTCAGCTACTCCAGCTGCACATCTGTTATCATACACTACATGTCAAACCTGTTCTCAGAACCATCGGCACAAAAGGACGTGACAGACTCAAGTGGGTGAAATGAATAAGGAGTGACATTTGGAACATTAATAACGCTAGCTGGAGAGATTAATCATGGACTCTAACCCCTGCTACTCTACCCAGTGACTGTTTCTATGCCTAGAAGTGGTGTATTTCTCTCTTACCTTTTTAGTCTGAATTGTGGAATTAATGCTTTTGCAACTGTGATAGACAGATGAAGAGCTGCAGGATCATAGAGATATGTACCTGAAGGCTTGTTTGCCTAAAGGCTTCTTCATTTTCTGTCACATTTTGATTCAGTAATATACACCACTCCTCCCTCCAGGCTCTATCTGATATTATATGTACTTTTAATACTGCAGTTACCTATGGTAATCTGTCCAGACTAGTACAATACAACATCACTTAAAAATTGGAATTCTAGTTTAGTAGTCACCTCTCTGCAACTCATTGGGTCTATTTGTCAGATAAAGTTACTTCATCTGAAATTCCCAAAGCAGGAAATTAATAGAACATCTGCCTACTCATGATCCCTTCACTGTACAAAATTCATCTTTATAAGCTTCCCTTCAAAACCAGTGTAATCTGATTATAAGCATCTAAAGACAGCTTATCCCCAAAATAGGTTGAACAATACCCCTTTTCTTCCCCAAGTCTGGGCCATGACATAATTCAGACTGGAGGCAATGAGTCTATAACAAAATTAAAAATCAAAACTCCAAGAAGAGGTCAGTTCATATTTTAGTAAAAGGCCGGGATGAGGTTCTGCCATTTTGTCGTGGATGTACAATACTCCACTCTGTGTGAAGCCCTGCTTATAGCATCAGGACTTCCCAAGGACTAAGGCATCAGGTAGCCTGAATCAGAGCAACTGAGTCTGACTGAAACTGAAAAATGCATTAGCAATGTAGCAAGTTATTCCTGCAGCCATTTTCTGGAAAGAGTGACTAACTTACTAATTTCTCAACATTCTGTAATATAATCCAATCATCTGAAATTAATTCATCTGAAATGTCCAGAAATTTTCTGTGCTTCAGAAAAAAATGCGTAAAACATTCAGATACGTGCATTTTTCCTTTTCATCTTGCCTTCCTTTTCTTTCCTGCATATCAGTTTGCTTTCCATTCATTTCCTCCTTCTGCCATGTAATATTAGCTAGTGAGTTTCATTCAACTCTTTCAGAATGCTACCTTCTTCCTGAAAAGTTTTCATGAGAAAAGTTTGCAGGTGCTACAATTAAGTCAAACCAGTACAGGATCACTTCTGATTTTCAACAAGCTGCCAGCTTTTTTTCTCATCCTTTTTTTTTCCCTTTCTTCAATTAACAAAATGCAAGTATTTGTTAGATCAATATGGAAAAATACATTTCACTTTGGAATTCATGCATGTGTTTTCTAAAAATCACTCTGCTGAATCAAATTCACATCAGAATGACAATGAGCAACTGTAGAGTTATTGAAGAGAAGTTCATTTTCTGTAACCACTCTGTATATTAAAAACAAAATCTTTTACTGTAGGAGATTTAAAAGGAAAAAAAAAAGAATTAGAAATATATTCTGGAAAAAAAATGGTACAGAATATTAATGGCGTCTCCATCATCATCTTAAAAGGTCTTTACATGTAGTGTCTAGGGTGGATTTCTCACATTGCAGTTCTGGATGCCTTAATGTAAAACTAACATCAGTACAGTATAGTATTGCTGTGCCTCATTTACTTCTCAACAAACTTGGCTTTCTCACAGCACTTTCAGTCACAGATTTATGAACACTGGACTGCTGAACTACTTATCTGTCTGTCTCATTTGGCACATCTTGCCTTTCAGATAGCATCATATCTACAAACTGGCAGAACTGCTCATAAAGTGAATTGCAGAGCACATCAGTAAGCTGAAGGGCAGAGTTTATAGCCTTCTGAAAACATTTATTATATATGAATTAACCGCAACTGTTTTCATTCTGGGCAGATGCAGCACTGTGAAACCTAATTAACTATTTGCCTTACTGATATTGGCTTACAAATACACTTGATAGGGCACAGTTATTTACCAAATTGAAAGAATTGCCTCATTACTTTCCTGCCCTCTGGTTGTTACGCTACGGGAAAGAGAGAACACCTGCTCTATAAAACTGCATGTTTCAGGAAGACCAAAGTATCCACTCTGATTTATCTCCTCTTTAAATAAAATGGTCTTCATCTTTCTAATCTTTCCTCACACCGAAGGCTCATCATTTTCATCAACAGGCTGTGGAATCCTCTTCAGTCTGCTCTATCTTCCATCACTGAGAGTTACCAAGATAACGTAATATCCACAGGGCAGAAGTCTCATCATTTTGCTAAAGAGCTATTCAATCTCTAGAATATTATCTCCCATTCTTTTGTTTTTTGTGTACCTTCACAGGCTGAGCAGAGCTTGTCTTTCCAGGAATTCTTTTCCCATGCTAGAGGGTTAATTTGAAACCAGGATCCAGCATAAGGCCAGAATGAAAGCTAAGAAACAATTTTTCTGACTGGTATTTGAATTGTCATGTACATGGTACTGGAGCTCATGTTCTTACAGTTTTCTTGTTCAGTCCTAATTGCAACCTATGGGAGGAGTAGGAGTCCCAGGGGAAGGATGGAAAGAAAGAAAGACAGATGAAGAGACTTCCAAAAAAGCCTAAATGGGAAATGTTGCTCGAACTGAAATCAGCAGTAATTTTTTGAGAACCAGAGTTTAGCCTGCTTATTTCCATCTCTTCAAAGCCAGATGAACAGCCTCATGTCAAAAAGTTAAGAAAAATGCTGTCGCCCTGCCTTTGCCTGGCCCCATCACCCTCCATGCCCACACACACGCAGTGACTGACCGTATGTGAATTATCAGACTGTGGAGCCGCTCAAATGTGACCACTGTTTCCCACAACAAGCTCCTGAAATAAAGAAAATCCATCAGCTCTTTGCACCGTGCCTTTCTGTAGGGCAAAAAAAAAAAAGTCTGAAATCTTGACTGCTGTTAGGCAGGCTAGAATGGCGCACGTTGTATTTTTTAAGATACAATAAATAACTCTCAAAGAGTTGACTGCAAGCTTTTAAATATCCTTATGTATTTGGATTTAAATAAATAAATAAGTATTTTAAGCATTCTGTGAAGTTTCATTGAAGGCTTGACCACTCACGCTTAACGTTTTAAAAATCCCTCTTTAAAATCTGAAGGAAGTTTACTTTCTTCTTTTCCATAAATAATTCCTTTTAAAGATTTATTCCTGCGTGGAAAGAGTTCAGTATTTCAAGTGAGTAAACATTGTTTCGTAATCCGAGAAGTGCCAAACAACAAAATATTTCCCCTCAAATTTCTGTTACATAACATTAGGACTAAGTGAAAAACATCCAGAGAGACTTATCTGTATGACATTTTACTAGGCTACCAGTAGATAGAGGAGATTTACATATAGATGTATATATTTGCTTATCACATGAGAAAAGACTAATCAAATAATTTTAATTATTACAAATAAATAAAAATCAGGGGAAAATTGATCTATCAAATTTAACAAAGTGTTTAGCTAAGGTTCAGAGGTACATCAAACTAATACCAAAAGTGAATTTCAGGTCATTTTAAGAAGCTTCAATAGAGCAGCAAACCTGCTGCTTATTATCCCCAAACTAACAAAAAAGAGGATTGGAATGTTAAACATAACAAACAAAGCCAAGGGGAAATATGAGTTTAGGCAAGGTCATACTAACTAAACTGCGACGCTTCCTTGCAAATGTATTTTTCCAGAAAGGGCAACTTCCCTTCTGCAAGGTCTGTAGCTTATTATTCTCTATGATGATTCACACTGCACAATAACATTCCTATTTGAAAAACAGAACCAGTGTAATTTTAAAACAAGTACATATTTCCATCCAGGACACTGTAAGTTCAAGTAGACAAGCTGTTTGAACCTTTGGAGATCTATATAGTTGCTTTGTCTGATAATCTACTTGGTTGTCTAGGTTTTCCTTTTCCATTACTGCTGTAGCCTTTTGATAGGATATCAAATCACACCACTGGACTCTCCTCACAGCCTGTGGTGTATGGTCAGTCCTTGCTAAAGTCAAAAAGCAGGTAATAGTAACAATAACAATAATAATAATAATGGAACTATTCAGCTGTACAGGCAAAGTTTCAAAACTCAGGTTCCCAAATAGTATAGCTTGGGAAGCGGTGATAAGACCCAGGCAGTAAACAGATGCTGAACAAATGTCTCAGGAATGGCAGCATGAAGTGACAATTCAAGCTAACTTACCACAGTGAGATTATTTTATCTCTCTGTACTGTGAAAAATAATACATCACTGCTGTTATTAGTAAGTGACAGAATGAGGTGCTGTAGTCTCCCATGCAAGAATAAGTAGTTCACAGAAAACAAATTTGCTGCATTGGACACATTATTTGCATGGGTTCCTTCCACTTCTTACCAAGGATAGTGTTAATCAGCTAGAGGGTTTGAGTATTCACCAAGCTGAATCCATAGCAGGAAAAACAAACAAAGACAAAAAAAAAACAACAGGCCATGTACTGTCTGCAAAACAAGCTTTAGTGTGGTTTAGAAATGCTCAGCATGAAGGAAGACTGTTAGCTCATTCCAAGGACAAGATGGAAAACAGCCTTAAGGTATGTCACATATTCAGTCACAACCATTAGTTTCACCGATGACTAAATAAATAATGAGAACATTTCTAAGAAGATGTCCTGGAAGACTTCTCACACTTGCTGTGCAAGGAAGCTACCAGGAGATATCTCCGTGTGGATCTAGTTCCAGTCTAGACCCAGAGCTACATTTAGACCTCATACATTACCGCTGCACGCTTCCCCCTAACAGCTCTGCTTCAAAGACACCCACTTTTAAGAGTGAATCACTTCTAGCTAGAAGAGCATTCAAACAACATTCACTCATTTGCTTGGTCATTCTTTCACTTTGTGAGACTGGTGGTTAAAGTTGCCAAAGAGATGTCCTTGGAAAGGGAAGGTTCTTGCCTTTCCCAATATATTTTTGCGACTATTTCCTCACATTAGCTTAGAAGAGCCCTATGTTGAAATCTGTGTTCAACATAGCTTGAAAACAGACCATAACACTAGAGGTAAGTTGGAATAAAACAGTTTTTAAAAACAAAATGAATATATAAGTATATATATAAAAGTATGTATATATTTAAAGTTAAAATATTTTAAACCTTTGAAGCAGGCAGAATACATCAAATCTCCATGTGTTAGCAAGCCAAGATTACTTCTGTGTTTCTTCTTGCATTGCAAAGTCCTCTATAAAGACTTTTAAACATACCCACACAGATGTCTCTATAGCTTGGTTGTTTGGCAAAACACATTTTTTGGCTGTTTTTCAGCTTGAATTTACACAGTGACATTGGTGACAGTCAGTCACTTACACATCTCTATGTTTGAAGTGCCCTCAGCATTCCAGGCAACAAGTTGGTAATGCAGGGCTTAAAGAAGACCCCCGCGCTTCTGAAGCGAGAGGCCATGTGGCTCTTTGAAACAACATGGGGTGCCAACATTATATTAAGTCCTTTGTCTGAGGACTGTGTCAGATTAATTGGTGGAGATGGGAGATATGCTTTCAGACTCTTCGGATTCAATGCACCTAACACATGTGATGCCTGTTCTTCTCATTAAATAATAAGCTCTCTACTTCTCAGTGAGTTGAGCTCCAATTCAGTTTCACAAGAAAACTAGTAACCTGCATTATTCAAGAGAAATACTCAAGTGGTAGGGAAAGATGGCTGAACTGAAACACAGAATTATTAAATACCTATTACACAGTTATGCCTGTTCAAGTGCATTCTTCCTCAAAATGTTTGTTAGACCTCTTATTTCCAGAAGAGTAATGCCTAACAGTATAGTGAAACTAACTTCATTGATGTTTTTCCTCCTTCTCTTAAGACAAATTTAGTGGCAATTAAAAGACTCAAAAATGCAGATGTCATTTTTTACTGTATTGAAAATACGTAAGTTCTAAATTTTAATAATTTTCTTTCCAATCAAAAATATTGAATTCTTGTGTCTCCCACTGAGTTCATGCTTCCCTTTATATTCTATACCTGTTCCTCTAGCTGAGATCCTTCTACAGAGAGAACCCTATCATATGTTCATAAAATATGATGTTTGGGTAACAAGTCTGCAATTCAGTCAAAGATTTTGCTGCACCTTCAAAAGCATCATATGATGCTTTGAAGGAAGATGCTATCCTAATTACATCCTTTCAAACAACACCTGGCCAAAGAAATGTGAATCTGCTCTTATTACAGCAAAACAGTTTTCCAAGAATGGACAGTTACATATATGCAGACATCTCAAAGAATGCGTCAGAGAATGCTAGTCATTCTTCCCAATTTCCTTCAACACATGCAACTTTACCATTTACAAGTCCCCCATCCACTTTCAATATATGGAAATCCAGATGTTACCCATTGAAATGTAAAGCTACAGAGACTGGAGACATTTTTTTCCACCTACACCTTTTTCAGTTGCAACCACTATGTGCAGGTCTACAGACACTGTGAAAGGCTTCTCAGAGCTATCCATGTTTCCATCGCTGGATTAATAAGGAGCAACTCACAATTGTCCAGCTCCACATGGCAGAGGAGTGCACTTTTTCTAGTGATGTGACAAACTACCGGCAGGTTCCAGACACCAGTGAGATTCTGCATCACCTTCTGTCATTTTTCAACTGTCCTGAATCAGCCGCAAACCACTTGGGCCCCATCTCCAAGTCTAACTGCTGCACAACTCTTTTATTAAAGTTTTACTAATGTTTGAGCATTAAAGTATAATAACGCTGTAATTCAGAAATATCTTTATATTTATTCTTTATACTATAATACATAATATATATACCATATATATGTATCTTATATAGTAAATATTATATATTTATACCTTCTAAGTGAAGGTTACGGGATAAATGATGATGAAGCAAATACAACTTTAATTATACTTCCCTTCTAAAATGTTTCAGTTCTAAATTCAGATTAGAGCAGTGTCAAGGCTATGCTGAATATAGGGCTGAATACTGCTCTCTAGAGATAAAAAGATGAGAGCTGATGCTGATTGCCATTGGTCTCCCATTGTTTTTCAAGGACACTGACAAAAAGCATGGCATTGGCCTGCTCATAAGATCACGCAGACAAAGTAATTGGGGTGCTGCACTCTCAGTATTCAGCCAATCCAGCTGAGAACAGGAGTGAAATGAAACTGTACTGAATACATGTGTTGGGAGTGTTTGTTAGGAAAGTCCTGAGAAAAATGGGAGAGCCTATCTGTCATCACCAAACTTCAATTTTGAACCCAAAAGAGTCAAAACCTTCAAGTATTTGAAGATTTTCATCACAAAAAATGCTCTGCTTGAATCTGTTGTGCCACCAGTTAATTCATACCTCGCTTTAAAAAGAGGACAGCCACATTTATTCTACATATTCTCTCAGCTCCACACTGACATTTACAATTTTCAGGTGTTTAACATGAATTAGCTCCCTTCCAGGCCCTGATGCTGAATGATTTCCAGTGCTATGCATGTTGAGGACAGTGTCCTTTAGGCTTTGAGGATAAGGCTCACATCTTTGGAAGCTGTAGTACTTGTCAGCCTTCCTGCGGCTCACCTTGGTAAGCTTTAGGACAGGACAGGAAAGAAATTCATCTAATCCAGCATTTACAATTTTCTGTTCATCAAAGGGCAGCATTTCTGGAGATTGTAATGGAGATGCTGATTAGTGGTAACTGCCATCACTTCAGTCCTTGGTATCTTTAAGCTCTGTCAATAAACATATTGGTGCTCAAGTTCTTCGTACCTCATAAGCATTAAAATTGACGCTATAGTATGAACCAGAGCAAGTAGCTGTCTCTATTGTTTCATTAGTGCAGAAACTCACAGAAGATGTGTTTGTCATCACAACCTGAAAATGTTCGTCATATCACCGGGGGAAAAGAATATATATCACAACTAAAATCTGTAAGAAAGCTGAACCATTTCCATAGCTTAGTCAGTCTAAAGAAAAATTAACAAGCTGTTGCTTTTCAGAGAATAAACATTACAAGAAGGTAATGATTTTCTTTTCAAAACAAATCTACTGATGGCACAAAATGCTGGACTGACAATAGCTTAGGAGATCCTACTCATTTATCTGTATGCATTCATAATGCAAATTTTTACTTCATTGCCATGTTGTAGCCATTTACCACATGAACATGGACCAGCAGAAGTAGGACAGCAGCTTAGTCTCTGTGTCTGCTCATTCCTTGAGCATTCAACATGTTTCATGTTCATAGGGGCTTAACCAGCTTCTCCAATGCCAACCACTTATTTCACAAAACCACAAGACATAAATCACAAAACCACTGTTGATCTGGGCCATGGATTCCACCCACTCCTGCGGCAGGTAGGGGACAAGTATTTCTGTCCTGAATGCAAGGCAAAACTGGATAAGTTCTTAGTCTACAATCACTAATTACTGCCAGAATTTAAGTGTTATTAGGTATGTTACTAGGTTACTAGGAAAAAAAAAAATTCAAAGTGTATCAGCATCTCTCACTTTTTCTTTTTTTCTTTTACTTGTTTTACTGGTGTTTTGTTGTTGCTGTTGTTGTTTTAAGTGCATTCTGCCGTGAATTTTCCCAGGAAAGAACAAGAACCACTTTCATCCTATGTATTCATTACTATTAACACCTCTGACCATGAAAAGCAACACCATGAGTTAGATGTATACAAGCCTAGAACAGCTGTGTTTCACAGAGCAGCAAGTCTACTGAAAGCTTTCTGCACTGCATGAAGCATCTTTTCTTACACCAAACTTAAAGGGACTTTATTTTTGTCCCTTTTAAAAATAGGCAATCCTAATCAATAAAGTAGTAAAAAAAATACCCTGAAAACATGTTTTATGTAAATATTAGTTAAAAAAAAAAGTGTTACAAAGGTATGTAGCTTAATTACATGCACTGCTAAATCTGAATACGTTGCAAAGGAGCACAGAAATAAGATATTTGTACATGTTAAGACCAATAATCTGAGAAATAAATCATAATCTAACTACACCACTTCTATTATGTTCAGATAATAGTTATTTTTTATATCTTAAGGTAAAGCTGTAGGTAGGTGAGAGGAAGTGTAGGTTTAAGTAGCTAATGAATCTGTATGATTATTAGGAGTAAGCAGCTATATGGAAAAAAGCACAAACCCAAAAGGATTTCTGACCAGGCATTGGAAACCCTGACTTCCAAAGTCCTGCCCCTACATTTTGTTGAAAAACAAACAAACAACAACAACAACAACAACAAAAACCCAAACAGACAATAACAACACAAATGTGCCTCTCTACTACAGCTGGGGAAAGGAAAAAAAATCTTTGGAAATGGTCATGCACAACTTTACTCCTGAGAGCCTGAGATCAAGATCAGTCTCAAACTGGGTGCATCTAACATGCGTATTCTACATGTACACGTTCATCTATCTGTACAGCCAAGCACATTAGCATCTCCAAGTACAGTCAAACAATGAATCCACAATGTAAACAGCTCAAATATTTTTATGAAGCCTTTGAGAAGCATAGTATGTGCAGGTAAGTGCAGAACAACTGGATGTTTCTACTAGAAAACCTCCACACCAGGAGAATTGTTCCTCTGCAGAATTAGGTCTAGCATCATCATCCACGGGAGTATAACATTAACTCACATGGAAAACTACACATTCTGAAGCAGGGTCTACATCTCTTCCGACTCAGCACCAGCCATAAACTACAGAAAATTGCTTTTTAATCTTCTCTGTGGTGCTGCTCTATGCATACTTTGACTCAGTTCACAAGTTAGGAAGCAGAGTGAATAACCTGTAATAAGCATATTAGTGTGTGATTCTTTTTCAAACTAATACACGCACAAAGGAGGACCAAGTCCTTTGCTGCTAGTTAAGGCTTATTATTTTCCATTTTTTGTGTTAACACTTGGAAGCCAGCCTGTCAAAATACATTACTGGATATGTTCCCCTGTGCCTGTAGAGATGGCACGACACAGCAGGGAGCTGCCAATGTTTTCACAATAGGCTCTTGTAGATGTTTTCACCTTAATGTGTGATAAGTACTTTGGTCCAGAGAGAGTGTAATATCCACCTAGATAAGACATAAAAATCTGGATGACTTCTTCACCTATCATTTCAGTAAAATACTATACGTCAGTTATAATCTCAAAACAGGCAGGACAACAGGCAAACAAAATGCATTTGAGGGGGAAAATCATTCATAAGTCTTGGATAATCCATTGAGAATTTGCTAATGCAGACACAGATCTTAATCAGTAGAAATCAAAAAGGAAGACTCTCCGGTGTGGCAACGAGGAAAGAGGGTTTATAGCTTTCCTGTATTTGATAAGACTTCTTAGTTGTTCCAGTGTAATCCACATTAAAAGTGAGAAACTTCTCTTGAGAAAAAGTCACACTGATAGGAGATGGCTGATTTTCTCCTGGGACAGATTATCCCACCAAAGATGCCTCACCCACTGCATTTGATAAGAGTTTTAACAAATTGCCTTAGGATTCCTTCTTTCTTTGTCAAGGGAGATGTGTGTTGAGGACTTGAGAGATTCTGAAGGCTGGAAGCTTACTCAGGACTTCAATTATTTTGCTCTCCCACAAAAGAATTCCCCACTTAAAAGCTCACTCCAACACCATCTGCCAAAATAATGTCAGTCATTAACAATTTTTTTCTTTCTCTCTCATTTACCCCCACCCGCCACCAGTGCTGCCTTTTGGTCTGACTGCTACATTGAAGAGAGAGATTAAAACAATTCTTATTGATTTAAATTGAATTTGAGACACAGCTAAGGCAAAGGGTCCTGAACTAGTCATGAAAACGCTGCAACTTAGGATAATTTAAGCAACCACCTTTTGCAATTACCTAGAATATTGAAAACTAAAACCGCCTCAAAGTTGCTACAGCTCATATATTATAACTGCTTGATGGGAAAATCAATTACCTATGCATTACTTGAAGCACTGGGTCAGAGGGGTCAAGGGTCAGGGGTTTTAGCAGCTGCTGAGATCACTGGTTTGACCAGATAAAATCTAGCATTCAGAAAAAATAAAAAATAAAAAATAAATAAAATTAAAAAAAAAAAAAAAAGCAGTCCGTGTACATTGTTTTGTTTCTTCCTTCCTTGCTTTGCTATTTCTTCCCTAGGAACTCCTGGATATTCAACTGAAGGGCAAAGTGCTACAGCCTAGATGCAGCAAGTGGCAGTGAATCCCGAATGTTAGGGTTTCCCACTTGTTTCTTGAGCTCTCCCTTAGAAAAAAAAGGTTTAAGAGAGAGAAAACTATTGCATGTAGTGTGTGTTAGTGGAAGATCAGAGTCATACAGAGATTCAAGACTAATGTTTTTTTTACTTATGCATTGAATTAGAAAAAATTGCACAGTTAGGAAAGAAGGATGAGGAGGAACAAAGGAATTGGAAATGGCAGGGAAAAGAAAAGAGTGGAGACAAATGTTTTAACACTTGTGTTAACTACTGCTTTCAAGAAACAGAACATCTGCGCTAGTATCTGAAAAAAAAACAGTTCTGTTTTTACAGTGCAAATAAGAAGGAAAGGACAGAAAGAGATATTCTATAGAGCAGCTTCTGCTTTTTCTAACAGTTATGTCAAGCTCCATCAAAAGAAGGCCCCTTCCTAGTGGCGCCAACTGTTTTCATTCAGACTAGGGAAATGAGAAGTCTGTTTAGCCATGGAGGAATTGCATGAGTAGCAATCGTCATAGCTTCCTCTCTCTTATGCTACCAACGTGAACACCAAAGTTAATGACTTTTTCACTAAGGAGGTTAAACTGGCTTCCATGCATCAAATCTGAGTAATTCACTTCCAAGGGGCAAAAATAAAATAAATAAATAATCAACGCTATTTTACAGAAAGATCATGTCTAATAAACAATAATATAGGGCTTAACTGAATTCTTCATTATGTTTTATTATCCTTTTTATACAAATCATAGCAAAAGAACTTTCTCTTGTATCCCCTCACCATATTCTGATCTAATCATTTGAATGTGCTTCAGTAAAGTAGCTGAGATTAGCTAGAATTGAAATGTACACTTACTGGTAGCAGTGTACCAGAAAGTAGAATAACATTCCATGCAAGTAAACAATGAAAATGCAAAACCCCAAATTAAAAAGCAAATCACTTCAACGTAGCTAAAAATAAGTCAGTGTAAAGAGTTCTGGGTATCACTGAAAGCCAAATTGACCCAATGAGAAGGTCAGGAGACTGGGCTTGTTCTCCTCCCATGCAGCTTTCCAAATTTGTATGTGCACTATCTTGTTTGGCTCCAATTGGCAGAAATAGAAGTGCCAAAGCAACATAAGGCTGTAGTGCATCTAATCTGTCTCGCCTATTTTTAGACTGTTAATCACCTGGGTGCCTCACTAGTGAAAAACTTTTCTCTAGCAGATATTTGTTTTGTTTTGTTTTGTTTTCAAAACAAAGCCTAGAAAAGGAGAAGAAACAAGACTGCCTCTATTCAGTCTATTTCCCCAGGACTTGATGAGGAAAACTTGTCAGGCACTAAGAACTTTTAAAAGAAAGCTTGTATACTTTTCGAAGTCATTTCACACCAATTTTACTCTACCAAAAAGGGAACAAATGTTGCAAAATCAGGGATTACAAATAACTTCTTCCAAAATGTTATAGATATTCTGGTTTCCTTTCAGCTATGGAAGAGTAACACAAATGTATTTCCAGGATCCAGCAAAAAAAAGGGTCTAAAATCCTGAAGCAATTCTGTACAGTGTCTGTAAAACCTGAAGCTAGATGATACCACAATTATATTATTAAAATCACTTTCATATATGGATAGAGGACCAGTGCAAAAGCAGATGTGTGTTATCAGCTCTGCTGAAATGATAATGAAGTCTGTGACCTAAGCATGAACATATTTAGGAAAAACCTTGACATAGCTTCTTTATTGTGAAAGACGCTTGTCATCACAGTATTTCAGTAGCATAAGCTACACTTGCCAGGTTCAAATCCAGCAGAATCCATTCCTTATCATGCAAGATGTGTTACTGTTAAAATAAATTCTGTACAACCAATAATTTATGGATGTATAACAAATCAGCTGGAAAAACTATGCTTGATATATTAAATATTTTAATTGTACTTAATCATTAAGATCTTGCATTTATTGATAATTTTTCAACACTGTAATATGAGATATGGTATAAAATAGATATTGATAAAATAATAGCAACATAAAACAGTAAGATAGATTTCATCACTATTTAGTCTTGTTTCAGAATTATTTTGAAATTACTCTTACTCTGGATAAAGAAGTCCCATTACTCTTGTCAAGAATCCAAAATTTATATCTTCCTCTATCATTGTATTAATCCATCATATTAAGAAACAGCTGCTACATTTTGTGTAGAAAAACTGAGCAAGATTTCAAGAGCAGGAAAAAAATGTGCATGTCTGTATGGAGTCCAATCTCAGTGCACCTTCCAGTTCTCATAAGAGAGGGAAATAGGAGGAGGTAAAAAAGAGGGAGAGTACGTAAAAATGACAGCCATTTCTAAAGTCTTCTTCTTATAGAAAGTTCTAGGAGAAAAAAAGCTGGAATTTTCTTTCCCACTCAACATGAAGTTTCTCTGCACACAGCCAAGTAATATTAACATCCTCCATGAACTAAAGCCCAAACAGCACTTAGCTTTTGTCAACTTGCACCATGATTTTTTTATTCACAGCTGTGTAATGCTGTGCAATGACTGCACTTAAACTACATTAAAAGATGATTCAGATTGCAAAGTCAAGCACCCAGAATGCTCGGAAATATCAAATTAAGGTTGGCAATGACACTTTAAATTGGCCATTCATGTGCAAATTAATTACGAGCTTTACTTAAATACCATTTTCAATTTTTTTCCCAATGCACCTATGATTCTGCACTGCACTTAATAAACAACGCTCAGTAAGTCAGTACCTTTTTTAGTGAAATTAAACATTCATTAAATTTAACAGGACTAGCTCCACTTGTAATATTACAGAAATAAGTCTCCATTTGCAAACTGCCCAGCAGCACTGAATTGAAAAATTAACATCAGTTTCCCTGAAATGCAGAGTTTCGAGAGGTCCTGCTGAAGTAACAGCAGTGAGCTGAGGAGGTCTCAGTACCCAAAAGAATTTGCACTTCACAGAGAATTTTGACATATTGAGTTGTATATTTGCATGTGCATGCTACTGATTAGGCTATCAACCTTTAATGCATCCTATATATATAGTATTGGAGACAATCCAGCAATAAAGAAAAACTAAGCTAAGCAGTATTATAATTACTTGTAAGGCTTAAGGAATTAGGGGAATTTTTATTATTTGTAATTAAGATAACCTTGCAAGGTCAATAGATAAGCTATGAAAATTAAGTGGTGTCAGAATTAAGTACTATACAACTAAATATATTGTCAAATTGAGTGAGATGCTGAATGCCAGATTTTAACCAAGGACACTGTGATGTCCTAAAGCACTGGGAACAGGAAGAGACAATCTCCAGAGGTCCTCTCCAGTCTACGTTATTCGATGGTTCTCTATCAATAGCACTGACAACAATCTCCATATGTAATGCCCTTACTATGACAATGAGCTTTCAGAGAGCACCAATGCTTCCTTCTCTTTAGTCTGTTCTAGGAGCACTAAAGGACAAGACTGACACTAGTGCAGTTCTCTGCATATGGTACAGCTATAGGATTTGTCCCTGAATAAATACTTTACCTACAGACCACCTAGAATGAGAATTGCAAGGCTAGAAGTTTACCAGCATTTTGAAGTGATCCAAAAAAGACAGTGGATTATTTTCCTCTAAAGTGAAGTGTCCTGAAGACACTCATCAGCTAAAGCTGGGAGGAAAAAAAAAAAAAAAAAAAGTACAGTTTTCCACTTATATATATAACATCCATGTGTGGTTTCTCTCCTTGTGCTACACACTAACATATGTATCACTTAAAAAAAAAAAAAAACTTTTTTTAAAGGAGGATGTTCACATTGACATTCTTTCCCCTGAGTCTATTAACTAAATGCCAGAGCAAACTGGAACTGAGAAGCACAGGCACACCGGAGAAAGAAAAGGAAAATGTGGGAAAGAGATGGGAAAGAACAGTTTATGCGTTTACTGCCTGATTGTGCAAAGAGAAACAGCAAAATCCCTCTGAAATTTAGGGAAGATCTGATAGTCAGACTGTGTGGTTTGTATCACAAACTGACCTTTTTTAATGATGGCATAATCTTGTTTCTAAAGACATCACATTACTGTTTTGGAAGGCCTTTCAGTGTCACAGCCATATTTCAAAGGCGCTTTGGTTACATTTCTTTTTCTATTCTTATACTTCATATATGGCATTAACAGAGGGGAAAAAATACATTCATTCATTATGGATGGATAAAATATTGAGACTCTTCACTTAGCTTTTATATAAAATGAGTTAACTTTAAGAGAAGCATTTGCAACTTAAAGAAAAATAAAATTATACAATTAACCAACATGTAGCTAAACCAAAACACAACAGACACAGTTCTGTGTTACTGGCTGAGTACACACGCATTAGTGCAAATTACTGGGGGTTGGAACTAGATGATCTTTGAAATCCCTTCCAACTCAAGCTATTCTATGATCATAATGGCAAAAAAATTTTTAAAATTTTAAAAAAATGCCTTCTAACACAGATCATTCATTTGACAAATCTTGAAAAGATATATAAGACTTCAGCGAGTCCTTAGAAGTGCTAAACTGACTGCACTGGCTGAACTTAATAAATCATAATCATACATCAATCAGAATCATAAAATCATTTGAGTCGGAAGGAACTCTTAAAGGTCATCTAGTTCAACTCCCCTGCAATGAACCAGTACACCTACAGCTCAGAGCCCCATCCAGCCTGACCTTGAAAGTCTCCAGGGACAGGGCATCCACCACCTCTCTGGGTAACCTGTCCCAGCACTTCACTGTCCTTATAAAAGTAAAAAACTTTTTTCTTATATCCAGTCTAAATCTCTCACCTCTTATACATAAATCTTTCTGAAACTAATGCTCCTATTTATTTCCATGAAAAATACAACAGCTACAAAGCGCACAATAACACTACTTGACAGAGCAAATTCTCAGCTACAAAACACTATTTTTCAACAATGGCGGAGGTGTTCCACCCCTTGGAACGTTTCTGTGGCCTTCCTCTGGATGCGCTCCAACAGGTCCACACCTCTCCTATACTGGGGACTCCACATCTGGACTCAGTACTCCAGGTGAGGCCTCACCAGCACAGAACAGAGGGGCAGGATCACCTCCCTCTCCCTGCTGGTCATGCATCTTTTGATGCAGCCCAGTATACAATTGGCTTTCTGGGCAGTGAGGACACATTACTGGTTCATGTCCAGCTTGCCATCCACCCGTACCTGCAAGTCCTTTTTGTCAGCGTTGTACTCTATCCTTTCATATATATCAGCTTGTATTGATAGTGGGGGTTGCCACAGCCCAGGTGCAAGGCCTTGCACTTGGATTTGTTAAACCGCATCAAGTTCTCCAGGTCTCGCTGCTTAAGCCTGTCTAGGTCTCTCTGGATGGCATCCCACCAACAGCATCACACAGCTTGGTGTTACCCCAAATTTGCTGAGGTTGCACACAATCCCATGTGGATGTCATTGACAGATACGGAGCATTGGTCCCAGTACTGACCCCTGAGGGACAACGTTCATCACTAATCTCCATCAGGACATGGATCCACCGACCACCAAGCTTCAGGTATGATCTTGCAACCAGTTCCTCATGCCTCGAATGGGCCACCCATCAATTCTGTATCTTTCAAATTTAGCAACAAGGATGTTGTGGGGGGCCATGTCAGAGGCCTCACTGAAATCCAGATAGATGGCACCAGTATCTCTTCCCTTCTCTTCTGATGCAAGTACACCATCATAGAATACCACAAGGTTTGTCAGGCAGGACCAACTTTTGGTGAAGCCATGCTACATGTCCCATATCACCTCCCTCTCTTCCATGTGCTTTAGCATAGCTTCCAGGAGGATCTGTTCCATGATCTTCCCCAGCACAGAGGTCAGGTGGACAGGTCGGTAGTTCCCTGAGTCATCCTTTCTACCCATCTTAAAAATTGGTGCTATATTCCCTTTTTTCCAGTCATCAGGGACTTCACCTGATCGCCATGACTTTTTAAATATCATTGAGAGTAGCTTGATGACTACATCACCCAATTCCCTCAGGACTCTGGGATGAATCTCTTGGGGATCCACAGACTTATGGATGTTCCTTAATAGGAATCTGATCTTTGCTTACAGCAGGAAGGACATTGCTTCCCCATTCTCCACCTTCTGACCTATCTGCTTGAGGGGTGTGTAAAGAGCAGTTGCCAGTGAAGACTGAGGCAAAAAAGTTGTTGAGTACCTCAGCCTTTTCCTTATCTGTTGTTATCAGCCTGCCTGTATTGCTCTCTATAGAAGGTACACCCTCTTAAGGGACTTTCCTTTTCTTACTGATATACCTGTAGAAGCCTTTTTTGTCCTTCTTTGCACCTCTTGACAAATTCAGTTCCAGCTGGGCTTTGGCCTTCCTCATCCCATCACTACTCAGCCTAGCAATATCCCTATACTCCTTCCAGGACACCTGTCCCTCCTTACACTGCCTGTGCATTTCCTGCTTTCTATTTTGACCAACCGGTCTCAGTTCAGCCATGCCAACCTCTTGCCTTCCTTTCCTGACTTCCTACACCTGGGGATGGAGAACTCTAGTAGACTAAGGAAAGCTTCCTTGAAGATCTGCCAGCTCTGTTCCACTCACGTGTCTTTGAGGACAGTTTTTCACAAGATTTTGTTGACTATTTGAAGACCTGGAAGTTGGCTTTCCTAAAATTTAGTGTCCTAATTTTACTATTTGTCTGTTCCATATTCTTTAGGATTGAGAACTCCACCATTGCATAAACATTACAGCCCAGGCAGCCTCCAATCCTGATGTCACCAGTCAGTTCATTTGCACTGTTGAGTAACCGGTCCAATATTGCATTCCCCCTGGTGGGGTTCTCTATTACTTTGCTCAATAATTTCTCCTCCATGCATTCCAGGAGCCTCCTGGATTGCCTACAGATGGCTGAACTGCTTTTCCAGCAGATAACTTCATCAAAGGAGATGAAGCTAACCTAAGAAAGGATTGCAAAGGGCTACCTGAGAGGTTCATTTCTTGCTAATCTCCCAGTG
The DNA here is from genome assembly GCA_016647715.1 of Pavo muticus. Lineage (NCBI taxonomy): Eukaryota > Metazoa > Chordata > Aves > Galliformes > Phasianidae > Pavo > Pavo muticus. Next base: position 234,673 of record JACDJE010000520.1, on the reverse strand, counting down.
AACAGAAGGCAGTGAGCACCTCCCACAGGCATCCCACAGCTGGGTACTTTTGGGTTGCTGGGAGTCTCAGCAGTCACACAAAACATGACTGAGGTTTCAGGTGCTCCAGAAAAAGCAGAAGCAATGCAGGACCTGGGAGTTCATGTAAGCTTCTGCTTTCTGTCTACTCTCCCTCTTGCTGACATCCTCTTCAGCTACTATTGCCTGAGCTACCCACTCATCACTTACCCAAGGTGAGTGAGATGGAAGAATGATTAGATGACCTGAGTTCTCATTAAATATCTTGCTTCTCCAATATTGCCATGATTAATCAGTATCGCAGTTCAGTGGTTCAGCTGCAATTACTAGGTGGAGACTAATGAAATTAGGGCTGTCTAGACAGCTGTGAAACTTCCAACTTTATGAGGAAAATCATATCAATATATTATTGTTACAAAAGCATTTAAGTCAACTCAATTAGCAAAATGATCAACGCAGAAGTCGGCGTCTGTTATTTCCAATTACAATTTTAGTGTGGCTCAGACTTCATTTGGGCTCTTTCTCCTCAGGCTTTCTTGCACAACATCCTTCTCAACAAGGAACTCAGGGAAAACTGTTCCTTTACACTGCAAAGTATGGAAGAGCATTCCTCTTGCATAGTCAAGTGCTGTTTACTACCACTTTTGCATCATTATGTGATTACTGACAACACTCCCCAAAGAGAAATGGAGAAAATGCAAAAGCAACAATGGATTGTTTTGCTTGAGCTGCCAGTAGCCCTCCAGAGCCTGGTAAAATATGAATTGCAGAGATACTTTCAAAAAATTGTAACAAAGGAAAAAGAAGAAAATCCAGCAACAGATAAATGTGGGAATCGAAGGTACAGACCTGTGCCAAATCATAAGTTTGTGTGTATTTCTGGAATTACCATCTCGGAGAGATGCTACTTATTGCCAGCCTTTTGATGCACTGCTACCCTGCCACCTCCTTTTCCAGACATCATGCTTCTGCATCAGTTGGCAATACGTGCAAACTGTTCATTTGGTGGGTAAAGCTTAACCTTGTAATGGTATGCTTAAACAGATTGCCATTTCAGATGCATTTAATCCTCACGATGTCATTGATACAAGATTGTAGGAGCTTGTAACATACTTCCTCTATCTTCTGAGGCTTGCGGACACTCTCCCATACAAAAGAGATACTGAACACAAGCCTCTCTGATACAAAACTTGCTTACACAGAAAATACATCCAAATAAAACATGGTACTGGACAACGCAAGCAGTGCAGGACACACACACACAGACAGCAATCATTCATTCTGGAAATCATTTCAGGCCCAGCATAAATCCTCTTGCAGCAGCTCCACACCTTTGGCCACAGACATCTTCATAATTAACATTCATGGAACAGCAAGGGAAACATCGGGCAAAAGTGGAGCTGTGTGCAGAAGTAGTATCAGCTCCAAATGCAGATAAACATCTAGAAAAACATCCACCTTCTCTCTACTCTGCTTCTCACTCTATGCAATGCCCACCTGCACAGTTCAGCACATAAACCCCTGAATAAGCATTTTCCACTGACCTGTCACAACTCAAGGACACCGCATCAGTGACTCACGCCACCTCACTGCCATCTCTCATGGCTGTGACACAAGCATATCCACAGCCTGTCCCACCACCATCACATGGGGTGGTCATCTGAAGCACAAGGTAACAGCGAAGCTGCCAGCCTCCACTACCACACAACAGGGAAGGGTATGCTCAGTAGAGCTGCAAGGTTTAGTCTTTAGGAAGCACTCTGCAGGAGTCTCAAATTCAGTTAAAGTCAACACAAACTAAAGATGCTCAGCATGTCATGAGACTAAGCCACCAATTAATGCTCCAGATGTGGAGGAGGAATCAGCTCAGCCCCAAAAATCTGGGCTGCAGAGAGTGTGGTCTGAAGCAACCAAGCAAAAGAGTTCCCAAGAAGGAAAAATGAATCTGCCAAAGAACCCCATTAGTCCTCCCTCCTGCAAGGAGGCAGTCAGCTAACTGAATCAGGGAGCTGTAATAGGGCCTGTTAATCAACAGGATGCTGCTTCCCTTCAGTCTCCTGCAAAGGCGCAGATCATTAGCAACACTACAAGCCAACAATCCATTTTTTTATTACAGGATGAGTAAGTGATAAGAGTTAGGACCAGCAGATCGTGCAGAAGGAACAGAGTGACATTTATTAAGGTTTGACCTTCAAGGGCAAATATTTTTGTCTCCATTCAGGGAGATCTTCCACCAACATCGCAGAGGAGGACTATCACTAGCACGAGAGGGAATGTGGAGCAGCAGCACAAGATGGGCCTTCAAATAGGGCAACAATCCGTGGAATGGCATTTCATTGGGAACAAAACCAATCTTGTAACAAGAAAATCCTCCTTCAAGCCCCCTAACAAAAAAGAGACAGATAACTCACAAATACCTTCCAGTCCTCTGTGATTTAGTCTTACCTTTGCGATGTTTTCTTGTATTTTCTCCTGCAGGAAAAGAACAAAACACAACTGAGATAAGAAAGCTCAACTGGTGAGGATGAGAAAAGGAGATGGTCAGCAATAGGTGCAATTAAGGGATGACACTTATGCCATAAGATGGTTCCAAAATTGATGCAGCTATCTCCAGCTAAACTCAGTAGCTGTTGCCATTAACTGCAGCAGAAAGAAGAGTGAGTTTGCCTGTGTGTGTCTTGCCCTTTTATTTAAGAAAGTGTCACAGCAGCTGGAAAGGAATCAGTTACTACTCTAAACAGCAAGTGACAGGAACCACCTTCTCATGCTGAGGTGTATTTTTTGTGTCTCCATACACCATAAAAATGTGGTCTGATATGTGGAGAGCCCACTATGTTATAGTGATGGTGATGTGATGCATCAGCTACATTGCTGTGGTCAATCAGTGCAAAGCTGTAGTGATTTTACAGCAGCTCTGCTCTGGAAAGAAAACCCAGGTCCTCACAAGTTCTATTCTCTGCCAAATCCCAGGGGCCACAATGCATGTATGTCAGGACCTAAGTGAGCTGTGACCAGGACCAGAAATGGCAAGGGCAATGGGATGCTAACAGCACCTGTTCACCATCCTAGCCTAACAACCCCACCTTTCCACTGCATCAGTTGTGGTAAAGGCTGCAAGCTTTTCTCTTCTTAGCAAGGTGGGTTTGTCCTCTACAGGCAGTGGCACAAGGTGTTAACATCCAATCAGAAACCCTGCTATGTCGCCATACAGTCAGCTGCAGAGGTATTTCTGCACTGTACTTTGAATGTCAACTCATTATCTTGCAACAGCATGTTCAATGGCTTTGTACAGTGCCTGGCAAAGCAGGGCACTGATCTCACTTGAGTTCTTCCATGCTTTTGTAAGTTAAAGTGAAACTAATGAGCTCTAAACTTAACAAGCAGTGATGGCAACACAGTGAGGACTACAATGAAGAGTGCAAAACTAACATCCTGTTGTTCAGCAAGACACTAAGAGGTGGTCACTGCCTTCTGAGTACGTATTTTATACTTAAGAAGCATTAATAGTGTATACTGGCTGTCAAATGTTTCATTCAATATTACTTTTAGAAATAGTACTCGAGTACCGTTTCTGACCATGCCAGAACCATAAATTAAGCCCTAGTTATTTAATTCAGAAAGATTTTTAAATATTTTATTTATACTTGGCCGTTTGAAGAATTATTTATTTAAATTTGAGCTGATGCAAAAGAGTAAAATAACAAACAGCAGCATCAAGACTCTAGCTTACTGACAGTAACGATTACTGACATTAACACAAGCAGAATCCTACTTGGGCCCATCTGATTCTAAGGGAAATTTCATTTTAATTACGAAAGGATGAAGAATAGAAATTTCATCTTGCAGAGTTCCAATTTGGAAGTTGTATTCCGTCAGAAATATTCTGACAAACACAGAACTTCACTAAAATTTCTTGCAGAAAGAAGCTGCTGAAAAACTTTCTGCTTGCTTGGCCATTCAAATCCAGGTTGATTACAGTATCTTCTTCCCAGGAAATCCAAAGGTTTTATTCAGATTTTTATTTCTCCTATATCAATACAACATTTTAAATTTAAAAATCAAGTTATTTACAAGTCATTTATTTCCCCATTAAGTGTATCACGGTGTGTTGCAGAACTATCAGAACTAATTTTTCCCTTTATTGGCTTGTGACTTTCACATGATTTTGTAAAGTCTTTCTCTTTGTGAAGTCAGCCTTCACATTCCAGCAAAAATACCTTTCATAATCTCCTGATTGGCTAGAATTTTCTTGCAAAGAGGTGGCCCAGCCTTAGGGTGCTGTTTGCATTTGAGTCAAGCATCACTTTTCTTATCAGTTACACCTTTAACCTTATTTTCAAGAATATTTTTACCGCATTGGAAAACCATACTAGGAAGAAAGCATTTGCCTAGTCACAGTTTTAAAAAGCACAAATACATTTTTATTATTGATTTTTTTGTTGTTGTTTCCACACCTGCAGTCCAATTACAGTCAAGGTTTACGTGTAACTGAGTTCGTGAGCACATTTACAGGCACTGAATTTGCTTGTTTCGGTTAAAGGAAGACAACGTAACTAAAGGAATTTCTATTCTTATATTCAGCATCACTACTACATCCATTTGCTTTGGAGAGAAATCAGTAGCTGCATCCATACTACTGCTGACATCTAGCAAAACGTTTACTGTACACCTAATCTTCCAGAATTTCAGAAAGAAAAAATTCTACAACACTGTTCGCCAACAATATAAAAAGATGATGTTGACACAGTTAGGCTGTTTTCAAAAATAGCCTTCAATTTGTTTTGAAAAAGTAGACAGTGTTGACACCTACCTGCTTTAAGAGTGCAAGCCACCGCTTGCACCCATCTGCCATGAAATAAGGTCATCGCAAACAATTAAATTAGAAGGTGCCTCTTTTCATACCACAGTCAGCATCAATGGATGGCTGCAATCAGCTGCTGTGTGTCAGTTAACATGGTGGGGTGAGTTGTTTTTTTGTTGGTGTGACAAGTTACCCTGGTTTATCTCTTCATGAGGAGTCTATGCAAGGAGGAACTGAGAAACTAAATTGCCTTTAGTAGAGCCTTTGGGAAAAATCTGGAGCTAGATGCATCTTCCACCTGAGTTCAAGGGACACTTGATCTTCTGATATCAAAACCAAACTGACATGACTGAATGAACAAGAATGAACTTCCTGCACCCCTGGGCTTCCCAGTGCTTGTGCCTGCACGAGACTTGGTGACATTATCAAATCTTTTCAAGTTCTGTTTCTTTTCCCACTGTACACACGCTGTGCTAGAAGAATTACCACATCCATTCAACTCACGTTTTCTGTCATGGAATGTATTACTCATAGGTCTACATTTAGCTTGTACAAAAAAAAAAAAAAAAAGATTTTTTTTTCTCATGCTGAAGAGAATGAAGAGGTGACTCACACTAGGTAGGTCCTCTATTACTAGTATTGACTAGATATAAATTCACTGAACTTCATGCAATTACATCTGCACAAGCCAAGTACCAAGTCAAAACCAGTACTCATACAAGTAGGCTGCTGGAGTCTAATGAAAGTAAACTCAGTGAGAATTGTAACAACACCTGTTTTTTAACAAGCAAAAAAAAAAAAAAAAGTTGGTGGGGAGAACACAACTTCTGACAGAAATGAGATGAAGACAATAAGAGAGTTGAGGCTTCAATTTCAGTATCTGCTTTTCTAGAGATGAATGAGTCTTTTGTATTGTAACATGCTGGTGAGATATAAAATTAGGACTGATGCCTATGACCACACTTTGGAAAGTAAGCAACAAGATGTAGATAGCTAAAGCTACATGAGCACTCAACTTCCATTGATGCTCACATGATGCTCCTAGCATCGTGTTTCTATTCCTGTCATGCAATGCTGGTGTACCCTTAGGCATTTTTCCTGTTTCCCCTTTAGATTCCTTTTCTGTTCATTTGGTAGCTCTTCAGGGTTATGCTCTGTATAAATGTGGATTGTACATAAACTTAGCACAACAGCAGCTAACTGGAGCCCAAGTTGTTCCCAGAAGCCCCTGTAATTCCTCCCTACCTAGGAGTCCATAGATGAAGAGAATTTAATAGAACCACAAAAAAAAAGTTTGAATTCTGTAAGGACCTCCTCAGAATTCTGCTGAGAGGTGAATTAACATGATTAAGTAGGTATGGAGAGGAGGCAGGGTGGAGGAGATGGAGAATTAAACAGCTCTGCCAACTGCTCTGTTTTTGCCCCATAATTACACAACTCAGTGTATCAACTAGCTCGATGAATTGCTTGTTCACTCCTACACTGCCTCTGAAGAAACACCTAAATCACATTTTTTACTCATAACAGCAGCGTGGTTAAAATGGTGCTATTCCGTATTTATTCCATATTTATCCCATAGGGTTTGACAGTAATGGCATCCCTTCAGCACACAGAGTGAAACTGTGGGTGCTTCAGAAGTAAATGAAAGACATTTGCCTAGCTTTATCCATGCAAGCTTACACTGAAATCTAAAAGTTAATGAGCACTATGTTCAGACTAATGGGTTGTATCTGCCCAGGACACTCGCTGTTAGCATTGGGACTTACTGTTAACCACCAGTGGTACATGCAAGTGAGAACAGTGACACTTCACAGTTAATTTAATGCTACTCAGTTCAGTGGCCACAAGCATGTCCTTAGCCTGCTGAGATGGTCAAACTACTTAATTTTCTGGCTGAAACTCATAATTTGTCACCCACAGTGGCTTAGTTTTGTTTAGCTTGGTCATTGCCATAGGTTTGAAATGGACATCCTGGGGGTCTAAGGAATTTAGCAAACTGATATATTTTCTGAAGTTCTTGAAATCCAGTAGCCTGTGCTCTCACAATTGAACCTCCTAACAAAGCCTGGATCTGATGCAGGGCCTGCTTCATGCTGGATCCATGTTCTTTTGGGAAAAAGCAGGCAATGGATATTTAGGGAGCCAAGAGACTAGCTAAAGTGAATCTGCTAGAGTAGTTTTAAAAAGACATTGCCCCCAGCCACCCTCACGGAACAACCAGCAGACACAAAGGAACAGATCTGAGTGGGAGCCCCTAGACATCTGTCCTTTAGCACTGGAGTCCCATCACACCTGTAGCCTCAACTATTCATTCCTGCTTCCCTACCAGCTTCCTTGTACTAGTTCCTTCGGAAGCGCAGAGATGAAGTCACTTCACCACACTGAAACATGAAATTCTGGAAAGTCTCTTTCCTGCCAAATTGAGGCTTCTAATGCAAGAACGGGTGTTTAGATAACAGTGCTGAAAGTCTGTTTTGTAGCTTAGCGAATCAACAATGAGATAAGCAATAAAATTTGGCAAAACAGAAACAAGCCTCCCTTCAGTTCAATCTAGAAGGCCATTCCTGCTCTTTCATTACCACCCGTGAATCTTCAGCCACGCTGGATGTTATTCCTCCCCTGCTGTCTTCCTTAGCAGCCAGCCACAATTCATTTTTACTGCTTTTCTCACCAGATCCTTCCAATTCACTGGCCCAGAACTCCTAAGACTTCCCCCCTCAGTAGCCACGTCTGGGCAGCAGATAAAGAGCAATTCCCAGCTCCCAAGCCCCAGCGTCTTCTCTGACCTCACCACAGCAGCGTATTAGCTCATAACAGGGGAAAGCACCATCCCCTGAACGTCACTGCCAAGGAGGAAAGGCTTGGGGTTCAGATAAAGCTACTTTTTCCAACTGATGGGATCACGTAAATTGAAAATCTTCTCTCCCAGCAGCTCGGTATTCCGAAACATTCACTGCATTACAAATTATTCGTCATCATCACTGGATTAGTGATGCATTTGCATTATGTTACCAAAGCCTATATTAATAACCATGTATAAACCAATTAACAAAACCCAAATCTCACAGCACAGACTATGGACTGGCATCTGTCAAAGCTCAGGATCTCATGGGAGCCCTGACCAGAACTCATAAATATATTGAGAGTGCCAGTCTTTGAAGGGGAGGATGCCATCAACTGCTATTGGGTTTTTAATTCCCTAATTGAAACAGGAAGACCAGCTTTCTTGCTTTAATCACTCTCTAATCAATAACAAACGTAATTTATTGTTTCTTCCACACAGTCTGTTTAGCAAAATACTGCACTAAGTTAAAAGCAATACAATCACAGAGACTAATGGCAACAGAGGAGAAGAAATGGATGAGGAAAGAGATTTCAGCTGGTACTTGCGATGTGATGGGGGGGGGTTATGTGGGATTTTAAAAGACGAGTCATTTTAAATTGGACCCTGACCTACATGGGGACATAGTGAAATCATGAGAGGATGAGGCAGTCATTTTTCTCATTTTAAGTAGATTATAAGAGTCAGCGTGCTCTGAAGCACGGGAATGTGCGGTGTAACCATGCAATGGCAAGAAATATTCACAGCCTGAAATAGGTGCAACAATTTCAGAAGAAACAGAGACAAGACAGTGAAATGGGACAAGAGATGTACAGCCAGAACATAAAGGGGACAATGCATCACATCTTGGAAACAAGAGGAAACACAGTATAAATTTAACTTAAACCGATTAGTTTATCAAACTAAATAATGTATGCAAAAACAATTAAATGTCAACAAATATCCTCACTGCTTTTGCACAAGAAAAATGCTATTTTGATATTTAGCTGATCTGACAGCCTTCACCAGTTCAGCTGCTGAGTTTTCTAAACTGGGTAAAGAAGTATTTCAAGAAACTTACACTTTCATCCCCCAAAGAGGATTGAAGTTGCTAGGCCATACCTCTCTTGCGCTGCTTCTGCTCTTCTGCAACGTTTTCCCTTGACAATGTTCTTACCTGCAGTTAAACAAAGTTTCCCACTTTCTCATTTGGGGTTTAATGTGGGTAATGATTCTATGTGAAGTATAGCAGGAGAGGCACTGTTTTTAAATTCTCCTTACAGAAAAGCCTCGCTGACAGCACAAGCTGTGAGGACTTTGTTCTGCAGTCAGCTCAAGGCAGCTGCAATCCCATCTCCAGCAATTCAGTCAAGAGTGGACAGAGCCTGAAGGCATTACCACTGGAGTTGTATGTGCATGGTCTGGGCAAAGTGACATCAGTGACAACTACATGCTATAGTATATGCTCTTATGAGAGATAACGACCCTAAATTCAGTGCAGCTACCTCGGCAGGAGGGTAGGGTAGGACCCCATGCAGCTGTAACAATTGTGTTCAGATAACAGCATACCAGAGGTGTATTAGTTACAAGTATTTTATTTCCCACTGACATAGAGATGATCTGTGATAAATTGTCACTATTTTCTTGAGCTTCATTTTAATGAAGGACAACCACGGCTTGCTCATGCTTTGATAAACAATGCTGGCTGCCAGAAGAGGCAAGCTAACCGCTGTGCATCTCTTTGTGACATGGTACGTATATCAAGTGTGGTGAAAATGAGGCAAAGGAAAAGTTTTCTTAATTGGTTTGCATTGAACAGTGTGTATATATGAAGGCTCAAAGGTTTCAGGCAAGACAGCCTGAAGCAGAGGGATCTGCAGGGAACAGTGGGAGCCCCGTGGGGACAGCTGAGTGCTCCAGCTTGTCACACCATGAGGTGTCAGCAAGGGCAAATCAGAAGAGCTAACTCAAATTCACTACTGGAACCATCCTGGACTGGACAAGAAACTGGTATTATAATGTGCTGGTATCTAAACTACCAAGGATAAGACAGCAAAAGTCATTCTAAAGGTTTCTAAAAATCTAGTTTAACTCATGTGGATTTTGTATAGAACCAGAACAATTACTGTAATCTTGAAGCTCTTCTATTTTTACTCATGTTTCCATCGCTCCTCATGTCAAAAACAAAGCAAGTAAACAAAAACAATAATTATAAAAAAAAAAAAATCCTTGCCATTGTAGCTGGCATGGATTTAGCTGAGGAAAAACATTAAGTAAAAATTAAAATGGAGCTGCTCCTGACTGCTTAGTCCCTTGAAAAGAGTATCATCTACTGCTCATTCAGCTTTTTGTTAGTACATAATCTGCAAATTATTTTATGCTTCATACACATCACATTCTAAAGAAAAAAGCATGCTCATAAAAATGCAGTTACGGGAAAGTGCTTTTCAGGAAAATAAAGTCCCAAAGTCTGAAAAGGAGAAAGAGCTCTTCTCAGTATCCACATTTGTTACAGATTAAAAAAAAAAAAAAAAAAAAAAGAAAAAAGAAAAAGATTAAGTCCCAACAATCTATGACCATCACACAACAAATTACTGTTTATAATGATACTTCTACTTCACGTGACCAAGTGTTGTTTCTAGATGGCTGCTCCAAATGGCTGATGGAACTTTTGGCTCTGCAATGAACAAAGAGGATGACCCACAGAGCACAGGATGGGTGGTACTTCAACAAGCCTATCCACGGCTCTCACTGCAAGAGACTGAGACTCTTCTTGAACAATGGCATAAAAGGCCGGGAGGGAATTCCTCCCTGCTGCTCTGAGCATCATGCTGCACATTGTGCTCACTGGGCAACACCGACTTCAACAGGGGAATGCTGCTTCCTTCTCTTAGTACAACGTCTCAAAAAATGGAGCAGATATGCAATCTTGTCTGTGCGTTCTTTGGTTGTACCCTGGTAATTTTCCTATGAAAAGAACTTAAAGAACCAAGTCAGAACAGCAAGTGTAAAAGGGGACAGTTCTGTTTGGAATAATGTAAAATATCATTCTGCCGAGAACTTATAGTGGTGGTTTTGGTGCATCCTGCACATTCAAAGCACATAATAGTTTAGCTGAAATTCCATTTCCCCAGTGGGAAAAAGCTGTTAGACCCTGGAAGAAGTAAGCATGTATAGATTAAAAACTTATTTTACTCACTGCTACTATGCAAAATGAGCGTATTCAGATCCTGCAGGAGCCAAACAGGCAGCTGTCCAGTTTGTTTCATGCAGGGTGGCTTTGTGATTAGTTACTGCGTGCACGACGATGGGAGAGAGGCGGGGGGGAAATCATTGTTCATACCCTGGATTAAATATCTAGACAGGAAACATGCTCTGGAATTACATCAGAGCAGACCAGCCGCGTGCACGAAGTCACTAAACAAATCTGCATCTTGCCCTAAGCTCTACTAAATCTATTGACTACTGCTTGTTATTGTTTCCCCCTCCCGAACACAGCCCATCCTCTCTGCCCGCTCGCAGACAGCTGGTGTGACGCAGGATTTTAAATCTCATGGTTTTTGTGCCAGGCTCTCTCCTTACTCTGGGTTACAGGCTGAAACACTCGGATTACTGTTTAACAAGCCTAAACATGGGGTGAAAAAATCACTGCACAAAGCCATAGTGTTCCCTTTCCAAAATAATGTTCCTTCCTCATTCCCACCCCCCACCTCCCAGCCACCCCCTCCGTCAGCATGACGACAGCTTTTAGGAATGATTCAAGGCTTTTGGGGACATGGCCCTGCGCAAGGAGGGAGGGGTAGCTATTGTCCTGACTGTGCCTCCTCGTTAACAGACTGGTTATTAAATGTCAGCTGTAGGAAAAAGCAACATTTCAACTTCTTGTGAACCGCCAGTGCTCTTCCTCTGGGCTTTCCCCCGCTGTGTTCTTCCAGGAACAGTGCCTGAGAAAGAGGAGCAGGCTGAACAATGATGTGCCCAGGAGATAGCCAGCAGCAGCCTGTATGGAGGAGGAGTGTTCTCATGGAGGGGCCTTTAGTGCTGAGTGTGATGAGCGATGCCAACCTGCAGCTCAGGAGCACTGCCCTACACCCAGGGCATGGGAGTTCCTCAAAACAGCAGGGAGAATTTTGGGAAATGGAGTGGATCGGTGGACAGATGGGAGCAGTCCTTGAACACGCACAGAGAACAGAGGAGGTGACATGAGATGTGTACTGTTTAAGGCCCTACTCCCTGCTGCTGCCAGCCATCTTCCAGGTATCTTGATACTGCAGCAGCTGTGGGAAGGGGTCTTCAGAAGACTCAGAGATGAAGATACATTTAAATAAGCAAATCCTCCAGCCCTTTCCACATCCCAAGTGCTGCAGTTGTGACACCTATTCTAGTTCTTAAAAGCTTGGCTGTTTTAAGGGTGGTGTCAAGTTCTCTGCCTCCACAAGGTGAAGGCAATGCAAAATGCTATTTGATGTTCCACAGATTTGGAGGCTAGGTGGGACCATTATGATAATTTGCTCTGAGTTATTCAGCAAATTTGCATAACTCCAGAATTTGATTCTTCTCCATTTGCAAGGAGATATCTTCACTACTGCTGAGCTAATTAGAAACAGGTCTTACAGAGATCACTGAGCATTTACATGCCTCTCTCTGCAAAGCACTTCATAGATGCTCTCCATACAATGTGAATGACTTCATCTACACATCCAGTCAAACTGCATCCAGAGCTGTAGGCTTCTTGCACCTGGAACACAAGTGCGAAGAAAAGCGGGAAAAGAAAGATGATTGCCCAGACAAAGCCAATGAGAGGGAGAATTTTGACTGGCATTACACCAAGAATGTGGCCAAAATATCAAAGACAATTCTCCAGTCCTGAAAAAAACAAAGCAATAGCAATCTGAAGAAGGGACCCTCATTCACCTAAACAAAGTAATGTTCAGAACGCAACACACGAGCAGTGTTTTCTGCGTTGATAACCAGTGGTATTCTTGCAACACATAGGCTTTTCTTCATGGTCTCCCATTAAAATTTTAGTGAGGTAAAAATTTTAGTGCTACAAATCGGGCAGCATTTTTAAATGCTTTTAAAGGCAGCCCTTATCCCTGTGATTTTCATCAATACTCCTAAATTACCTGTGCACATGTTGTTTTATAAACTATTTTAAGCTGTGTGTAAATAAATCTAACAAACGTTTACATGTAGGGGCCTGAATTGCTCACAGAACTAATCTCCTTTCTTCCCTTAACCCTTTTTCTATTTTTTAAGCTCTCTCATTCTCCTCTCCACTCTTTCTGAGTCACTATGTTCTTACATATACGATATCCCAGTTCTTCCCAGCCAGCCTCAACCCCCACAGCTTCCTCTTTCACTTTTCCAGCAAATCCAAAAAAAAAAAAAAAAAGAAGAAAAAAAAAAAGAGCTCTCCCATCTGATGTAGCTGTTCCTGATGTACCAATATGTGTATAGGAGGATATTTAAATTGTGTATGCGATCTCTTTACTTAGCAGAAACCAGTAACTGCTTACAGCTAGTGAATCGCAGAAAAACAGCTGCTCCACAGGAGGCATGGGAGGAAGTGTGATCTGAGCATCATTTACAGCAACCATTCGAACTGTTCAGCCTTGCAAGGGAGTTTATGCTCTACTTCGACTCCTTTGCCCTTAGATGCTTGCTGCAGTTTGCTCTCCCTGCAAGGACTTCCTGAGTGTCACAGTTATAGCTACAGGGCTCCGAACAGTGTTAGCTGTTAAAATGGCACAGATCTTACATTTAATTTGTGCTAATCCTGGTGCTGAAATGAGATTTTCACCATGCCAGGATTCATACTACAGATGGATATTGTGCAATTTTCTGTCTTGGCTAGGAGTTTTGTGCACAAATAGTATCTGTCCCCAGGAGTGTAAGAAATCACTTCTAAAGTGATGACACAGACCTACTAATAGCCATTCTAAGTGTCACATTAATAACAAAACGACTCCACAGCTTGACAGATGTGGGAAAAAAAAAGCATGAAACATATCATATAAGTCTACGTGTATCTTAATAAATTGTCTCCTCCAAGACTACAAGCATCTTAATAAATAAATAATCTCCTGCAACTCTCTCTCCAAGAAAGATTATGACAATCCTTGCATGCCTAGCTATGCCTTCTCCATCCAGTGACACCAATTGCTAGACATGGAGGTCCTCTGACAGAAAATGAGGTAGTCTACAGAGACATGAATTGGGTAATTTGGCAAAGAGAGAACTGGATATCTTTCAAGCCCCTTCTTGAAAACCAGAAAGCTACGGCTCTCTGAGTGCTCTGCAACACCCTTCTTGGGCAGAAAAATTCAAACATCCCCAACATGGACAGGAGTAACTGCTGAGAAAAATCCTGATTCCACTGAAGCCAACCAGCTGAGCTTATAATCAGTTTTACCAGCTTCTGAGCTACACTCAATCTATTGCTTTTTGAATACCCAAGAGAACTGCAGGCAAATTTTGGCTGAGGCCTGGGCAGTATGGAATCTGCTAGAGGAAGGCCCATTGTTCAGCTATAATACAAATTTAAATACAAAGTTGGGCTTAACACTATTGAGGAAAATCTTGTACTGTCACAGGGCTAACTGACTTTTCTCAAGCCATGAATTACTTTCAAAACCTAACTTTTCAAAGGAAAAAAAAAGTTCTTCAAAAATCAAGAACTGGATTCTAATTTCACCCCTGCAAACGTATGGGTATCAATGGAGCCATTCTTCCCAGTATTAGAAGCACAGTTCATGAGATCAAAAACAGCCTTATGAATCCAAGCAAGCTCTTCTAGAAAACCTCCAATCTACCCAAATCCCTAGTGGTTTGAGAGCAAATCACATCTGTAAGAGGTGTGTTTCACGAATGCTATAGTGTTTTAATGGTCAGCCCTAATACGTGTACCTCAATCACCCCTCAGAAACAGATAGTTTCTAGTATTTTGAAGTGACAGAAGTGATTTTTTGATGGAATGAGAAGAGAACAGAAATGGAATATCTCATGAATTGCAGAAAGAAAGAGAAACCCAGTATTTAAAAATCCTTTCAAGGGCTGAGTTGGGTTTAATATAGTGTTTGAATCCTCCAAAAGCAGGCAGATTAGGAGATGAGCTGGCCTCACAGCCTTTAAAACACATAAACATGCAGAGGATTTTTCAGCGCCTTCCATTGAGTTCTATTTCTTTATGCATGCACTCCTATCCCACCAAGACATTTTTAAAAAAGAATTCCAGACTTGTAATTTCCCTTTGAGTTAAGGTTTAAATTCATCTTCCCTGAAATAACTTTTTTCATATTCTTGTTTCTTATGCAGGATTGCACGCTTTATAGCAGTGATATTTGAAAAGCACTGCATTTAAATCACAAAGGGAGCCCCTTTCTTCTACAGCAGGCTATGGTCTTCTTTTTATGATTGCTGAAATAAATAATTGCTTTTGAGGCTGCAGTTATGATTCATTTGTACTACCTCCAGAAGAATAAAAGCTTTTTTTATGATTATTGTAAAAACTAGAGTGTATATTATTTCTTAGACAACATTTCAGTATTAAACATGAAGTCTTCTCTCTTTTGTTACCTACAGGATTCATTTATTGATTTAAGATTCAAATAAAAGTCACTGGATGGAACGAAGTAATTGAAGGACTGTGGCAAATTTTTTCAGTTTACTGAATTACTACACCTCCAAACACTTTACTTTATAATTATCTTCTTTTAAAGTTGCTATGTTCCTACAATTTTTTCCTCTCTCCACTTTTCAGTCATGAGATCAGCAGCTGTCAGCACTTCTTTCAGGGCCTAAACAACAGGCAGTACGAAATAAGCTGTTATGGGTCAGTTTGATAGTCACACCATGGGGAGAATGATATTGTAGACCAACCAGACCCCAACAAACTTCACAACTAGCTAAGTCACTCACACCTAAAGAGTGGCTCACCCCAACTAGGAATTTTTAGGCCCACATTAGAGTGCAGCCTTCTCCAGTGCAGACCCAGCAGCCATTTTCTGACCAGTGAGACCTTTTCAGTCCTCCCAGGAACCATGACAGCTAAACATCACCCATTCCTGCCTCCACCTCCTGTTCCCTGAACATGCCCATCTCTACTTTCAGTGGCAACTTGAAATACATGAGAAAAGTCAAATACAGATTTAAGAGGCCTATACAGAGGTTTCTTGACATGGTTCTTTGATAAATAATCCCTGTCTATGCTCATCAAGACAACCAAACTAGGAAAAGAGCAGCAGCATCTGTTTTGAAATATGATTTGAAGGTAGCTCAGTCCTGCTTCCAAGGTGAACAGGGCTTCAGTTTAAACGTAGACTCTCAGGAGGTTCAGGAAGACTGAAACCAAGACCAAAGACAGCAGGAGTGCCTCTTTCACCTCCGGAAAGGAATTAGCATATTCATATTTTCCACTTGAAAGCTAACTAATTTACACATTTACTAACAAAGTGGCGCTTTCTGAGGGGCTTTTTAAACCTTTACTATCTGTTGCCAGCTAAAATATTTGGGGACAAAGCCTACTGTGTAGGGAGCGCCACTGGAACTGAAGGGAGCTTTCTGTTTTCCTGTTTATGACGGCTACATAAATGAAAATGAAGCAAATGAGGGTACTGTCACTGGGAGAACCAGCTATTCTGCATGTGACATTTTTTCATGTAAGAAAACCTAAAAATACTGTGGAGTACATACAGATAAGACAGGGAAACAAATAACCAAGCAGTGGCTCAGTAGTGCTTGCCAAATCGTCTTCAGTCATTGAGGCTCCATGTTTTCCCACTGAAATTAGTTGCATCACCATTTATTTCAAAAACAAATCTGAATTTCAATCTTCCAGTAACATTTGCATTTGGACCTCTTCACCATCAACAGGATGCATGCTGCTTTGCAGAGGAAATTAAGGAAATGCCCTATGTGCTGAAATATCTTTCTGGATCTTCAGCAAAACCATGAACTTTTCAAACTCACTGATTTATGTATGTGTGTTTCTATTTTCCTTCCCCTTCAGATTTTTTAGATCAATTTTACGTTGACAGGTTTGAGCAGGACAGCCTGAAAGATGAGATCAAAGTCAAGCAACTCATTTGAGTCTTAGTTCAGAGACTGCTGCTGTTTGTAGTTTCATCTTTGGCAGCGTGAGGAAGGGCTACACCGAAAATGAAGGGATTTATTATGAATTTAGTGATTTAACATTATAATCCCAGCTACCAGGAGGAAAGTTAAAGTACATTTTGTCTCTCTTCCTTCTGCAATGCTTAAGGTATTGCAGGGGCACCAGCAGATCCTGGTTACACTGTAAACAGCTAAAAATCAACTTTTTTTTTCCTGCAGAAAAACAACCAAAAATGAAGCTGAAAATACCTCCAAGCTGGGTCTTTAGCTGCCCTAAACCATCACAGCTCAACTGAAGCTCTCTGGATATTTACCCTTGCATTCTTAAATGCCATCAGATACAACACGTAATCCTAGTGCAGAAAAGGGCTCAGATGTTTTCTCCATGTCTGAGAAGCTGGAAGGTAACTTAGGCCACTTCATGGGTCTTTAAGAGCCCCAAGTAGCAAGTGGGAGTTTGCAGTCCTGCAGCTGGGAGTCCAAGCGCTAAAACAAGAACATCTCAACACAGCCACCACTGCTCATTGCTTCATGGAGAAACCACCAGCTTAAAAAGCAATCATGCAGTTGCGTTTTGAAATTGGGTCTCCAAGCTCTGCCACAACTAGTGCTCCATAATAGGCCCAGATAAACTTTGACGGATGTTTTGAAGGGCAGAAGGTCTTGTGCATAACAGAATGAGTTACTGGCAATTATCGGAGAGTACAGTGCAGACTCATAAGTAACTGCTCTGTATGCAGTGTCCAAGCCTAGAGCTGGTTAAGGCAAGTCTGAAAAAAAGGCAGCCTTATGGACAGGACCTGTGGGGTGCGGAAGACAGAATGTGGCCCTTACTGAAGAGCAAGAAATTTGAGTCCCTTTTTCTAGCAGAAGGAATTACTGAGAGCCATAAACAAGAGATCAGCACATCCTTCAGGAACACTCTTCCTTGCAGGCTGAGTTTGTCTGCCTTCATGGGCGAACACAGCCAGGAAATAATAGGAAGCTGTTCAAAGGCAGTCTCCCTGTGAGATCACAAATGGACATCCCTGCAGCCGTGCAGCAGCCAAGGAACAAAAGAGATCTGCTCATGAATTAAAAACATGTTTAGGAGGAGGAGAATGCAGATACCCCTCAGGCAGCCAGGAGAGGAAGCCCCTGGCAAGGCATGTTTTTTGCTTTCCACAGCTGTCAGAGAAAGGCAGCGTTCAGACGGATGCAGGACAAGTGCAAGTCAGAAGTCCCCAGGGGCTGTCCTGGCACAAGGACAGGGAGTTTGGGGGCAGCCCTCCCTTCAGGACTTAATGACTTCTCACCCCCAGGCATTAGAGCATACACAGCTTTCTCCACGACTTTTCTGCTCATTCCCCTATACTTTCCGACCTGTTTTCTCCCGCCCGGATTCCCAGGCAGAAGTGAGGATGGGACTAGGGAGCTTGGAGGTGCTGCCACAGAAGACAGCATTCTCACGTAACAGCTTGTCAGCATGTTTTGTATGTGGCTCTGCAGGCTCTCTGTTCTTACTACCAACATCTGAGATACCCCAGAAGGGACAGGAAGCTGCTCCAGCCTGGTTCATTTATGATGACAATGAAACTCAGAAGCAGGTCTATTCCTGGGAGGACGATGCTGCAGGGAAATCTGGTTCATTCATTCCAAGGAAAGAAAGGTCTCTGACGGCTGCATGTCCAGCACAGGCACACATTTTGCTTGAGTGAGGTCCATGAGGTCCTACAAGAAGAGCTCTGGAGTAAACTCCTTGTTCATGTTGTGGTACGACATGAAAGGTCAAGGTGATCAGAAGTCAACTGGCAAGATTTTCCCCAGGGAGTTTGAAATACCTCTGGTGGTACTTTTGCCCAGGAAGTGGCTTATTCAGAAACCTTTCATGAATGTTTATTAAAAATAAAACACTAAAAGATTAATTCTGATCTGTGATTAAACCTAAATTAATATCTAACAGGGCATGTATAAAAGTTGACATTTGTTACTTGGGCCTCTTGTACGAGACACCCAAGAATTTTGCCACAGATGAGTTACTGTCCAATGAGGCAATTTATCATGCTGCCTTAAACCTGTGGGTTTAATTAACCCACTGCAGGTTCAGTGACTTCTCCTGAACACTGCTGCACAGAATCATCAAGTCATGAATATGTATATGTCAAGTAAAAATATTTTGGAAATTTTATGACATAGATATTTTAGCTCTTTCTTAAACAGTAAAAGGAATCTGTATGCGGCCCAAGAACCACTGCTTCATCCAAACAAGACAACCAGACTGTCCTAACCAAGAAACTTCGTGCTGGAGAGATGCATAATGAAACCAAGAAGGAAATCTTTCCAATCCATTCCACGGGCAAGTTCAATATCTTGTCTGCCTCTTACAGCAACATACGACTCATGCTGCAGACACATGCTTCAGCTTCTCAAAGCCTGCCTTTTGCACATTGTCCAAAAGGCTTCTGTGTTCCTTGAAAACACACACCCAAAGGCCAACCAGCCTGCGCGACAGAATTGTACTGGAAATATGGCAAACTAACTATCGCCACAATTGTTTAAGCAGAAAACAGTAAATTATGGGAGTCTGAAAAGAGCCTCAGCGTAACCACCCCTTTGCAGCCTTTGGGTTTCCATTCCCTTTCAACTATGCAGGCTGAGACAGGGGGGAAATTAAGAGACCCCACTCCCTGGAAAAGCTAGGTACTGAAAGAGGCAGTGAAATGGGATGCTGGTTTCTCCTCTGAGTCACTGGAAGCAGACACACCAGCTGGCACTGGAGGTAGGAGGGCAGGGAGGAAGGTATCAGCCTAGCCCCAGGTGAAGTCATACCAAGGAGATGTCAAACCTGACACTGAGCACCTGGGACTGTTTGTATGATCACGGCCCTTCTCGGTGCAGAAGCGGTGGCAGGATGCAATAACCTGTTGGGTCCCTGCCTGC
This sequence comes from Pavo muticus, assembly GCA_016647715.1. Taxonomy (NCBI): domain Eukaryota; kingdom Metazoa; phylum Chordata; class Aves; order Galliformes; family Phasianidae; genus Pavo; species Pavo muticus. The sequence continues at coordinate 215,000 of JACDJE010000520.1, read as the reverse complement.
TGCAGCCTACAGGTCCCCAGCAGCACGTTGCCCCTGACTGCCTGCTTAGCACTGCTCTGGCAGCACTGCTGAGCCTCGCAAGCAGCTCCTGCATCACACAACTGTCAGAGCACCAGAGGCAGGGAGTGATGTCTCCTCAAGTAGTATTTGATCTCTGCAGAATGAAGCGCCTCGTTTACAAGGTTTCTGAGATGGCTGCACACATCGACTCATTCTTCTTACACACACAGATGTGAATAAGAAAGGACAAGAAAAATCATGAAGTATGATGCCAAACCTCAGTCTGCAGCCAGTTTGTGTGTTTATGCATATAATGACTGGAGATGGAAAATCTATGGTCTTTAATTAGAGCAAAACCGATTTCTTTCTTCTTTGCTCTTCTATGAGCAAAGAAATCTTGAAACTCGGAGAGGAAAAGTGTGTTTGTTACATGCACTCAGCGCCAAGACAGAGGGCTATACTGAGAAACAGCCTGAAGTTCAGTTACTGCAAATGTAGAATAAGTCCTGCAGTTTTGCCAAGTCTCCTAAAGGTGGAACAGCCTGGAGTTTGACAGATAATGCGCAGTCAATGCTTTGTACAGAAGGCAGGAGAGACCCTGAACTACTCTGCTGCTAAGGAATTATCTGCAAAACTTCAGGTGTGATCTAAATCAGCATGCTGCTAAACTCCGTATTAGATAGAGACACAAGGACTCCTAATGCTACAGCATGGCACAGACTTGAAAATAAGAGGGTTTGTTTTGTGTGGCTGTTCTATTTGGAATGCTTACAAGACAGCTGTCATCCACTTTGATTAAGTTCCTTCACAAAACAGGCTTCCTGGAGTGACGCCTTGAAGGAAATACATATTCATGCACGTCTTTTACTCTGCTTGGAGTCCTACAGAATTTTTGGATATGCTTTACAAAATATACCGTCACTGCTCACACTAAACAACACTCACAGCAACTCCAGTTTAACTGGAAACCCTTTGTTGTCCATTTTTAGCCTGCTCTTCCTATGCGTTCCCAGTTCTGCTCTTTCCTATCCTTCTTGTTCCCTCCCCCCCACACCCTGCATGCTGAAACATTCCCTAACATGAGAAACTAAAGGAAAGAAAAAAGAAAAGAAAAACCACAGTTCTGAACACAGAGAGGGATGCAGCTTAATATGGCAGTGTTCCTCTTTGGCTGGGCCAAAAACTGATGGGCAAATAAATGCTCTGCAGCCAACAGCGGCTCTTATTGCCGGTAGACAGCATTTTGCATACTGAGACTCTGAAAAAGATACCAGACATTAACTCTAAATAAGCTACACAAGCTCTAAAGCGTGTAAACTTCCACATTTCTCCAGTCCCAAGTTGTTCTTTAAGCACAGGAAGCAGTGTCCCACCGTTTCATGACAAGTCAGGCTTAACAACAAATGTATAAACTAATCGATACAATCTGATCTGTGCACCATGAATTTGCTGCTGCCAGAAGTGCTGGTGGAAATCTCTTCCAATTGTGCTTTCTCTGCCTATTTTGTCCTTATTAACTGCGTCAGTGCCAGAAATGGTGTACACGTACAGAAAAGAAAGTCTTTCTGTAGGTCGCAGCTAATGGAAGTATTACTCAAATCAGAGGACCCAATTAGGTTCCGTTCAGGCAACAACAAAACTTTTCCAGTGCAGCAGCTAAAGTAATTAGCATCTCACAAAACTGCTGCTAAATTACCGTGTCTCATTAATGACATTTCTACGTTCCCGCTAAGAATGTTTGTTCAGTGTAACACGCGGGTTTCATTTAAGGAAGCAAGTGGATCTTTGCTGAGATTAAGTCACTGTATTTATGGAGAACAGGTGTGGAAACTCCTGTGTCATTTTGAAGGTACCGACAAAAAAAGGAAAAGGAAATAATTTTGACAATGGGAGGAAATGGGCGAAGGACATGAAAAAAAGTGCTACTTACAAGCCTCGGAGCCGAAGCCAGATTTTCTCTATCTGCTCTGGTTGCAGGTATTTTAGAGAGTTGCTCTCAAATTCTTCAATCTCCTTCGTGGGCGACTCCATGGCTGCAGGTTACCGCGTCGGTTATGGCTCGGCGAGGATGGGCGCTGCCCCACGCACACGCTCCACCTTTAACGGGGCTGCCCGCCAGTGGCCAACATTTCTGGCAGCCCCTGCTTCCCCCCCCCCAGGCGCTCAGGTGTACGCGGGGGGCACGCCAGCATCCTCGGGCAGACCCAGGGGATAAGCGGCTCAGCTCCGGACCGCAAACCCGTACGGATTTTTCTTTTATTAAAAAAAAAAAAAAAAAAAACAAAAAAACAAAAAAACCAACAATAAGCCAAGGACCGGTAATACTGGCTGAAGGATCTTTAGCAAGGGAGGGGAGGGAGGGGGAAATCCCTCGCTGCCAACTGAGCCGTCTGCATGGGCAGCTGGGGAGCCTGCACCGCCACGCCGGCGGCATCCCGCATCCCGCGCTCCCTCCGTGCTGCTCCCCGCCGGCTCAGCATTGCTCCCCCAGCCCCGGCGTGGGCTTTTCTTCCCCTCACTTACCAGCAGCGCTGACACGCTCAAAACCTGACAACCAAGGGGAAAGTCGTCTGTCAGCATAGCCCAGGCACAGCTCCTCGCTTTGCCGCCCTCTCCCTTGCACACACACGAACACGAGGGAACGGGCTATGGCAGAGGCTGGCGCTGATTAAAAGCCCGATCGAGCCAAAAGGAAGGGTAAATTACAGAAAGTGAGCGGCTCACTCCTGGCAAAGAGCCAACTGCTTCATCGCGAGGCTGCCTGCACTCAGGCAGAACACAGCGTGCAGCTTCAACTTGGGCAAAATTCACTTTAAAATAAATCGGTAAAGCAGCACTGCCCAAAGCCTCACAACACAGGATGGGGAAGTCCGCACAGCAGAGGGAGATCAAGCCCAACACATTAGTAACAGCCTTTTCAATGCCTTTCAACAAGAGCCACTAACAATACATGAGAAGACAATGCGTTATTCATTATGCGTGAGGCTTACAGCAGGACCTATGGCTGAACTCCTGGGTGCCCGCACCCAGCCACTGCCCCGGTTCTGCAAGGGTTCCCATGGGTGTCCTCACACCAAGCCCAGGCAGAACAAGAAGCAAGACACAGGGCATTTCTCTTAACACCACTGGGGTCCGTCCTCCAGGTAGGGAAAAGACAAGAGGACAGAGATGTCCTTTGTCACACCAACCCCACCGAAACTCCACTGAGATTTGGTGTTTTCAGCCAAAGACACTAAAGCTTAAGGGTTAAAGGGAAGGCAGGGGAAGGAGACATCATAGTGGGGATCTGCTACCGGCTGCCTGATAGGGAAGACCAAGTGGATGAGGCCCTCTATAAGCAGATAGGAGCAGCTTCACATTCACAAAAAATGGTCCTCATGGGGGACTTCAGCCACCCCGATATCTGTTGGATGGACAACCCAGCAGTGTACCAGAAATCGAAGAGCCTCCTGGAATGTGCTGACAATAACTTCCTCTTCCAAGTAGTACAGGAACCCACAAGGAAAGGCGCTATGCTGGACCTTGTCCTCACCAAAGAGGAGGGACTGGTGAGTACTGTAAAGCTCAAGGGCGGACTTAGCTGTAGTGACCATGGAATGGCGGAGTTCAAAATCCTTAGGGTGTCAGAGAGGGTGCGCAGCAAGCTTGCTACTCTGGACTTCAGGAGAGCAGACTTTGAACTCTTCAGGGAACTGCTTGGCAGGGAGAAAGCCCCGGAGGGAACAAGGGCCCAAGAAAGTTGGTTGGTATTCAAGGACCATCTCCTCCTCCTTCAAGGCCCAGAAACAGTGCATCCTGAGAAAAAGGAAGGCAGTCAAGAATGCCAGGAGGCCTCCATGGACAAACAAGTTGCTTCTGGACTTACTTAAGCTCAAAAAGAAAATCTATAGGGAGTGGAGGCAGGAACAGGTTACCCGGGAGGACTACAAAGAAGTTGTCCAAGTGGCTAGGAAGGAAACTGGAGACCTGGTTACGAGGGATACGGAGAAAGCTCACTTCTTTGCCTCAATCTTCACCAGCAAGGGTTCTAGCCACACTGCCCAAATTGCAGAAAGCAATAGCAAGAACTTGGAAAAGGTAGATCTGCCTGCTGTAAGTGAAGATCAGGTTCAAGACCACCTAAAGAACCTGAAGGTGTACAAGCCCATGAGACCCAATGAGATCTATCTATGGGTTCTGAGGGAACTGGCGCATGAAGTTGCCAAACCATTATCCATCATATTTGAAAGGTCATAGTGGTCTGGTGAAGTTCCCACTAAACGGAAAAGGGAAACATAACCCCCATTTTCAAGATGAGAAAAAAAAAAGATCTGGGGAACTATAGGCCAGTTTGTCTCATCTCTGTGCCTGGCAAGATCATGGAGCAGATCCTCCTGAAAGTCCTACTAAGGCACATGGGAAATAAAGACAAGTGATTGGTGGTAACCAACATAGCTTCATCAAGGGAAAATCATACCTGACAAACTTGGTGGCCTTTTATGATGGAGTTACAGCATCAGTGGGTAAAAAAAGAGCAACTGATGTCATCTACATGGACTTGTGCAAAAAATTTCATACTGTCCCGCATGACATCCTTGTCACCAAATTGAGAAAAATGGATTCGATGGATGGATCACTCGCTGGATAAGGAATTGGCTGGGTGGTCGCACTCAGAGTTGTGGTCAACAGCTCAGTGTCCAAGTAGAGACCGGTGACGAGTGTTGTTCTTCAGAGATCAGTGTTGGGACCAGTGCTGTTTAACACTCTTGTAGGTGATATGGACAGTGGGATCAAGTGCACCCCCAGCAAGTTTGCAGATGACAGTGAGCTGAGTGGTGCAGTTGACACACTAGAGGGAAGGGATGCTATAAAGAGGGACCTGTACAGGCTTGAGAGGTGGGCCCATGCCAACCTCATGAAGTTCAGCAAGGCCAAGTGCAAGGTCCTGCAGCTGGGTCAGGGCAATCTCAAGCACAGATACAGGTTGGGAAGAAAATGGCTTGAGAGCAGCCCTGTGGAGAAGGATTTGGGAGTGTCTATTGATGAAAGATTCAACATGAGCCGGCAGTGTGCACTTGCAGCCCAGAAGGCCAACTGTATCTCAGGTTGCATCAAGAGAAGTGTGACTAGCAGGTTAAGGGAGGTGATTCTGCCCCTCTACTCCGCTCTCGTGAGACCTCACCTGGAATACTGCATCCAGTTCTGGAAAGCTGGGGAGGGACTTTTTATAAGGGCATGTATCAACAGGACTAGGGGAAATGGTTTTAAACTGGAAGAGGGTAGATTTAGACCAGATATCAGAAAGAAATTCTTTACTGTGAGGGTGGTGAGACACTGGAACAGGATGCCCAGCAAAGTTGTGGATGCCCCCTCTGTGGAAGCATTCAAGCCCAGGCTGGATGGGGCTTTGAGCAATCTGGTCTAGTGGGAGATGTCCCTGCCTGTAGCAGGTGGTTGGAAGTAGATGATCTTAAAGGTCCCTTCCAACCCAAACCATTCTGTGATTCTAAGCAGAGCAGAACTAACTGTCAAAACACCGTGCTACCCTTAACACAGTTTGTCGCATATTGCAAATGTTGCCTCGTGCCATCTTTAGAGCAGAGCCTGCGATGCAGCAGTTTGCCACACCAGGGAAGTCAGGCTCCCATGAAAACATACTGGCTGTGATTTCCCATGCCAGTTGTACAGGTGTGGAACGCTGACACACATAGCAGTTGGTGGAAACGTGAATACATTAATTAGCCGAAGCAAGAAAGCCCTTGTTTAAAAAGCTTAAATCAGTTCTTAGAAACATAACTTGGCTACTTCAAAACCCAGATAGACAGTGTAGTAACAGACGATTCCTGCCTGCACAGAGATTATCCTACCCTATGAGCACAAATACACACAAAAAGATAAAAACAACAGATTCTATACAGATCTATACAAAATCAGAGAGGTTTCAGCTTTGAGATCTGTTACGTGCAAGAGGGTACGTAACCAGGCTCAGGCTGCTGATACTGCACAACAAATCACCAGTTTCACTCTCTTGTGTTTGCATATTCCAGAGTGAAACTGAAAACTAGAAGCCTTGCATCCATTCATGTAAAAAGCAGCTTTCAGTAAGGGAGGAAAAAAAAAAAAAAAACTTTTAAGTAAAAACTTTCTTTCCAAAGTAGAAAAAGTGCCAAAGTTCATTTTAATTCTAGTGAGATTAGACAAGTTCCATACAAAGAAGAAGATTAGACATGACATACACGCGAGGCCATAAAAGGTATTATCACACTGAAAGACAGAACAGCCTGTATTAACTGAAACTTTAGATTCTTCAAGTTTTGCCAATTTTGGAGCACTTTTGATCTTGTCAATAACATGACCCGGTCTTCCTGACTCATCAGTAAGACCCAGAAGCTCTGCCACATGCTCCATAGGTGACAGGTAATCATTTCCCCACTCCTAATCTCAGCATCTCTATCTGAGAAACAGCACAGCATTACCACCTGCTTGTGGGAAGGACAGTAAGATGTTTGATGAAAAGGTCACAGTAAGAGGAAAGCAATGCCATAATTCACTATTTCTACATCACCTTGCCCAAGAGCATACAGTTGATATTAGACCTATCTTGGGCCTGATTCTCCATATGCAAGCCATCCCATTTCAGAAGAACCACTGCAGTTTTTAGTACTTCTGTAAACACACAGATGCTGAGGCTTCCATTTTGCCTTAGGAGGCACAGCTCTCCCACCCCCAGTTCCCAAGTGTTTCAGATAATTTAAAATAAACCCCACATGAAAACCAAAAGAAAATATTCAACCTCATGGACATGCATGAGGCCCACCACAGTTACATTAAATAGCCAGCAGAATGAAACTCTCCTTTTATGCTTCATCCTTTCCCATGTACCTCTTTAAATTCTATTGCTGGATGCATAGAATAGTATTTTCTCCATCCTGCTTTAGTCAGGAGCATTTTCCAAGACGTTTCATTTATTGCCAGGAATCATCATGGCAATAAATAAATAAATTGTGGCACCAGCATGCCACAATTCATACACCTTTTAAATAAACTTCTTCCTTTAAACTGTAAGTGTATCAGCTACAGCTTAAGATATGTCAATAGCAATCTGATGGCAGTGTACCCTGTGTGTCCACAGCTGACCCGGGTGCTGTGCCTTCAAAATACCAACCTGTGCCAAAAGATGCATAATGACGGAAGAGAAAAATCATAGAATCATAGGATTACTTGGGTTGGAAGGGACCTTGAAGACCATTCAGCTGCCACTCACTACATCGGGCTGCTCAGGGTCCCATCCAACCTGGCCTTGAACACCTCTGGGGACAGTTAAAAAATAAGTTACGAAAGAAAGCAAAAACTTTTATTTTCAGCTGATATCTAAAAGCAAATAGGGACAGACGAGACTAAGGATTAAACAAAAGTTACTACAAGTTGCAGAAACACCAGAAAAATGATGAACCAATGCCATAGTTATGAAGGCAGACATACAGTGGAGAGATACTGGGCAGATAGAGAGAAAGGAGCAGAGAAGAAAAAATAGAGAAAGATGAGATTCTGTGTGAGGCTGCCTCCACAGAAGTAAGCAAATATTGATGCTGTTAATAAGGTGATACAGGAGAACACAGATATTCTCCCATCCCTGAATAGTGCGTGGCATTTTGTATCGTTGTATTTTGACCTCCAAGAGCCTCTGAGCTCAGAGACTACTGAATACAGACTGTACGTTCTGATAGCTAATTGTAAAAATAAATAAAAGCAGGAAGTTGAGACGGGTGCTAGATCAGGAGAATGTGGAGAAAAAAATGTCACTGCACTCAGTTGCTGAGGAAATGAAGGGCTGGACTGATACCATGTCACAGCAATGATATTTATAGGAGTTACAGGCAGAGATAGGGCTTCCAGGGTTTGCAGGAAACAAGGCGATATGCAAAACACAAAATGGGAGGAAAGCACATTGGCAAGAGAAACTTCAGTGTCATACCCCATGGAAGCAAGTGGAAAGCCTGAAGGCAGCCACAGAGGAATTGGGAATGTGCCTGAGGATGCTATCTCCTATGATAACAGAAGTTCCAGAGATTGCTCAGAGACAGTGAGGAATTCCCCACAGCTGAGCAGCAAAGGACACTGCCTGCTGCCTGCATCACAGATAACTGGCACCTCACACCACCCCTGTACCTCGGGGAGGTCCCCTAGGCTGCAAGACAATATGTGGTCATGCAGAATCAGGTCCAGTGATGGCCTCTGAAGTTACAGGGAATAAAAGCATAAACTATTCCCCAGATAGCCCTCATTACCTTGAAGTATTATGAGGGACAACCCAGTATGTTTGCTCCAGGAATCTCTTCTGAATGACACAAAGAACCACTACTTGGCTGCTGCTCACTTGCAAGCACTCACAGCAGTTTTCCCAAAGGAAAAGATGCCTATGCCAGTTTGGAGCACACTGTCTGCTTGAAACCCTCCAGCAGCAACCCCAGAATACAACAGCATTCTCCATTTCCTGCACTACTCCCCATTGCGCTGATGCCTGCTGTTGAAAAGCTGTTGTGTTAAACCTTTCTGCCTCTTGATGCCACAAAGCACAACGTCCTTCTTTCCACCCATTTGGTGTTAAGGTACGAAGGGATTAACACAGGTCAACATACAAATGCAAGGTATTGATAACACCATGCCTGAGCTCGAGTTCAGGATTTCCTGAGTACCCAAGTCCTCCTGCAAGTTGCCCCTCAGGCACTGCAGGAGGGATTCAGGACACCGCTGCGATCTTCATAAAGGTCTAGCCCTGGATTTCTCCCTGCTGCTCTGTGATGTGGGAAGGGGTCCATGTGAGAAAGAGTCCTCCCTAACCCTACAAGCAGGTGCCCTCTCTCCTTCACTTGCCTGTAGAAGAGGACCCAGGACAACCACCACCAGCAGCTTTTGCATGATCCCATCCTAGGGCAAGAGGTCAGCACTGCCAGTGACAGTGAAGGATGAAGGGCAACACTGAGGTTTCAAGCAGAGCAAACAAGCCCTGTGCTGGTTTCCTCCTTCATCACAGCACAGAGACCCAGGTAAATGGAGGCTTCGCCTTCTTTGATTCTTCTCCCTCAGACTGCACTTACATTCATCCTAAAAGACTCCTGACTGAGTGCTGTGCAGAAAGGCTCTTAATTACAGGTTCTTTTCCCTCCTTAAGGTACACTATTCTGTAGGACTACTGATATGGGTAGATGCTGCTGACACAGCAGAGAGGTGTGAAAAACACAGCTCAGGAGGGTAACATCCACAATTCACTTTTCCAAAGGATGGCATCACTACAAAACAGACAAAATAGCTGAACATACCGGAGTGGGACTGCCTTCCTCAGGGTGATGGCATAGGTATTTCAAACACAAAACCATGAGTCCAAAGCAGAAGTTTCAGGGACACCCTTGCTTGGCACACCACTGCACTGTATACTGGGCTTTACCTTCATATTAAACACCTCAACGACACTTTTCCTTCAAGGCACCTATAGTTCTTTTATTTTTTAAGCAAAGAAGAGAAGTGCAAAAGTTCAGCAACCTCTTTGCAGACCTCACCAGAGCTTGACAGGGATAGCAATAACATCTATAAGAGCCACTGAAACACATGCAAAAATGCTGCCAAAACAGCGGCCTGTCTGGTGGAAACAGCACTTCAGTGGGCACAAGCAGACTGGGGCAATAACTCCAAAGAGCAAGATGGCTGAAGTCTTTACAGGACTCCAGCAAAGCCCACATAAACCACCCCGTGACACAGAAGTGCTATGGGCATTGTAAGTGTGCTGAAACATTGCCTATTGCTATTGCTGTATATTGTCTATGTAAGCACGCATTTTCTCCCATCAATTAATCTGATTTGACAGAATGAAAGCTTCAAGCATTATAACAACATCTATAATTAGTACTACTGCAATGTATTCATTTGTCCTTCCACACATAAACAATCCAGAATACATTTTATTTTCTTACCAGTAATGCCTCCAACCAAAATTACGGCAAAGTGTTTTCACCATTGCATGTCTGAGTCTGGATCTCTGAACTTCAGTTACAGCAAACGCTGTGGTGAGTCTGCCAGTATCATATTCCAAAATATTATGCAAATACTATATTCAAACAGTCTGTAAAACATTGACAGTTCTGCTAATTGTGCTAATGCCAAAATAAGCTGGGTAGATTCAGCTCAGTCTTTATTCCAGTGGTAAAAAAAACAAGTTTGCTTTGTTAAGAACAATTTCGTTTTTTTGGGAAGGACTTAGGATCCATTGCTTCACTGATTTGCGTTTATCTTAGGTATTCTTCATATTTAAATATAAGAGAGCGATCAGAAAATATTCAGGTGTTGCAGATGATTTGTATTTATCTTTGGGGAAAAAACAAGCATTCCAGTGCTCTGTCCTAAACGGACCTTAACTTCAGGAAGATGAACTCTGAAAAATGTAACCACGGTGCTAAGTGTACGAAGAGTTAAAAAAATCACACGACTCAGAAAGTGAAAAAATGAGGCAATTCATCTAATAGCATAATTAGCTTTGTCACCCTTCACTACAAAATAGATGGTAGTGAACAAAATTACCGGTACCTGATTCAGCTTTTGGTTGCTGGAAACACATTAATATTCACCTAAACATTAAGCATTTTCAATAGCAAGAAACTGTCACCAGAGCATAGATGCCTCTGTCCTATTTATTCAAGGACGTTATAGGGTCCTAAGTCTAATGAATCTACTCTAAAGACTCATAATTCAACCACACCAGTGTGAACAAGCAACATCTCTGTGCGATCTGGAGATACACTCCTATAAGTTAGGTACCTTGGTTTCAGACTTTTCTTGCAATTCCACATTCTAATCTTATTAAGCTAGACCAAGTACAACTCAAACTGTAGTTTGCAAGAGAAATTCAGTCTCTTTTCATTCTTCCTAAGATTAGATTTTAGGGCTTGTCGGTAACTGGTCCCTGCCATAGTGGTGCAGCCATTAACGTCAGCATAAGTGACGGCTGGAAGACAAGGCCACAAGTGCCAAAGTTAGCCAAGCAACAGCAGTCTAAGGGCCTGTTAGCTGCCTTTAATTACAAGCAATCATCCAGCTCCCTTAGGGCTGGGGAATTATGATTTCTGCTGCATCCAGTAATTACAGATAGTTTTAGCTTCTCTGTCTGGAAGGAACACAGACACAACCAGCCCAGAGAATGCTGCACTTTCCAAAAGTTTCAAAAGCAGCAAACTAGATATTAAGACTACTGCATTGGATGCGTGTCCTGCATCCTAACAACATGTTCAGTCTTGAACTACATCAGGGCTAGACATACTGTGGAGAATTTCAAGCAGGAGTTTTAGGAGAAGGCAAATCTAAGCACTCCAGGTAAGAAAATAATAAGAACCCTGCAAAAGCAACAGTAAAATCATCACCACCAAAGAAAAAAAAAAAAAGCTGGTAGAAAAGGTGCTGCTCATTTAAACTTGTCTTTAGTTAGGTGAATTGAGCTGACAGGTTCGACTGAAAGCTCTGGTGACTGGCAAAAAAATTTCTGTCAGTGCCATCGACTAATATTCCCATGAAGACAAATGCATACTTCTTTTGTAGTCTGTCCTTCTTGATCCAGGGTTGCTCAGTTTGTGTAAAGGCAGATTTTCAAGAAACTTGTAGAAACCTTCAATTTGGGAGGCTTACCAAAAAGAGAAAGTTTCCATGCTGATGACATTAAATTATTACTTAAACCATGTCCTTGCAATAGCTTCATAAAAATCCATATTGCTCTTCAGTGCTGCAACTTTGACAAAAGCACTGTCACCCCTGAAGGGCATTTTTAAAAGTCTGATTTTCTTTAATGACCTCCACAGCACCAGAAACTCTTAACATTCATATTACCATATGTGACAGTTTAGGAGGGATGTGTGAGAGAGTAGTGATGGATGAGAGAAAAGGAGCTTTATAAAATGCTTAGCAAAAAAAGAATGAGGAGAGCTTGAAAGCTTGGTTATAAAAACTCTTGGCAAAAGCAGGTGAGATGTGAGTAATAGTCCAAGCAATTAATTACTTAAAATAAATACCTGATGAGAGGATTAAGCAAGATCTGGCTTTCTAGTCTTTTCCTTTTTCAGCAGCAAACATCCAAAGAAGTCAAAATAGGTAATTTTTGAGGACTTGAAGCCTGTATACAACTTCTCAATAGTTTCCTGCTCCAGGTTACAGCTCTTCAGATGCAAAGGGATCAAATATATACTGAAGTTGGTTCAATTTGAGCGAATTTGACTCATATGTGTTATGTTTTCTTTTTAATCACTATTTATATATTTGAAAGATAGAAGTGGGAGTTTTTTCACTTGCCCCTGTCTCATATACAAAGTATGTTTCATTAAAAAGGCCGATGCTGCCCCCTGTGCTATTCAGTATACACCAAGTATAAAGGGTGAAGATAATACTTATTGTCTGCCATATATTATCCTTACTGGAATTAAGAAATAAATCTATGACTGTCATGGAATATCTGTGCATATGCCATTAAATTATATGTTTAAAGGAGTGTGGAAGTATAAATCGCATAAATCACACCTCTACTTTTGCTCCTTTGTTTTTTTGTATTAAAATCTGCTGAGTTGCTGTACAAAAGGAAGATGTCCAGTTGCTTTTTTTTTTTAGCACTACCAGTGCTTTTTGAGGGAAGGAGCCCAAGTGCTATTCCTTCCCTTCTCATCCAGTGTCTGCTGCAGGGAGACGGATAGCCAGCTCTGATGGCTCCACTGGCTCTTGCCAGCAGAGGGGAATAGCCAAGTCAAAGCTATTCGACCCTCCAGCTATGGCTGACTGCAGCCCAAGTGACAAATGTTAGCCTTGGGACTTTTATGTAGATCTTTTTCCACCCAAATTCCCCAAAATTAAAATAATGTGTGGCTTATTTTACCGTGTATGACATACATTGGACATAGGTACAAGCAGAAGGTGGCTGCTGAGCCTGGGAAAGTTCATCCCGACACATGTAAGCAAAATTCAAAACTATACTGCTCTGAATCCAAGGAACCCGGTAAATTATCATCAGAGATATATCTGCCTGGTAGCAGAGATTCTCAGCAGACAGGATTCGTCAGCTGAAGTGATTCACAAAGCAGAAGCTCGTTAGCCTGATCTCAGTAGTGTGCCAGGCATTAGAACCAGTGAGAAAGAAAGTAATTAAAGAAAAGGGAAGTGGAATAAGAAGCAACATCTATTTCTCACATTGGATCATGGCTGATTAACCTGGGATCAATTTCCTGTGGTCATTAAGAACATAGTAGATCTAAAATATTTGGAGCTTACAAAGACCTCAGATTCAACATTTTGAAAAAAAAATCACACAGGAACAGCAATTACAATGTGCATAATATGACTAAAAGCAAACCAAGCATGTGGGTAAGTCACCCTTCTCAAGACACTCCACTGCCACAGCTGTTCTGTCCTCCCTCCTTTTGCTGTGCAACTAAATCATCCTGCAAGAACAAAAACAAGGATGGCTACTGCTTTGACCAGAAGGTTTTGAGTGCCCATTCAGGAAGAACGTGCTAATAGGTTTGATTGTCTGTACGTGTTGGGAGAGATTACACACAGATTGGTATTGCTGCTCCTTCTTCTCATGATCATGTTATACAGACAAGTATCCTAAAAACAGACCGGCTAACACAAACATTGCAAAGAAAATGAATACCAATGAAACCCTGAACACTGCAAGTTACAGTTCATTGGGGAAACAAACAATCTTTCTTCTTAGTAAGAGATTTACAGTCTTCCTCTTTCCTTTCACTTACCACCCTTCCAAGGTTGCCATCCACAATTCTGAAAAGCAGCCCACTGACTCAAAGACCACCTCCTTACATTGCTGGACTTTCAACGTGAATTTTAAAGTGGGCAGCATTTTGGCTAAAGAAAAAAAAAAAAACTCCTGCATCTACAAGGACTGCTTTTCAAACTGACTTTCCAAAGCACTACCAGAAAATCACTGAGAGTTTATAAGCGACATTTCACCCTTAATGTTCACCATTGCCTTATGGCATTTCACTGGCAACAGCAGAATTTATCAGTAGCTAAAAACCTACCAAGATAAATCTGCGCTGTAAGAACAAGTGATATTCATACAATCTTCATTTAAGCTAATTCCTACCATTTTCATTTAAATTAGATCCATTGATCAGATTTCAGCACTGTCTTGATCACACTCTAATCTGTTTCTCCATTCCCACTGCACATTACTGCACCCTTGGCTGCTAGTGATAGATTTAAGGATAAATTGAAGTACTGATAGCAACAGTGCAGGAGGCTGGTGAAATGACTGCCCTGAGGGTTCCCATGTCTGGCATGTGAGTGGTGCCTGGGAAGGACAAGAGAGCAAACCATCCCCAAGGAGCAACCATCACTCATCTCCCTCTTGGAGCTTGCTGGCAAAAGTTTGATTTGGCAAAGGGGACTGCCTAGGCTCCTTACTTTACAGGTCTGGGCTCAATCTTTTTGCCCACTTTCAGTGTTTGTGTCATTCTTCACCTGTATCTACAAAGCGATGGAAAATAGGTAGAAAACTCTTAGCCAAATCCTGTGCAAAAACCTTTGTCCATTACAAATGGCCTAATGTCCTCTCCGGGCATCTCAGATTCAGATCCTTGACATCAGTCCAGCATATAAAAACCAGCGTACGTTCACATGTTCACAAAGTTCTATCAGTGCAGCATGAAGGGGCAAACTGATACAGAGGAAAAAACTGCTGGGCTATGTTTTGAAGGTCCCTCAATTACAACCACTCCATCTCTAATATAAAATGATTTTGGAACTATCCAAATGTGGCTTGTGAAATTACTCATCTAGGTAACACCTGGGAAATACTTAAAGTGTATTTTACACGCCACAGCATAAAATAATTACCTTGCAATGGCATTTTAATAATAAAGAAGACTACAATTAAATCAGTATGAAATCAAGAAGCTTTTACGCAGTCGCCCTTTAGGAACAGATCTGCCTTTGCTAGAGCAGTGGGTTATATGACTTTCCTTCACATAAATATAATACAGCATCACAAGTCCATCAAACTTGATCCTAATAAGACCAGCATAGACCAAAGAAGTATCCATTAGCTTCATTCATGCCTTAATGCATTTCCTTCTCACCTGCTATCTCGATTTTATAAATATATGCTCAGCAGCAGCCAGTTCACTCTCCAGTAAATATTTGATTTGTATGTATGAAGCATCTGCCACTGTAATAACTCAGTCCAGAGCATTTCCTAAAAGGATTATTATCGCTTTTGGATTCTTATGGCTTTAAATGTTCATCCAGTCTCAAATTCTCACTTTTCTGTATGTCAATTGTGACTGTCTGCACAGAAGTTAGAATTACACGTGTGCATGCAAGTGTGAGACTAGATAAAAGAATGTTAAGGTAACAAAGGCAAGCACTGAAAGTTGAAAAAGCAAGTACAAAGAGTGCACAGACTCCGTTACATGAGAACAATCTGAGAAAACTTCCAGCTATGTGACTATATCCATTTTCATACTGCACCAGGCAGACCCTGCACTGCTTACAGAGGTCTTAAATTTCTCCATGGTATTCAGTGATATTCACATCTTGCCATATCAAATTGCTCAGCGTAGCAACCAGAGCAGATACAGTCTAAGAAGTACAAAGGCTGCAAATAGACTTACAATAATGATTTACTTTTATTCCATACATATAGTCACGCACAGTATATGATATCTGTAAGGAGTTTGAAATGGCATTTCTTCTTCATGCAGCATCCCATTTTCATTATAATTCCCCCTACCGTTAGACACTTCTGTTTTCATCTGTATGGGACAGTACCATTTTCCCATATTTTGCACAAATGTTCATTGTGTTGATATGTTTTTTTACCTAAATGTGAATTCTGAAGATGCTGGTGTAAACATATTACACATGGACTGTGCAAATGTTGAGTTTTAATAAAAAGTCATAAATATGATGCCTTACAGGAAGCATAGCCCTTGAATATAAGTGTGATTTGGGGACTTTTGTACCAATAGAACAGTGCTTCAATTTGATTGTCCGTAATGCAAAATATTAATAAACCTCCCCGTGGAACTTGGCAGCAACTGAACAGCAGCCTAATTTCATGCTGTATGAAATCTCAGTCTGTACATAAGTACTGAACAAACTCTCCACAGCATCCAAAAACCTTAATTCACAATCTGATAGTGAATACCCAATCTGATTGTGAATTAAGCACGAGTGTACTGAAAACACATGAACAGATTCAGAGTAATGTTTAGTGTCAGTTGCTAGTCATGTCAAAGCTCTGTCTTTTTAGACTCGTGGCACTGATTTGTAGATATTCAGAGGCTCATAGACATGACACTTTCTGTCTGCATTTGGCCAGAAAAAGGAAATTCCCTCATTTCACCATCTCTGACTTCATTCCAGCAGCTACACACTCCATTATAATGCATCCTGAAATTGACGTAGCCAAAGAGTCTGAGCAATTCTAACCCACGCGACCTGACAAATTGTGACTCATGCTTTTAATCAAAGCTGAGGAACAGCATTTTGCTGCAACATTTCATCTTGCAAGTGTGCTGAGAAGAGTGGAAAGAGAAGGCTTTGTCTGTTTTCAATTGAAAGCAAGGTATATCATCTAGTAGAGAATTGTGTGCAAATAATTACTAGAATTGATATCCACTGCACTCATTTACTCTGAGATTGGTGCCTGAGTACACTGTACAGATAAAAAGTTATGGTTTAAAGAAAGGAAGGGAAGGAGAGGAGAAAAACAAAGTACTTTGTGAAACTAAAGTAATAAAAAGTAGGTCATGCCACACTTGCCATCAGAAAACCTCCACGTTTCTGCAGAAATATGGGAGAATGAATACTATTTATTTTATTTGCAAATATTCCAGTGATTTGGAAGCTTAAATTCCCAATATATATTCAACAGTATTTTCACATGCCAGTGGAAGATTCCTATCAAAGCCAGCATTTGTAGGACAGGGCCGGTTATTGCCTCATATTGGCCCAAGCATATAGGTGGGGTTTTTTTTCGGTGTATTAATGGGCACTACAAAGCAAAGCTTGAAATTCTAACAGTGAGCCCAGTTTTCTACACTGTAGAGTTCTGATTTTGATTACACAATTTGATAATGCAAAATAAATCAACAAAATTTAACTTGTTTTTTTTTTTTTTTT
>JACDJE010000520.1:0-197445 GCA_016647715.1 Pavo muticus | reverse complement strand
GTGGGAGAGAGGCTCAAAGTTGTATGCCTGAAGCACACTTAGAGTGGAAAAAGCTCTGTAACACTATTAAGCACAGCCAATTAGACAAGAATGAGCCGGTGTTGATAAACAATCCCATGCAGTCCAAAATCTCCCCTTCCAACAGCTTCACATTAAAGAGATTGGTTCTAACTCCATCTTGTATAAGCATGACCTCTTCTGCAGAGCCCCAAAAGCCAACACTGCTATAACGTGACCTACTTGCTTCCAGTGTGTTAGGTCATCCATCATTTTGGAGCATTTTTATCTATAAAGCAAAATTGTTTTCCAAGGGCTTTTATCAGCAAGCTGGGAACACGCACAAAATATCTCTCCTTTTGCTCTGTATTATCTGGACAAACTTAAGTGGTGTCAGAGAAAAGAGCTTTCTGCACCCTCTTTTCGTGTTTACCATGAAGACTTCTCTAATGTCTTTACGATACTTCCCCATCCTGTTCTTTCTTCTTCATTCCACCGTTGAACTGTGAGTGTAGTTCTGCATGCATACAGATAAAAGTATAGGGTACTAATTTTGTATTTGAAATGTCAGGCCTATCATACATCACTGTACACAAAACAGAGAAGCTATCCTGGATATTTTTATTTTACAGTGAAAAGACAAAAGAAAATGTTACAGATGTGAACACTTTGAATTTTATTACAATAATAAAAAGGGGAAAGAAAATTCAGGAGAAGTAGAATAAAAGCTCAGTATTTTAACTGAGCTAGCAGCTAGTCCAGGGTTTCAGCTAACTGCTAAATAGCGATTATTTTCACAATGTTTACTATTTGCAAAATTTGAGTTGACAGCTACCAGATAAAGACCCTGGCCAAAAAAAGAAATTAGGAAATTTTCCAATAACATGATGAATTACTCACTGGTGAGTTTCCTTAATGACCAGAATAATGCACAGAATGGCTTTTTTTGTTGTTTTTGTGGTGGTTTTTTTTTTGTGAGAAGGACTCCCTACTCACCTTGTAGAATGCCAGAGGATTCAGAAAAAGTGGCTCAAATTCAAAAAAGCTGGATTAATATTTGTTAGTGCTACAGTTCATTGCTAAAGCTGCAGTTTGAATGCAGTTTGAGACAGGGCCTTTTCTTGGTTTTGTTTATTGTTTTGTCAAAGGGCGTATCAGTAAAATATTACTTTTGTAGCAGAGGAGGAAAGTAAAGCCATAAGATCACAAGGGATGACAAAGAGATGACATCAACTTTACTTCTGTGGGCAAATGGGATTTCAGAATTTGAAAGCACAAGTTCTGTGATCTTGAATAAGAATTTTGACTCATTTCCATAGAGAATTCTATTAAAATAGAATTCCTCAGGTGAAAGTCCAAAAATTCAAGCAAAATTATCCTTCAGAGTGAAAATACACCTGATTTCTCCTGACACCGTAGCAAAACTGGACAAGTTCTGAAAAGCTTATTAGAGAGCAGCTTAGAATAACGTAAAGCAGAAAAATGCATTCCAGTAACTGATGAATAAGACTTGGTCAACTAGACAAGACTGTAAAATGAAGTGCATTAAGAGGCAAATGATTTTAATGCATATCCTTTCAGCACCTGGGCTCATGATTCTCAGAGGCACGTAGATGCTAGTGAAGAACAGAGGCAAAGGCACAACACAAAAACACCGTGCAGCTCTCCATTAACTGCTTCCAGATTTCAGAAGAAGCTTTCTAGAACAGTTTGCTTCCACTGCTTGAACTGATGACAAATCTTAAAAATAATGGACAACACACTTAGAATTTAAAAAAAAAAAAAAAANTTGTTTTTTTTTTTTTTTGGCTAGGTCTGAACATCTTATTACACAGAGAGATCTCAAAGGATTCGATTATTTTCACTTGCATTGGGGAGCAATAAAAGCAGCCCCCATTTGAACATGAACTCAAAAGACCTATTAATTTTCACCTACTGAAGAATTTCAGCACATAGCCAGGAAATCTACAGCTTGGTCAAACTGCAGCTCCAACTCCACTGCTGGGTTAATTCCTCAACCGCCACAACAGAAAATTTTGCTACAATGTGGGGCTCTGCTGACCCATAACTAACAGCCTCAACAGTGCAGAGGGGGAGATCTCTGCAAAGCAGAAGGCATGGGGAAGCCTCTGGCAATGCTTCAGAGGCAAGAACTTGCAGAAATCTTGCTCCTTGAGAAAGAGGGCAGAAGTGTCCTCCTCTCCCTAGGGCAACCCTATACAGGCAAGTTCTGGAGACAAACCCATACATACCTCCCATTCTAGGATACCAGGTTATCAAAGAATCATAGAATCACAGAATCACAAGGTTGGAAAGGACCTACAAGATCATCTAGTCCAACCATCCTCCCATTACCCTTGCTACCACAAGCACTAAACCATATCTCATAGCTCCTCATCCAGACACCTCTTGAACACTGCCAGGGACGGCGACTCCACCACCTCCCTGGGCAGGCCATTCCAGTGCCTGACCACTCTCTGAGAGAAAAAGGTTTTCCTTACGTCTAATCTAAACCTCCTCTGGCACAACTTGTGGCCATTTCCTCCTTACATCTGTTCTGCTTCGGAAAATGCTTAATTTTCACCCCGAAGTACTTTCAGTCTATTGTTTGTTTGTTGTTTTTTTTTTTAATGGGAATAGTGGTGTCAGGTCTGGAAATTCACTGGCAGCAAAGCAAAGGCTGTTGGAGTTCAGAATAATGGTGTGACCAGCAGGGCACTCAGAACATTTTACTTGGTGCTGCGATTAGAACATAAGGCTGTTACTGTAAGCTAAGCCTTTCAATGGACTAAGCCATATCTTAGTCCCTTACAAAGTCACACAGCACCAACCATCAACTTTATCAAAAAAAGCCTTTCTCTGGAAACACTCACTGAGTACACCAGAATTAGCCGGCAAACTTAAATCTGGGGAAGTGTCCATGGTGTGGGTTTCAGTTCCAAATACCAGAAGCTAACAGCTGGAAAACTGCACGTTGGCTTAGTTCACAGGAAAGTTCCTCCTGATACTAGACAAGTAAACCCACACTTTAGCTCCTTACACAATCCAAACAGACAACTCTGCTCAGAAAATTTTGCAACTTTTTACTCCTAATGTCCTGCAGTACCTTGCAGGAACTTAATTCAGAGCCACTCACAGCAGTACTGGGTAAAACTTGTGTAAATGCTGCATCTTGACCTGAATATAGGCCCATCTGAACCCAGATGTGGGGTGCCTCCTTAAAAAATATTTATTTCTATTTTTTAAAAAAGGAATGAATGCCGACCATGGCCATAAGACCCGGCTCTGGGGTTCGGTTGGCCAAAGCCCCATGCCCGCACCTCCAGCAGGGTGTGGAGCCTGTACCTGTTCTCCCAGTACAAGAGAGCTCAGCCCAAAAAGCAAATATAGAGACATGTGGACAGGAACTCTCAAGATGTATGTTTATTTTACTATATATTTTTTTTTCTCCTAAAGAAGAAATGAGTTAAAGACATTTTCACAGTGAGGAACCAACGCCCCCCACAGCAAAACTATGAGCATGGAAATGTACCTGGCCATCACCCTTGTGATACCTTTGAAGACGAGTAAGAAGCCCTTCCAGAAAGGGCACAAACTCACCACTGAGCAACACTGATATATGCAATACCCTGTAAGTGTCATTTGATCGCTACTAGTAAAAATACATTTAGAAGGTTGATTTAAACACAAACATCTTCAGAGCTTTCAGTGATAGCAACAGCTCTTGTGGGTCTATCCAGCAGTTTCTGACATGAACTTGTCTTTTGTTCTCATTTTTGCAGTATACGAGTACAATCATAGAATTGTTTGAGTTGGAAGGGATGTTTAAAGGTCACCTAGTCCAACTCTCCTGCAATGAAGAGGAACACCTACAGCTAGAGCAAGTTGCTCAGAGCCCTGTCCAGCCTCACCTGGAATGTTTCCAGGGACAGGGCATCCTCTGAGCCAACCTTTTCCAGTGCCTCACTACCCTGATTGTAAAAAAAAAACCTTTTTCTTATATCCAGTCTATATCTCTGCCCCTTTAGCTTGAAACCATTTCCCCTTGTCTTATCACAACAAACCCTGTTAAAGAGTCTGTCCCCTTCTTTCTTACAGCCCCCCTTTAGATACTTGCAGTGGAATTGCCAAGTCAGCCTGAACAAATGGTTGAGCACCAGGTGAGAAAGCGTGGCAAATCCAGAGAGCCCAAGTACAAGCAGCGCACCTGAGTGACTGGAAGGGATGGAGTCTGGATCCGCTCCTCCTCACCCTCATTTAAAGGTTAGCAGCCAAGGCAGCAGCATCTTTCTGGACAGAGATTGTACACCTCTTGAGCTGTCACTGGTTGTTGGAAGGGGTGAGCCAATTTTTCTTCTTCCTTACCTGTTATTGCTCTGTAGTGCTTGTATCCCATTAGAAGGTGCTGTCACTGCCTTCACTTGCCAAACAATACTGAAAGACTGCTCTCAGGTCTCCCTAGACCCTTCTCTTCTCCAGGCTGAACAGCCCTGGCTCTCTGTCTGTCTTTGTAGGAAAGATGTTCCATTCCTTGGATCATTTCTGTAGCCCTTCTGTAGATGCTTTCAAACAGGTCCATGTCTCTCCTGTACTGAGGACTCCACATCTGGATGCAGTACTCCAGGTGAGGCCTCACCAGCACAGAGCAGAGGGGCAGGATCACCTCCCTCAACCTGCTGGCCATGCTTCTTTTGATGCAGCACAGGATATAGTTGGCCTTCTGAGCTGTGAGGGCACATTGCTGGCTCATGTCCAGCTTCTCATCTACCAGTACCCTCAAATCCTTTTCAGCAGTGCTGTGCTCTACCCTTCCACCGCTAGTTTTGACTGATAGTGGGGGTTGTCGCAACCCAGGTACAAGACCTTGCATTTGGATTTGTTGAGTTCCATAGGGGTCTCCTGGGCCAGCTGCTTGAGCCTATGTCTCTCTTTTTCTCTTTAGCATGGTTTACAAGAGGGAATCTTACCATGTGAGATTCTACATTGCAAAATACCCTGTTCCTTGCAAGTAAACAACAAATTCTGGCTGAGAAAACTGTGTCCATGCACTGACTAACTTACTTGTTTACTTAAATGGCAGCAGTCGAATGTGTCAAGATACTGACACAAATCTACATCTGGTAGAATTCAAACTCATTATCTTATATTTGTATGCACTTCATCATGTGTCTAAAGTAGACACATACTTTAAACAAGTTAATGAAAAAGCAGCAACAGAGTGAACCATGCACACAAGCTTTAATAAGAAAAATTAAAATTGCCCAACTGAAAGCTCAACTGAGCAAGAAGCAAACATATAAAAATCTGATTAATTAGATGCCTTTGGAGTTTAAGACAGGTGAAATATAAAATTTGCTAAAGGAAGAAAAATTGCATTAAGAAGATTAATTTCGTTTCTTAAGATGTCAGAAACACATTGTAAATAGCAGTAGTTCCTCTAGAGAAAAATGATAACTGCTGCAAGATGTCATTTATTGTAAACTTGTAAACAGGTGGTTTTTAAACATTCCTCTTCAGTTACCACAAATAATTCCATATTGTCCTATCTGACCACAGTGCTTTCAAGAAGAGTACCTGTAAGAGATTATTATTTTTTATACCATTGCCTCAAAGTTTGCTGAGGAACACTGATGGACAAGTCCAGGCAAGCCCTGGCCAGAGGTTGAGAAGTCTTTTGTCTGGAGAACACTGATGGACAGGTCTTGGGCCTGGGTTACGAAATCCTTTGTCTGAGGAGCACAGATGGACAAGGCCAGGGGCAACGAGAGAGCGATAAGCTGCAGATTAATGGCCGGGAAGTACTCTTTTGTGTGGGCTTATCTCGAAGGAGATGGCCCTCTCAGGAGGTGCTGCACATGACTCTTACCCAAGCACCCAGGGATGTCACGTAGGCAGGAAAGAAGAAGGATAAAAAAGGGACAAACAACCATGGTTTTTAGGTTTTCTGACAACAGAATTCCTCATGAAGAGCAAAGGTTTTCTGACAACAGAATTCCTCGTGAAGACCAAAGAGGTTTTCTGACAACAGATGCCTCACGACCTGCCTCTCTCCCTCCTGGACTTGCTCTGCGCTCTACCTGCTTGCTTCCTAAGGCCGGCCATGCTGCTGCTGCTCCTCTCTCCCGAAGAAGAAAGGTGTCTGCCATCAGATTCCTCCCTACGGAATATCTGCATGCTGACGGACTCTCCTGGTCCTGCTACCGGAGACCTGCTGCTTTCTCCCGGACTTGCACCGCGGCTTCTCCCCGGACCTACCCGGTACCTGCACCGTCTTGCTGCCTGAGACCGGCCACGCTGCTGCTGCTCTCCTCCCCTGAGCCTCTGCCCCGGACCATCGGACAACGCAACCTCTGCTGGATCCTGGTGGTGACTATCCCCGCTTTATGCAATTCTTGCTGCTTTCCTATCTTTTCTATCGCCCGCCTTCCCTTCCCCATCACCTTAATTAGTAATAGTATTCGTCCTCCACTTCCCCATCTCCCTAATTAGGACTTGTAATAAACTGGTTGGACCAACATTTGAACCGTTGCTTCTTAATCTCACGTCGGGTATATATACATTAAAAGAACCTCATCTCCCTCCTATAAATTGGAGCGAGACAGTACCGTTACATGCTTTTGGTCCAAAATCAGTCATTTGAAACAGCACATTGCTGAAAGCAACTGGATGTGAAAGCAATCAGCAGGTCATCAGTTTTCAAGGTCACATCACACACGGTCCTAGAGAATACCCTTTTCGTTTTTAAAAAGGGCTCCACTCCTAAGTCAAGCTTGGCAACCTTAACAAGCCAGCTACAAGAATGAAATCAAAATGAAAAAATTTCATCCAGAAAGACCCATTTGAAGTCCTCAGCAAGCTGAAAGCTGCCATCCACACTGGCAACCATACTGGTAGTCTCCTATTCTGTGAATTTTTACAGTTTTCACATGATCTAATATATGAGCCAAATGTCAGGATTTTCCTAAATTCAGTGAGTAGGCATACAGCAGAGATTTCTCTATGTCAATTTAATTCTACAGGGAAACATAAAGGAATCAGGTGCAGTAGTGGAAATTCAGAGTTGTCCTTGAAGAGTTTCTAACCTTTGCTTCAAGCAAGAATGTTGCAAAATTTATAAACTTCAAACATAGGTTACAATTCCAGCTGAAAACACACTGCCATTAAGCAAAATGATAGAGAGATTTGAAAGGGAGGATCATGCCTTATTCAATTAATCAAAATACTTATTTCAAACGAAGCCCCAAATCCTGATAGCAACATTTACTACTATCTTTAAGCATGCCTATATTCATTAATTCAAATATTTTAAGTATGTGAAGGATCAGAACACTAGGAGTCTCGAATTCACCGTTACATTGACTGATGCTGACATCCTGCAACAGGGGAATAAGGAGTCCAACTGCAGAGCATGGTGGGGGCAAAGAACAGAGACAACCTGAATCCCTTCAGGCACTGTGGCTTCTCAGGCAAATGCAAGATATCAACTTGGTCAGGAGGAAAAAAAAGCACTGAAAACCTCAGAGACAAAAACAGAAAACAAATAAATTATCCAGTCACCATCACTTCATCTGTAATATTGCTGTTTTGTTGTTGTTTTTTTTTTAAAGAGGAAAAGTTAATATTAGATGCAACGCCCTCAATCTGTTCTGGCAAGTGGACAAAGAAGTGCAATGAGCCTGACTTCTCCCCAGCCAGCTCCCTCCTAATTGCAAGGCAGGGATACAAGGTGGGCATGGGGCAGATGCACACCAAGAGCGGCTGGTGCAGAACCAATCATGCCAGGTCACATCAGGCAGTGCATGGAACAGGATTCCTAGCCTGCACCCTTGGTAGTTCTGGCAACACGTCAAGCCTTGAGTTTGAAGTCCCACCTGTTGGGGTGATGTTGGTACATCATTCACCACTAGTATGGACTGCAGTTAGGAAGAAGCAGAAAACATGCAGCTTCAGAAGACCGGGCTCCTACCCTATTAAGAGATTAGAGGCAATACTTGAAATACTAAAAATGTCAACAGTAATAACCATAATGATAAAGAGAGGCAGAAACTGGTTTTAGGTAGGTATACAGAAAAGGAGAAAATGTGATGCAGGAAAATTTACACTTGATCCTGAAGTGCAAAAGACAAAATAAATTTTAAAAATGAAAGATTCGGCCACGTCCCTATGAACAGCCTGTGTCCCAAAGAACACAGGGATGTCACAGAGAATCACAGAATGGCCTGGGTTGAAAAGGACCACAATTATCATTTAGTTTCAACCCCCATGCTATGTGCATGGTTGCCAACCACTAGACCAGGCTGCCCAGAGCCACATCCAGCATGGCCTTGAATGCCTCCAGGGATGGGGCATCCACAATCTCCTTGGGCAAGCTGTTCCAGTGCGTCACCACCCTCTGCATGAAAAACTTCCTCCTAATATCTAACCTAAACCTCTCCTGTCTCAGTTTAAAACCATTCCCCCTTGTCCTGTCACTCTCCACCCTTGTAAATAGCCATTCCCCTTCCTGTTTATATGCTCCCTTCAAGTACTGGAAGGCTGCAATGAGGTCTTCCCGGAGCCTTCTCTTCTCCAAGCTGAACAATCTCAGTTAGGGATATTTTCAGAGAAAGAAGCTGAAATGGCCTAAGTATGAATAGATGAATGGATCAACAGTAAGCAGGGATGGTAAAGAGAAACACAGAAGACTTATGAGTTCAGAGAAATGTGGATTTCTTTTCTTTATGGTGGCAATATTCTTTCTGTATCACAAGCTATCTGCTGGTACATGTATTTCTTCTGTATGATATCACTTTAAATGAAACTATCAGAGCAATAGTCTGTATAATGATTTTGACATCATGCAGTATTAGGAGGCAGAGTAGTATGCGAGGAAAGAGACGTGATCTAGAGTTAGACAGCGGTTCTTCACAGGCAAGTTTTATTCAGGAAGAAATGGTTTTATTGGTAATGTGCCAAACAGTTTCAAAAACAAATGAAAGAAAGAGCAAGTCTTTTATGCTTTGATTTCAAGAGTTTTTGAGCGTTGCTCAGCATCGTTCTGGCCAGCACAACCTGCCAGCTCCCAGTAATGTCACAAATCACATTTCCTACTTCACATTTATTTATTCCACGATTACCACCTGCTACACCCATTTGTTACTGTGTTTTGCAAGCAACAAGCATAATCTCAGGCATAGGTAGTTCATAAGAAAAAATGTCTCCAGATGATGCTTGCATTTTCATGCTGCCTTCCTGTCACTCACTATAGCCAAATACAAGTTCTGGTTTTCCGCAAAAGGGTAATGCACATTATACATAGAGAAAAAAACCAAACCTTATGTTGTGCATGTCCAAACAGCATTGTTAATGAGGTGGCAGAAGCACAGTATTTAGATAGAGAGTTGCTCATCCTACAACAAGACAGAATTGTGTCCAGAAGCCTCCAGGGCTTTGGTACCTGCAGGTACCACATGGTCCTCATCAGCCAAAGGCTCATAGTGTTTATATTAAACACAGAGAACAATATGAAGACAAACAATGAACCTTAAATAAGGTAAAGAATCGCTGCCCGGGAAGCTCCTGATGAATATATCATTAAAGGATTTTTTGTGGCAAAAGACATACTCATTACCATCGCATAAGTATCAAAATGTGAAATACAAAACAGCCCTTTGTTGCCTTTATATGGGAGATAGATATTATGCACTAAGTAAAAGATTTCCCTCAGTATAATATTTATGGATGCTTGATGAGCTTCAGGGTCGTCTGCAACTCTGGAGCTCCAACAGAACTAAGATGAGCTGGAAGTTACGTCTTCATCACTTTTTGCAACTGTTAAAATGCTTTCATTATATTGTACTTACAGAAGAGGAGAAAAGAAAGCTCCTATGTGAGCTTCTGTTAAAATTTGTAGTTAGAGAATTTATTTATTCCTCCTGAACACTGCTCCCAGCTCATTTAAAGTGAACCCATCTAACAGGAGGGCTTTCAATCCAGTATATCAGCTACCCTTTTATCAGTACAATATAAGTAACAGCATGCATGAGGTCTCAAAAAATATGGAAGAGGAACGAGAACAACTTTTCTCTCTCCTTAAAATTTTATACTGTGAAGGAGGGTTGTATGTTTTCATTGAACAGAGAATGTGCACCCTTAGGCTATGGCAGTTGGCAGTGCATGCTAGATTATCACACCAGTAAATCAACAAGAATCATAAACTGGAGAATTTCTGGCAAAATATATATATATGCCCCTGGAGAACATAGTTCTCTATTCCATCACACATCAAAAAATGAGCCTAAAACAAGATTCTTCTTAAATGATGTCCAGCAGTCACAAGCAAAGACTGACTGCAGTTCAAATACTTTTAGTCAGGGGAAAAAAAAAAACGTTCCACAACTTTTACCAAAGGAAAGAATCTGGAAAATGGGGAAGCACTTGAATTAATCAAATTGACTTTAGGTATTGAAATGCCAAAGGAAGGATTTAATCCCCCTATGTTGCCCAGTCTGTACGCAGGGGAAGACCTTAAGCCCACCTTAAGGTGGGCTGAATTTTCCCTTGAGCTACGCAGCTGTGTCTCTTGAAAGGGAACACAAAATTACCAATGACAACTCTGAATCCAAATCTCTGAGCCTGTGGCTTTATTCACAGTGCTAAACATGTTCCCTTCCCATTTTTGTTAAGAAATATTTGTTAAGAATTTCCCTTAGAAATAAGACAAAGATTTTGTCTGAATGATATTCCTGCCAAAATGTCTGCTTACAATCACCCTGATCCTGAGTTCACCAAATGCTTCTGGATGATAAAACAAGTTTTATCAGGGAAATCATATCAACCATCATGGTCTCTCTGCCAGTGATCCAACAACCTAGCAGTCACAGCATCCCCTCACAATGTGTGAAACTCAGGGTACATTATAGCTTGTCAGCTGGTCGGTAGCATTTCAGTCCAACACAATCTGCGTGGGCAGAGCTCTGGGTGAGTCACAGACCTTCGGGGGGTCTGTACTAAATGCACCCCCAGGCGTTCACTCTTAGGAAGCAAAATAAGATGATGCATCTAAATCTACTTTCATTTACATTTTTCAGATACTTGTCTTAGTTTTAGAGGACACAATACAGAAAAATTGGGATGCAGAAGATTGTTTCCATCTCCGCATAACAAACATGAAAACACTGAGGATTTGCCTGTCTTGGTCAGATGAATGGTCAGTCTCCAACAAAACAGTGATGACCACCAGCAACAGTGATTCTGTTTAGGAAGAACAAGAGATTGTTCCTAAACAGAGATTCTGTTTAGGAAGAACAAGACTGGAAATTTCCTTCACCAGTAGCCACACATTCGTATTCACGATGTAAAGACTACAACTCTGACCTTTCCCCTTTCATTCCTCTTAATGGACCCGTTGTCTGTTTTTGTGCTTGTTTTTCTTTTTGTACCCACTCATATTACTCATCTACACATTTTCCTGTAAAAACAAATTTGAGAAGTTTGTTACCTGCCATGGTCAAAAATACTCTATTTCAAACTGAACTCCTACTAGGGAGTGCTCCCTCATTCTTGCATTGCTTTTTTTAACTTCTGACAGGTCACTGAATCACCAATGTATTTACCTATTCTCAAAAGCACTTCAGTTGACCTATGACTTCACAGAGTGAATGTGGCCTTGCCCTGTATACTCATCATCCTCCATCTGTTCAGCTAACCAGACTGAAAGCTGGGAAGGAAAGAGGAACAACCTCAGTTGGTATAACAATTATTATTTAAAAAAAAAGAATTACATGTAAGCGAGTGCTAGACTCCTTCAAACCACTTTTTTTTTAGCCTGAGATGGTTTCTGCTTGGAGACTCTCTTTTTCACATCTTTAATTTACAGCCTTGGGTTCCCATCCAGCATTTGCTGTTCCCGCCAAGGCAACTGCATAAAATGCTTTCATGCACTCTCTCACGGCACCATCTCAGCGCAAACTCAGTTCTGTTCCTAATTTCAGCAAAATCAGTTGAGAAAGCAAGATGAATTCTTGGAGAAAACAACAACAACAAAAAAGTAATTTCTATGCGGAGCTGTTAGTTAATTTACTAATAAAACCATACAAATGGTGATTCAGGTGGTACATAGAATGGCACAAAATGGAGCAGGATCCTGTTTCCATTAAATTCAGCTGGGAAACTCCTGATTTGAACTGAACTTTGAGGAGGGAAGAGGAGACTCAAGACTCTTAACAGAAGTACAGTAGAATAAATAATACCTAGAAAAGTTCTCTTCTTTTACTTATCCTGTCCACAATAATATACTTTATTGTAATATTCAACACAATAATGCAATTCCATACTACTATTCAGCCTGGAACAGCTATCTGTCTCCTCCATAGAAGAGTCTGGTTGACTATTTTACAGTAAAAATAACAGTAAGTATCATCAGATTTGAAAATAAAGAAAGATTAGATGTCTGCTGCAAGAACTGTCTGGAACTAACAATATTAGAAGCATAAAAAATAAAAAGCTGTTCAGAAAAATATTGCAAGATTTGATACAAGTAGATTCCTAAATGGTTGCTGGCTTACAAAGTGCTGGGCTCCGTAAAAATCAGTGGAGGGTTGCAGAAAAAAGGGCAAAGGGTACCCCTTAGATTAAA
The DNA here is from genome assembly GCA_016647715.1 of Pavo muticus. Taxonomy (NCBI): domain Eukaryota; kingdom Metazoa; phylum Chordata; class Aves; order Galliformes; family Phasianidae; genus Pavo; species Pavo muticus. The sequence continues at coordinate 184,832 of JACDJE010000520.1, read as the reverse complement.
ACCTTTTGTTTTGAGTCTTGCCAAGCATCAAGAGTCTGGCTAGCTGAACATGTTTATGTTTTCATTCTGCTAAGATACTGACACTCCAACAGCACGAGTACCTTTAGACCTCTGCACTGTCTTGTCTTTATCTGCCTGCTGACAGATGATACTCTTTGAGGCAGAGTTATCTGTCTCAGATAACCACTGGCGATCATTCTTCCCATTGCAATACTTTTGAATTAATCAATACATCATTTTATTCTCTTGAGAATCCAATTTTTAATTTTTTTTAGTAAGAAGTATGAGAATATAAAATTGCAGGTTTACACATGTATGTCTTTTTAGATGCTGAAAGACACTTTATTTCAAATAAAACAAAACTGAAATCAGCTGTGTACTAAAAGGTGCACTGGAAAAAATAAAACTGAAAATGTGGCCACAGACAGAAATACAACTACACCAGTTTCTGTTAGTTGAGGATCTGGTCCACGTTCATTAATTAGAATGAAACATGGTGCCTGTTACGCAAACAAAAAACTCCATTTATTTTTGTGCAAAAAAAAAATAGAATTCAGCTTAGGAAACAAATGTTGCTGAGTACTTGGCTGTATTATGGGACACGCTGGAGGACTGCGCTGGCCTCAGCAGTGGGATGAACTGCACATCACTGCCCATAATGCTTCATCTCCAGGTCCTCAGGGCTTTTCTGCTCTCTTTTCAGACAAGGCTTGTCAATACTCACCTCCTCCTGTCCTTTATGGTGTGGGAGAGAGGCTCAAAGTTGTATGCCTGAAGCACACTTAGAGTGGAAAAAGCTCTGTAACACTATTAAGCACAGCCAATTAGACAAGAATGAGCCGGTGTTGATAAACAATCCCATGCAGTCCAAAATCTCCCCTTCCAACAGCTTCACATTAAAGAGATTGGTTCTAACTCCATCTTGTATAAGCATGACCTCTTCTGCAGAGCCCCAAAAGCCAACACTGCTATAACGTGACCTACTTGCTTCCAGTGTGTTAGGTCATCCATCATTTTGGAGCATTTTTATCTATAAAGCAAAATTGTTTTCCAAGGGCTTTTATCAGCAAGCTGGGAACACGCACAAAATATCTCTCCTTTTGCTCTGTATTATCTGGACAAACTTAAGTGGTGTCAGAGAAAAGAGCTTTCTGCACCCTCTTTTCGTGTTTACCATGAAGACTTCTCTAATGTCTTTACGATACTTCCCCATCCTGTTCTTTCTTCTTCATTCCACCGTTGAACTGTGAGTGTAGTTCTGCATGCATACAGATAAAAGTATAGGGTACTAATTTTGTATTTGAAATGTCAGGCCTATCATACATCACTGTACACAAAACAGAGAAGCTATCCTGGATATTTTTATTTTACAGTGAAAAGACAAAAGAAAATGTTACAGATGCGAACACTTTGAATTTTATTACAATAATAAAAAGGGGAAAGAAAATTCAGGAGAAGTAGAATAAAAGCTCAGTATTTTAACTGAGCTAGCAGCTAGTCCAGGGTTTCAGCTAACTGCTAAATAGCGATTATTTTCACAATGTTTACTATTTGCAAAATTTGAGTTGACAGCTACCAGATAAAGACCCTGGCCAAAAAAAGAAATTAGGAAATTTTCCAATAACATGATGAATTACTCACTGGTGAGTTTCCTTAATGACCAGAATAATGCACAGAATGGCTTTTTTTGTTGTTTTTGTGGTGGTTTTTTTTTTGTGAGAAGGACTCCCTACTCACCTTGTAGAATGCCAGAGGATTCAGAAAAAGTGGCTCAAATTCAAAAAAGCTGGATAAATATTTGTTAGTGCTACAGTTCATTGCTAAAGCTGCAGTTTGAATGCAGTTTGAGACAGGGCCTTTTCTTGGTTTTGTTTATTGTTTTGTCAAAGGGCGTATCAGTAAAATATTACTTTTGTAGCAGAGGAGGAAAGTAAAGCCATAAGATCACAAGGGATGACAAAGAGATGACATCAACTTTACTTCTGGGGGCAAATGGGATTTCAGAATTTGAAAGCACAAGTTCTGTGATCTTGAATAAGAATTTTGACTCATTTCCATAGAGAATTCTATTAAAATAGAATTCCTCAGGTGAAAGTCCAAAAATTCAAGCAAAATTATCCTTCAGAGTGAAAATACACCTGATTTCTCCTGACACCGTAGCAAAACTGGACAAGTTCTGAAAAGCTTATTAGAGAGCAGCTTAGAATAACGTAAAGCAGAAAAATGCATTCCAGTAACTGATGAATAAGACTTGGTCAACTAGACAAGACTGTAAAATGAAGTGCATTAAGAGGCAAATGATTTTAATGCATATCCTTTCAGCACCTGGGCTCATGATTCTCAGAGGCACGTAGATGCTAGTGAAGAACAGAGGCAAAGGCACAACACAAAAACACCGTGCAGCTCTCCATTAACTGCTTCCAGATTTCAGAAGAAGCTTTCTAGAACAGTTTGCTTCCACTGCTTGAACTGATGACAAATCTTAAAAATAATGGACAACACACTTAGAATTTAAAAAAAAAAAAAAAATTGACTTGCTACCTCTGACATATTAACGCTTATTTTTATTACTATTTGTTTTAACATAGAATCTAGGAATGTAACTGATAGCCCAGGATGCTTTTACCCACTATGAAAACGCAGAGCAAAGGAAGTTAGACACTTTAGGGTAATGTGGTCCCTGTATGGTTAGACACTTTAGGGTAATGTGGTAATGTACATGGTAAGATAATCCCTTTTTTCCATTATGTGGCTTGATGACACACAGAACAAAGCAAACACCTCAGCTATTTTCCACCCATACAACTGTGCATGCCCACAGACAGCACTACTCCCTCCACCTCACCTTCCATGGACTTCAGAAAACAAGCTTGAGGCTGGCAACATCAACACTAACTCCAATACCATTCCACTCTGCTGAACCTGTCAGGTTTCTTGGCACAGATCAAGCCAGACTCAGCAGCTGAGCTCACAAATCCAGAGAAAGAAGCAGATGAAGATTTTCTCCCATGATTTCTACAGGAAGCAGTAACTTATTGTCTCTGATGAATATTGAACAATGGAACCTACTTTATTTGAACTTCATGAAAATAGTGTTTTATTCCTTCCCAGCTTTTTAGTGGTCATGGTAGAGGGGACTGTCATCAATATTAGTCTTCCTGAGCACTGAAAGACAGGTTTTTTTTCCTGATTGTTGCACAGGAAACACAACATATTATGCACTACGTTGTTTTTCTTTTTTCTGTTGTTATTGTTTTGATTTGGTTGTTTTCTTTTAAAAAAGAATTTGAGGAGTCCACAACTTATGTTAATCAAGAGCTGTGCAATGCTTCATGTCCCCAGCAAATCTATGAGCTGTGTACAGGATGGATGAGCAAAAGGGTCACCAGTAGGAGCTGAAGAGCAGCTCTCATCCACTTCTTAAGTAGGGCTGTGTTCCCATTTTTTAAATGGAGTTCAAAAGGCTTCTCCAGCCCTGTCCAGTGTAATGAGGTGCAACAATCTTTATTAACTGGGTTCAAATTCACAACAGAAATGCTGATTGTCATTTATTTTGCCTTCATTTCCCTGCCACATGCATTTCAATAAGGAATGCAGTTGTCAACCAATGCAAACTAACGCACTTTTAAAAACACAGCCCAAATTCCAAGCCATAAATTCAATAATATGTTTTCTGTTGTTTCTTGTGCTACATCAGCATCATACCTCAGCAAGTCGAGCTGTTTATTAGACCTTTTTCATCTCCTACTCCTAGCATTGCTGTGTCAGATTTGCTTACAGCAGTTGACTCGTCTCCTCTGTGCTCTACCAAGATACACCATGAACAACCAGAGAGCAGAGTCCAGCTGCCTTAACAATTGCTCTCCTAGATAGAGGAAGCAAAAGGAAGAGTTTGTTTGCAGGTATCTGTAGTTCTACAGGAATTGCAGCTGCCTTTCTCATTTTGCATAGTTTTATCTTTTCCTTATAACCTTTTGCTGTTATTAACGTTAAGCAATCTGTTAATTAAGTGGGGACACAGTAGCCCAGTACAGAGCTCTTGCCACCATCAGAAAGAGTTAAAAAAAAGAAGGAAAAAAAGAAAAAGAAAAAAGGGGAAAAAAAAAACACCCTTAATCTAGATTTCAGGGATATTTCCTTTCTCATTACACTTTACAAGGGTGACCAAGTACAGATAGGTCTTATAGGAGCCACAGCAATCAAGAACTGCTAGTGTCATAGGTTGCAGTTGTAAGCAGCACAGCCATAAATCAATACCAAGACTTACAGGCCTGAGTAGCCTGGCACTGTATTACTTACTATTCACCCTTCCCACAGCTGCTTGGAAGGCAATCAGAGCACATAGGAATCTATGTCTGTCTAGCACAGGGTTAGATCCAAGGCTACTGACTACAGGTCCACGATTAGGACTGTGGTAGAGTAGTTTGACCTGTTATTTGGTAAGTGACTGTATTTAAGCCCTATCAGCATAAAAACATTTATAAAACATTTTCTGGGAACTCGGAAAATCAATGTTATTAAAATCTTTAAAATCACTTTAAAGACACTTAAAAATCAATACTATAAAAACCAAAATGAATTTTTAAAAGAATAATAGAGCATTCCATTTACTAAAATGATTAGCCCGAATAGCGCATCAGATAGTGTTCAGGGAATGGAACATGATGAAAACACATCATTATAGAAGTGACAAAAAGCTATTGTAAACCATAAGAGAGTGTATGCACCTAAAAAAGGGGTTGCATTCTGTTACAAATCTAACACAAACATTGTACTTCTACCAAAGCTTCCTCAGCAAAACATTTTAGAAGACACCAAAACCAACAATGTTTAAGAGACTCAGAGTTGAGCTTATATTTATCTTTCATAAGTTTTTAGAGGCAGTTGTTTTTAATCTTTGTGTAAAATTACATTTTACAAGATGCACTGTTATACAACTTATTTACTCATTGCAAAAAGTGCTGTATGTAAAGGTTTCGACCATGATATTTAGTGATTTAGTATTTCAATGCCAAGTGCTCAACAGCTGTGTGTGGCTGTCTATGGACAGAGTCTATCAGGAGCTCTGACTCTAGACACTGTCTTTGACTCAACTTACATTAGACATACCGTGACTTAAGAATGATAACTAGCTATGACAAAAAGTGAAGATTTACAAATAGGAATTAGTTTTTTCTACGTAAGCAGAAGAAATAAAGGAACAGGAATACAAAGCACTAAAACGGAATGGAACTTAAGGGCAACAACATTTTTACCATTTTCAAAATTCCCCGTTTCTTTTCAGTTGCTTTTGACACTCAGCGTGACAAGGAAAGGGCTCTCCTGCTAGTGCCTGCTCAACATCCAAGGTACGAAGAGACACACAAGTTGCCAAAAACCTGCAAGAATCAAGCTGAAGTGTACACTACGACTACTTGTTCAGTACCTTTTTTCTTTCTTTTTTTTTTTTTTATTCCTACTACAAACTGCAGTGTTACCATAAAAAATAGCAGCCCCTGGCATCAGGCCCCTAAGGTACACGTTCTGGAAAGACATAAACACTACACCAAATGGCCTGAAAATATATCTAACCTTAATGTGACACAGTGTGTAAAAGGTGACTTTGAGCGATGACTTGTACAGAAAGGTTTCATTGCAGTGCCACAAATTTCTAATTCATGTTTGGTATGGCAGCGTCCCTAGAATGACCTCTTGCCTCTCCTCAGCTCCTTCAATCAGTGCATAGCTGCTGAAAAGTGGTCTTGAGCATATCAGCGTACCAAGGCAGAAGATGTAGATGTTTGAAGGGGCAAATGAGAACCTAAATAACTTTAAGTATCCAAAGCTCAGTGGGTAGTGAGAGCTTCAGAAAATAGCACAGCTCCTGCTGGGATTTCTGGACCACAATTAACTTCTGTTTCCCAAGGAGGTGGCTTGCAGGGCCTAATCTTGCAAATAGAGAAGAACTAAGTGGGAGTGTAAACTCACAGTACAAAATAGGCTGTTTTAGAAAACTGAATAGCGGAGAACAGCATGAATGATACATCAAACTTGAGTTAACCAGCCTTGTTGAAGAAATAAAGCTGAGCTCCTGAAAACAGTCTGCAGGGCCCTGAGGCTAAAGGGTCCATGCCAAGCGCAGCATGTGAGGCAGTGCAGCCCTTCACTTCCACATGCTGTTTCCATGAGTTGGAGTAGAAGCCTATCCAAGCTCCATGCTTGGAGAAGCACAGTGCAGGTGGTAGAGGAAGCACTGTCAGAGCCGTCCTCCTGCACCCACAGCAAGCAGGCCAAGCAGCAGCGGCTCCAGACAGCTCCCTCAGTCTCCATGTCCTTCCCCTCAGCCCAGCCCTCACCACGATCCTATCTCTCTAACTTCATTTCCAGCCCAATTCAGGGCTCTACACTAATCGCAAGTGACAGATGCAAGCTGCGATACATCTCCAGCTCCAGATCATTAAATAAGATGACCTGTATTTCCTGTGGTAATCAGATATTGCTGTAGATACCTCTGGATCATCTAAACCAGGGCTGACAAAAAGACCTCTACAGTCATGGAACGGATTTTGTTTCTATCTGAGTTTAAATCACAAGTACATGTATTTGATTCTTTTCCTAAATTGAAGTATTATAATTTGGGGGAAAAAAATAGAAAGAAAAACCATCCTCCCTGCAGTAATACTAAAAGAAAAAATCATGGGTGACACCTGTATTTTTATACATAAGCCAGTCTGCATCCACTGTTAGGAAGAAATGAAAGCAAGCACTCAGAGAAAGCAAATGTCAAGAAAGCAGTATTAGTAGATGAAACAGATGCTCTTGACATTTTGTTATTATCATTTTTAAGATTAAGATCACTTGTCTAAAAACAAAAGTTTTGCCCATTTGGGAAGCAAACTGGGAAAATCAGAATTGAAATGAACGTGCAGCCTGCAAAATAAGGAAGGAAAGGGTGCTACTTACTATGCTGGCTCTGTGCCTTTCAGCCTTGCTGCTGAGGGGCAAGCTGCTTACTTCACATGATGCAGAAGACTCATTTTCAGTTTGTTCTTCCTCACTCCACAGAGGGATTACCAAAAAAGCCTGGCACCTGAGAGCACTCATGCCTTTAGCAATGCCACTGCAGCAGCCATTTGTGATACCTTTCCTCTTGGTCTCTCCCACTGCAATTATCCTGCTTGCGAGAAATTCGCAAATAATCCTGAGAGCAGGGCCCAAAAGCTGAATGGCTCTGTCCCATGGATGTGCCCTGATCACCAGCACAAAGACTCACTGTCCTTCCTCTTACTGCAGACTGCTACACCTGCCTGGCTGGTTTGGCAAATCTGGTCGCGTAGAAGGGAATTAGAGGAGGTAAAGAGCTGGGAGAGGAAATGGGACAGAATTAGATGATGTCAACATTTATGAAACGTTGCCTTCCTTCTTGCTTTTCCTCATACATACGTACCCAAACAATTTTGAAATTTCTGCCAAATTCTAAATCAAATTTTCAGATAGCTTATAACTGACAAACGCTGCATTTAAGGGTGGCTTACTGACCCCCCAAAAACTGTTTGGTCTTCATGCTGAACTTTAATCCCAGGTGTGACATCAACACCCCATAGGGCCATTTTTAGTCATAAGAGCATCTCTGAAGAAACAAGTACAGATGGACAATTTCACAAGTGTTAGTAAAATAGCACTGCATTCATTTCAATTGAATTTATCGCTTTTCACTCCATTTCCTTATCTGTCAAGCAAGCCAAACTGTACTTCACAGTAGTATAAAGCAAAGCACAGATTGTTATCACCACATTACCAGCGAGTTTATAACTGACACCTTGGTAAGATTCAAATTCTTTATTAAAAAAAAAGGGTAGCTTTCCTGCAAATGTATTGTATTGTATTTGTAATCATCTTGGATTTGATACGCTTCTGGAAGCAATCATTTCTTCAACTTTTGAGACGCTTTCAGTTCTGCCTGTGCCACTTTTTGGTCATATGAGATACAATTCAGCAGTCCTAAATGTCTTCTAATCTGTTACATGATAAGGAGACAAAAAGGAAAAAAAAAAATGTATTCTGTAACACTGGGAAGATTTTACACTATGTTTAACGTAATAGTATTACATAGTAAAAATTAAAGATTTGAAAGAAAATAACCCCTTGCACAGTGACTGTATGCAACAAAAAAAAAAAAGGTACACAGGACAAAGCCACCACAGCATGCAAGAATTTAGACTGTTGGTGTCTCCAGTTTACATTCCTGAAAGATAAGTAGTGGAAATGAAATCAGAGATGACTCAGAAGCTGACGTAATAATTTTTCCCTGCAACAGAACCTTAAATCAGAATAGCTTCGTGCTTACACACACTGTTAAACACAGAACAGGAGCTTGAAATTGAATATCTCATCTCAGTGTCCTAAAGGTCAATGTCAGTAGCTTAAGTCTGAATATTTTCTTCTCTCTTTTTACCCCACTTCCCATCAGCACATATCTGTTCTTGCATGCTTTGTGTCCCAGGCCTGACTGCTAGCTAAGCATTCCTCAAAATGACTTACTTTCAACGTGAATTAAAAAATTCCCAGTAATCTTATTACAACACTCAGTTGACTTCCTATAGCCTGGGCCACTGCCTACAAGGAACAAGTCTAACTTTATATATTAGGAAGTATAAAAAGTCTTCTAAAATCTCTGGAGTTTAGGTCTCTGAATTGTAAGATCTAAGGTGCATGAATGGAAGAGGGATGGATCTGTTGGGCCGTTCTGAACAGATAAGAGTGTTTTAGAGGTGAGATAGGATATTTTGACTCTGCCATGGGCTGGCAATTTTGTTAATTGTATTACAAATTTCAAACATTGTATGTAACTTATTTGAATGAGAATAAAGCTAATTAATCTGGGTATCTAAATGCAGACACAGTTGTCTGATCCTCAGGTAGACTTCTCTAAAACAAACTCCAAATCCCAGATGAGAATATACCAAGCACGTATACTGTGTATTTGGTCATTTACCAAACCATTTTCCTCAAACTGGCTAGCTAATAAAGTTTGAAGCTTGAAACACAGCTACAGGGCTCTGGGATTGTAATGTGTCCCTCAGTCTTGGGCTGACAAATCAGGTAGCAGATGAGTTGCCATGGGGGTATGGATGCTAGTGCTGAACAAATCCCTTCCCCACAGTAATCGTTGGAAATGCATACAAAATCTGAAAACAGGCCTGTTTCCTTTGGAAAATATCAGTCCTGCAGCATCCCTGGGTAGGCGCATCCAATATGGATGCAAATATTTAATATGATCAGACTGTGCAAAACTGGAATATCTGCCATTGCTTCAGGTACAAAGGAAACATAAACCACTCTATGTCTTTGAATCTCATCCTCTTTTCCTGAAGAAATATATGAGTTTCAACCACTCTCCAGTACAAGCCTCCCCCCCTCTTATCTTCCTATTCTTTACGCCTAATGCATTCTTTTCTAAAGCATAGTACTTTTGAAGGTAGACTTTTCACAAGCTTGCATGCATCTATTACCATGTTAGCATCAACTCTGCTGCTTGCTTTCTCTAGCAACTCTATGACAATCTCACTACATTTTCCCCACGTCCCCAGACAGACATAGCTCAAGTAGATTAAGATGTTCTAGAAATGTAGGCTCCTTCGCACAATGTAGGATTCATCCTCTGGGAAAGGATGGAGCTCCCCAGCAGAGCACGCAGCCTTGCTCTGATGAAGCCTCCTCACCACAGCTTCAGACAGGGGAGGGGACAACGTAGTCACACATGGCATTCCTGTCTAATCTCCTGAGGTATTTACACAAGGCTATCTGGGTGCCCTTTTTACAACAATCTCCCTGCTGCCAAAGTGCTGCCATCAGGTCAGGAAGCAATAAGGCAAAACATAATTTCATTACAAAAGATGGAAAAGACAGTGGATGACAGGTACCTTGTGAGAAGCCAGGGAATAATCAGTCTCTGAGGTATCTATATAAATGAAGACTATATGCAAATGCTTACAGTGAGCATGCAACACAAAGAAGTTATGGAAGAAGGCTGAACTTGCTTACACAGCCCCCTACTACTGAGGTTGAGGCAGAACTCAGGAGGTTTTTAACTCCTTGACCTGGCAGATTCTCCTTCAGCTTCACACATCCCTCGTGGGATTCACCTAAGGCTGCCAGTGCTGCAGTCTCCTACAGCTATCCTGCAGGTTCCCTCGGGGAAAGCAGCTGAGGATTGGTACCAGTGCTAGCAAGTGGTTTGCTTCTCGTATACTGTTCTGAGACCTTTAACATGCATGCAAAAATGTTCAGCAGATCATTTGCTCATCCCACTCATCTTGGCTACTTTGAATTTTACTACAGGAAGTCAAACCAATGAAATGGACTTTCTGCTCTGCCCTCTGGTCATTCCATGTATTTTGAAATTATACAAACTTTTCTTTCCATGTGGAAGCCTATAAGCCTTCTGTTAATACTGAACTGTAAAAAATGTCATGCCAAAAAATCAGTTAGAAACATCATCTTGTCTCTCACATCCTCCTAGCTTGTTTAAGTACTGCATGAATCTTGAGGAAACATGTGATACCTCAGACCACCTGTCCATCCTGTTATTTGGGCATGCTGGCTAGGGAAGATGCTGCTGGGACAGAACAGGTCTGTGTTGTATTATACCATCAGGAACTCACAGAAAGACACAGGAAAGATGTGGAAAATAGAATATATGCAATTGAAATGTTATTTTAAAAGTGCCTAGGGAAGTAAAGTTTTTCTTTCTTGCCTTTTTAATCACTATCACATTTATCAAATTGTACCACAAGATATTATTCAAACTCTCTGGGGTGAGAAGAATAGATATGGACAAGTGCTTTTCGTACAGTGATGTCAGGAATAGACCCAGAAGCTTTAAGATTTCTCCAGCCATTCCAGAGAATTAATGAGTACCTATTGTTACCATTTTACTGTCAGTGTAGCAAGTGACACAGAAGTAAAGAGAAAGATGCTAACTCAGGTATGCAGAAATCCTTCCAATTTTAGCAATTCCAGTCTGCTTATCTGAAAATCAACCCTGTAATTTCAATTGGGCACAGTGTACTTCACACTTTATTGCCTTCTGTTCATTTATGCTAACATTAAAAGGCTATATTTAAGAAAAATGCTATTAACTTAGACAAATCTTTAAACTGAAAGCTTATTTAGCTGTATTTTGGAATTAATGAGGTAATCTACAACCATACTGTTTTAAGAACAGTAGCTTTGAAATTCCAAGGTAAAAAATGCTATATATGAAGACAGTCAATGAAAATTTTATTTAATTGCTATATTCTTTCTGCATTTTTTAATACCACAATACCGTTTCTTCAGCCAGGAAAGAATGATGAATTACAGTACTAAACAAAATGAGTTCCTAAAGATTATAGGAAACTAAATATTTTGTTGGAGAGTTATTGATGCTTTTATTTGTCTCGTTGTATTTAGTCCAGTGGTGACATTCCCCCTTGCCTTTTCTAAGCCAGGATTCACTCTAACAGCTGGTGACCATGCAGTTACACTCATACAGTAAATTATCAAATTCCAAGAGTTTCCATTTGCATATATGTGTAAATCTGGTTTTCACAGCGTGTCCTTTGGTTCACTTCTAATAAATAAACCTCACAAAGAACAAAGCAGATGAGGATGAATGAGGGTTGTTCTGCTTCTCTAAAAACAAAACAATAATTCAAGGAACCTCAAAATAATTCTTCCACCTCTACTACATAGAGCAGGAGCCTCCTTTGCAAGCAGTACTGCTGTTTTCATGAATAGGACCACTCAAATGAGGTACGCAGTGTAAGGGTGAAGAAATCAAAACCCAAACCAGTCTGTTGACAGATCACTTCCTGTTTGCATTTCCCATGACAATCAAAAGACATATCAACTCTTGCACCACAAAGAGGAAACTCTGGATTCTTCTCCTGTGTTGTCAGACCCTGGCACCAAGTGTACGCTTACACTTTTTCTAATCTTGACTCATCACTGCTAGTACAAGAAACTGCATCAAACTCTTCATGCTCTCTATTCAGGGGAAGTAGCACAGGTCACCAGGAGAAAGAAGCAGCCCCATTTAAATGCAGCTTGCACTTCCTCTGTATCAGCAGTTGGAAAAGAAGAATGAGTGGGGAAATAAAAGCTAAGGTACCACTGGTTTCCTAACACTCTCTCTGCATAAGGACTCCATTCTTACAACAAAACATTAAAAGGACAATGTGCAATAACATAACCAAGAGGTCACTATATGCAGACATGGAGCCTTCTCTCTCTCTCCAGCACCTTTGCCCTTTGCCTTTGCAGGATCCAGCTGGCTCCTACCTATCGTCCCAGAAGCACCGTCTTCCATAGCAGTAATGTCAGTCTGCAGAGCGTGACACCTCTTTCACCCCAACCTTAACCACAGAATTCAGAAAGAGCCCAAGAAAGGCTACAACAAGTCCGTCCGTCCTTCTCAGCCTTGTCCTCTTTTTGAAGCTAGACTCTTCTGAATGAGATTTCTGCAAGTACAGCTGGCAGATGAGCATTGGGAATCTATGCCTGGAAGGAAAGATACAAGCTTGGTGCCGGAAGATGTGGGAGCTTGGGAGGGGGCCCTGCAGCAAGGAGGAGGCACGAAGATGCCTGCAGCCTATATTAGCTGCTATAATTTGGTCTCCTTCTGCCCTCTGGAAAGAGGTGGGAAGGTTTCTCCTGAGGGGAGCAGCCTTGCAGCAAACATGGGAGCACTGGAGATGTGGGCTTTGCTAGGGGGTCCCAAATGAGCAGCGGAGACTGCTGGGGTTGTGGTCCACCAGAAGCTCAGGGCAGCAGGGCTGAGGGCTTTTCCTCTGGACTGCACCCCAATCAGGGCCCATAGGACCACTCCGGAGCACAGCCTGCAGGCTGGGGCCTGTTCCAGCCCCTTGTGACATACCTACCCCACACATAGCACTGGGCCCCATGCCACCTTCTCCTTCCTCACAAAGGAAGGAAGAGCTGTAAGCCAGCTCACCAGCACATGCAAGCACATTGACAGAAGCTTGTTTCCACTGAACATCCCTGACAGAACAGATGTCATGCTCCACAGTGTAATTCTCCGCCCCCCAAAGAAGTAAGGTGCTGCTCAGACTGCCCACTGCACACACAGAGCACTTCCCACCAACAGGGTCTCTCCAGGTATCACTTCTGGATTAATTATTTGCACGAGAGGATATTTCCCACACTAGTTTCAAAAAGCTGGGACACTGCAGGATTTGGGTTCCTTCCATTGACAGACAACGGCATTTTTTTAAAGAAAAAAATAGCAGAACCAAATGGATATGACTCTCTCTCATATCACTGGAGTGACCACACACTGCATCTTTTGTGCCATTCCATTCAGTCTAGTTGACTTGTGGATGATCTTTGACCTTTTGTGTCTTACCAATCTACAGAAAACTATATATACTTTTTTAATCTTTAATTTTTATAAAAGCCCAGCTAAAATACTTCACGGCTTAAGTCTTGACATTCATATGTTCCTACGTGTCTGTTTCTCTAAAGTAGGTAAATAAATCATGCATTTTGTTTTCAAGTAATGTTACCAAATGCCAGACATATTCCATTCAACAGAGAATACTTGTCTTACAAGGACTAGCAGGCTTTATCTGTCTCAGATTAAGCAAGAAATGACCTAAGGTTTGCCCCTACATGAGATCAAGTCTTTTAACATACTCCACATTTGAGCATATCTTATAAAAACCAGAACATATGTTACATCTCTCTGCACTTCCTGACTCTAATTAGGACCACGGAAAAACTGAAAAAGCTTAATTCCATTAATTTACTCCAGCGCTGTCTGTGGCTCAAGACGTCTGTTCACAGGTCAAAGAAAGTGGCAATCAAATAGCAACAGAGGTGCCTAGAAAATGTTTTCTTTCTTCATTTTCCAAGAGACAGCAGCACAGTTATGTTTGCCTATATTCAGAACTTACGTCAACTAACCAAACCTCTATTATATATAGCTGCATGGGGTCAGATTTCATCACTCTTGCACATATCATACATTTCTGTCCCTCCATCTAGATCCATGGAGTACTGTTTGAGGCTGCTCAGAGTACAGTACCCCTTTGCCTTAATATACTTATAAATATTTTTGTGAATGACATTTCACAGCATGCTCTCTCATGTCCCTTTCAGTTAGCAAAACATCCCTGATATGCTGTACGTGGCTGCATCAGTATTCCTAAAGTTGTCTTGTTTATGTAAAACTGATTTTAAGTCAAGATGTTATGCAGCCTACATCACAGCTGTTCCATAATTAAATTGGATACCATAAAATCTGATGTAGAAAGTATTACCAGGTTGCTGAAGGTAAATAAATATTCATAGATTAAGCTTGTTCAGCTTGAAAAACTATGCAATTTAGAGATCCTGACCTCTAAAATTAGTCAAAATCTTGGCAGACATATTAAAAATACATCTTAGTGTTTTTAAAAAATAAAAAATAATCTGCTTTACCCCAAGCTCTGCTGAAATTACCTGTTTTGCAGGGGCCTTAACTATATCCTGCGCAAGATATTCCATACATAGAGATCTCTCTCATACACTTCCTTAATTATCTGTATTGCTCATCAATAATTACTAGCTTGTACATATATACATGGTTATTTGAAGCAATTTATCTTGTTATATCTATTTTCTTTACTGTTTTCTTTGACTACCTTTTCATTGTCAAAACTAGCTGGAGTTACATTCTTTTCCACCCCTAGGCATGCACATGATTTCCCCACGTAGGTGCACGTACAAAATCTGGCATGTCAGACCATGCCTCAGACCATGCAAAGGTGGGTAACCAGGTGAGTAAAGCATCCATCTTGCTGGTTGTATCCAAGAGAAATGCTGCTCCTCTACCAACAACGCAGAAGAATGCAAGACTAAGATTCATGTGACACTGCATGAGAAGGGAGAAAGGGAAGAGGATTAAGCCGTCTCAAGCTGGTCAGTAGTACTCTTTTCAAAAGCAAGAATTCCGGCTTTTATTAACCATTTTCAAACCTGAAGATAAGAGGACTCTTAATTTGAGCTGAGTACTTACAGTCACTAACCACCTGCTTGTCTGCTTTGACTTGTTTGGGTTTTTTTGTTGTTGTTTGTTGTTCTGGAAGAAGTTATCAGAACATAGTCAATGCCAACAGGTTTGCTTTTAAACTGTGTGTTTTGTAGCCCTGCCTGCAAATGAAAAACACATACGCACAGGGCAGAGGTGAAAATACTTCACGCTGTTCTGCTGTTTCTCTTTTGAATCCCAAATTACAATTGTCAGAAGTAGATTTCCTAATCACAAAGTTAGCTGAGCTATTGGATAAACATGCTGCATACTATCATTACAACTCTACGAGCATGGAGCTTACCACCCTGTAACTATTATCTCAGATTATGTAATACATTTGCATGTGTTCATTCCAAACCATTGGTTATTTCATAGCTGAAGAAACATATCTCAGTGTGAAAAAACAAGTATACACCTACTCACTCAACTCACAGTAAAGCTCAACGCTTTACTGCAACACACCTTATATTTTTAGTTTATTTCCAGAGAGGAAGAGAACAACAAAAATATTAGATCACAATGCTGCTTTCACATACCCAGAATGTTATTTCAAGTTATTGCTGTGTGATTAATACAAAGATTATAATGTGATATCATTTGAAAGGCTGACCGTTCATAATCACTCTGGAGAGTGTGAGCTTTCTTACCTGAATAACAGAGAAATGTGAATCAGCACAGGTAGATCAGTGAGTTGCCTACTTCACACATATGACTAGGTGATAATAGGTTAATTTACAGCTTGTTTTATTTTTATTCCCACATCTTTATCACTCATAGTAAGCCAGCTGGGTGAGATCCTTTATTTCTGTTGTCCCAACTGTTTCAGACAGTAATCAATACTTCGGCTGTAAAGACAGGCTCACTCAAATCAAGGGTTGACTTCAGTTCTAAAAAAAACTTCTCAAAGTTTTATAGCAGTTTTATAGTATGCACAACTCCAAAACATCTCTCACCTGTAAATCTGCAGGTCTGATTCTCATTTATTTCACAGATCTTACTTGGAGGTGGGTACAAAGCAACGTGTGTCTGCATAAATTCCTTCACAATGCCAAAGAAGTTAAAAAAAATTAAATCACAAAATGTCTTGGGTTGGAAGGCACCCCAAGGATCATCAAGTTCCAACCCTCCTGTCACAGGCAGGGCCACCGACCTCCAAATCTGGTACTGTACCAGGCTGCCCAGGGCCACATCCAGCCTGGTCTTGAGCACCTCCAGGGACGGAGCATCCACAAGCTCACTGGGCAGCCTGTTCCAGCACCTCACCACTCTCTCTGTGAAGAACTTACCCCTGACATCCAATCTAAACCTTCTCTCCTTAAGCTTAAAAACATTCCCCCTTGTCCTATCACTGTCTCCCCTTGAAAAAAGTTGATTCCCTTCCTATTTATAATCCCCTTTTAAATACTGGCAGCCTGCAGTGAGGTCTCCTCACAGCCTTCTCTTCTCCAGGCTGAACAAGCCCAGCTCCTCAGCCTGTCTTTGTAGGGGAGGTGCTAAATGCTTTAGCACGACTGAAAATTCAGGGCGAATGGAAAAACACAAAAGTACAAAATGCTGATTTAAATTATTTCAAGGCACATTACCTCATTGCCTGCAAGGAAAACCCACAGAGCAAGTGTGGTTATGGAGATCTGTTCCTCCTGCCCCACTGCTGCCTTAATAGACAAGGGACAGATTTTTCATACTCATTAGGACAGGTGCTCAACTACTCATGAAGATCTTTAATTTGGTATTGGCTCCTGCCACCCTGCAGTTCTCCCACCCTACAACTCCCTGCAGACCTTAGAGCTCCACACACGCATGGCACTTCTCCTCACGTAGGCATCTCAGGGGAACGCAGCTGCACATTGCTGTAATCCAAGACACATAAAGAATACAAATACATATATCATTCATTTTCTCCTTAATAAACAGTCCCTCTGTAAACAAGTCACAACCTATCCCTGCTCTGAAGCACATCAGGATAACCATGCATCAATCACATCCTCTATTTTTTGTGTTGCTTTTTTTCCTTTGCAGCATTCGCAGCCATCCACTGGGGAATACACTAATCCCAAAACAGTACTGCCTCCGTGCCACAGTCATCAACACTAGCTGTGTTGCAGCATTATAAACTGCTGGCTTATTCATACAGAAAGTAAAGACAAATTAGGAAGTTTGTGCAGCATTTCATCTGCCCTGTCTTTGACACATCATTCCAGTTTGGTTATAGAACTGTGGTATTGAAATAAACTATACAAGAATTACACTCTTCTCCCAGACACGAGAAACAAGCAATGCAGAGTGTACCTTGAAAGGTACTGTCTTGCTTCTCCAGAAGGTTCTGTAGCTCTCTGCCACAGGAAGAGCTGCTTAAGCAGCAGAGAACCTCAGGAGGAGGAAGGAGGGAGTATTTTTCACTCTTCTAACTGCCACACTGTACTGAAATCGAGGCCTGACTTCTGCAGCACAGTAAAGGTATCTGACACTAAAACCAGCAATGCACAACAATTAAGATTGTTGCCCACACAAACCTCAGTCCTTCTCTGGGCATAACCACAGACACTTTTCTCATGGGAGAAGTTTTGTTTGTTTTTAAGCTATCCATTCAGCAGCAAAACTGCCATGAAGAAAAAATAAACAAACAAACAATATCTTTATGCAGAACAGAACTCCGAGCAAACCAAGACAGACGCTATAAATTAGGTTGGCTTCCCCTAGTCAGTAAAATCAGATGACAGGAGAGTGACTTGTCTTATCACTCTGATATGCACCTGCTCCTAACTTAGAGAACAAAGCTAAACTTGGTTTAAGAATTATTTGTTCTCAAATCTCAATATTTTCCAAAACAGAGGAACTAAAGCTTAAATCTGCCACCAAGACATACCTGTTTGCTTGCTGTATTCAGAAAAGATCACATACTATGCACATTTGGCAGTCCTTGTTAAAAAAGGAGAGCCTACCAGAGCCTTATCACAGCACTCTGTTGCCATCTCCCCATTTCTGTAGCTAAATGCATCCAATGTAGCAAAGCAGCTGCATCATTTACTGTTCATTAGGAGGCAGAAATGACACAGCAAGCGGATGTGAGTTTTTGTTTGTTACTTCTAGACTTACTCATTCCTGTGGATACATACTTTGATGGATAGAATTAGACCAATCCATCAAAATCAGAATGATTCCTCTTAGGAACGTTTTCCCCTCCCATACTTCAAGATTTTTCAGACTTCACATAGTATTGAATTTTGCTGGATCAGGTTGTTAGTACACTTTTGTTAATAGCAGACTGAAAATTCCTCACTTTCCAATTAAGATTGCTCAGCAGAGCATCCCATACTTGTACGGTCTCAGGATGAGTATGGAAGCTTTCCGTTGGAGGAAGTGAAAACCTTGAGAGACACCTTAAAAAGGCCAAAATTTACTGCAGAATTGCCAAAAATATTTCCTGAAGTCAGTAAGTTTATTTTTTTTAATTGTGCTTGCTGGTCCAAATGTTTGAGTGAATTTGGACTAGCTTTTATTCAACTTCTCTTTGCCTTGTTTGCTTAGGAGACACTCATATTTCAACCGAGTTACATCTGTGCACAGATTTTTGTTATGAGTTACAAACTTTCATTCAAATGCAGAAGAATCTCAAAAGCCAAAATCATTTCCATTTTCCAAACAGACCTTTACAATTATGGAAAAAACGTCCCCCTCCAGAAGACTACTGACAACAGCCTTCACTTCTAACTTGAACTATCTCCAAGTCCAGATCACTGAAGCTGAAACAAATGCACTGATTTTGACTCACAGTATCACACCAAGTCAGTGTAACAAATCAAGCACATGCTAAATAACTGAATTTCTACGTATCTAACTTCACTTTCCACGAGGATGAGTCAGCTCAGCAGCAATGTCATGTCAGTAGCAAAATACAATAGAGTAATACATAGAGGTGTGTGTCTTGCAAACGCCATCAAAATATATATAGCAAGTTGCCCGCATTTGTGTTTCACGAATGATCAGAGATTCTGACATCTGAATATCAGAGAGGTATAAGCTAGTGGTGGGTGGTGTAACGCATCCAACACCATTCCCACCAGCAGGGCTCTTCTCTTGCCCAAGAACAGATTCAGATTGTTTGGGCTACTGTGCTGCAGCTAAACTACTTCCAAGAATTCAAATGAGAAAAGGGTTGGCAATTTAATTCTGAATTAAAAAAAAAATGCCATCTGCTAAATGTAAACTGACAGGAGTTAATTCTTTCTGTCTCCATTTTCTTCATTGACCCTTTCTTTGCTTTCCTGAATAATAAGCATGACAAATTTTGGGAAGGGTTCAGAGGAGATTACTGATAGTACAGCAAGGACTGTGTCCTGCGCCAGAAGCTTAAATAAAAAGAACTGGAGCAAATGGAATGAATGACAACTGCAAATTTGCGATCACAGAAACGATCAACAAATGCTGTTTGACAGCCTGGACAGTAAATCTCCTTGTAAGTCTCCTTGTGCCATGACATGGGGCAAATGAGAGAGAAAACCATCAGTCAGGTGCCAGGGGCAAGTCATCACTTCTGCCCAAAATTGAAGTGCAATGGAAACAAGGTGAGGAAAGGGAAATAGAACAACAGCATGGAAAGGTGCCCCTCTACTTCATTTCAGGTGGAAGTGAAGGAAGAAAACAACAAATACCATGTTTCTGATTTCCTGCATGAGTGCCTGAACTGGCTCAGTCCCCCTCCAAGGTGTGCTGGAAAGAAGCTGCACACATCAGTTACCAAATCCAATGAAATAGGCACAAGCTCCAGGTTAATAAAACTGATTTTTAAACCACTGCTATTTTAGTGGCTAGACAAGGTCAGAGATTCTGTCCCTTCATCTGTTTTCATCTACAGGATTGGAGTCCATTTGACTCTCACTTGAAGTTATTCCTGATTTCACTCTGGGCTGCACAACAAAAGCATAAGCAACTCCCCCTTAGATCCCCTTGCCCATGGTTACCCCCAGCTCACGATAAAAAGGATGGTCACAGTGCGTGTTTTTAGGGCTTTATCTGTCACTTGACAACACTTCCACTTACCCACTGCTCTGATAAACACTAAAATTAGATGCCGTGCAGAGGTCTGGCTTACCAAAGTTATCACTCCTCTGTCATTGTGTCTTCTTGTCCGCAGCTTTCCTAGAGCCAGACCAGAACAGCCCACATATACATCCAGCTGCACATGTACAATGTGCAGCCGCACTCAGCAGCTAGTCACGGCCATGTGGCACATGAAAGAGAATCTGGGTACAACCTTCAGAGGCAAAACCACCTGACTTGACAGGGCAGCTCACATCCTGCAGTGAGGCAAGAGCTGGGAACAGCTCTCTTACCTCGGTGCCTCGGAGCTGGGAACAGCCTCTTACCACAGTGCTGCCCTGACACCTCAGCACTTCTAGCAGACATTCGCCTATAGCAGCATGAGGTGACTCATCAAAAGGGGAATGACAGCAAGATCTTTGAAACCAAGTTCCTGTATTCTACATTAGAATGAAAAATAAGTATTTTCCTCCAAACTATGGTTGTTGTGGGATTTTTTTCCTTTTATCTTAATAATCAAGCTGGGGCTTTTTTGCATATCATCGGGATTGAACACAACATATCTTGTTCCTCACTAGACCCGTTTATGACAAATTTCACTGCCGATATTTAACGCTGCTTCTAGCAGCCAAGTTTTGTCACTCAGCATGTGTTCAGGCTTCCCACCTGGCTGAGCTGCTGCAGTGCTCTCACAGGTGTCAGCCTATGAGACTTCCTTGAAAGGAGAAAAATTTCAAATTGCTGACACTCAAGAGGAAAGCGGACTTGTGTCTGTGACAGGCCACGAGTTCTTCTCCCCTAAAAAAAAAAGAGGTACTGAGCACCACACACCACATTTTTCAGAGACATGCAGTCTTTCTCAGGATTCTCACACAGAAAGCGCATGAATACAGAAGCTAATACAGGGGGTGAGTTATCCTGGAGGACCACAAGCATCTCTGAGCAGAATCCTGGTCTATAAAATTGCCTTCTCCTCTCTCTGCTTACATAGGCACACACACACAAAGTATCATCCATCTACTTTCATTCCTCGTTTTCCCCTTTTGCTGCGTTCCCATTTGTGCTGTTACACATCAGGTATCCTGAGGAGAAGGTCCTTTGCAAAGCCAGCTCCTTGCATTAGTGTTCACTACAGATTGTGACAAACCATGACACAGGGGGGGAAAAAAAAAACACAGAAGAAATTATCTTGAAAATTATGCGTTACCATTTTTCTATGCATTTTCCCCATCAGGCTGCTTTCTAGTGTGGATTCTCATATTGTTGTTTTAGTAGTGTGATTGATTTAATCAGCAATTGTTGTTTGCTAGATCTCAAACTATTAACATATATTTTAGAGGTATCAAAACTTCAGATGAAAATGTTTAAAGTTGAAAAACACCAGCTATGGAAAAAAAACCATCTATGAAACTTCCAATATTTACTTTTTCCTTCAAAATAGAGCAAAATAATGAAGATTTTCTTTGTAATTTCATTTAACTGAAGTCTATTTTTTACCCTGTAAAACCAGGAACAAGTATAGCATTATTCTCAATGTGCACAAGCTACTTTTAATTAGCTGCACTTCTATATTAAGTTTAGCTATTCGATTTTTACATGCTTCTAAATATACAGTCGGGTTATTTAATTTTATAGTTCATGCTGTCTGATGATCACAGAACAAGACTTATTTTAAAAAAAGAAAAAGCTTTATTTTAGTAAGATATGGCCAAGATGATTAAAGTTGAGAAGAATAACTTCCAGTAAGTGTATATAAAATGAACTCAGCAATTCTCTCTAACCTTCCCATTAGTTATATTGAGAATACCTTGCCAAAGGCACTTTGCAGGGTAAGCTGGCTGTATGTCTGCCCTGTCTAGGCTGCAGCAAGGCACCTGTGTTCAACAAGACATATAAATTCAAAAATATTAGGCTTTTGAAGCACTATTTAGATTGCAATCATGTAGTTTGGGTTCATCTGCTGAATTCAAGATACCTGAAGAATTGCTAGTCAGCGTATACCTGGAGAAGAGGCACAGCCCCAAACACTGTGCTTACAAGTCATGGCCAGTGTGACGCTAGAACCAGTAGGACCCTGAAAACTAGATGCAACAGTGCCACACAGTAAAGAGCCATGATGTCATCACAACGTGGACACCAAACAATTTGTGGTCAGGTACCAGCCACTGGGCTTGACAAGACTACAGTAATACGTGGGGTGAGAGTGCTCACAAGCATGAGCCACTTTGGGTCAGATAACAGCCCTAAATCATGCAGAAGTCATAGTCTTGGTCAGTAGCACTACCATAAACAAAATGCTCATGGCAGACATCCCAGAAAACTGATCAAGTGCTGCACAAGCTGACACCATCCTCCAGTGCTGCTCCACACACTGAGAAGCTCATGGATATTCCCAGCCCAGCTGAGCATGGCTTTGTCAGAAAGCAACTGCTTCATTGCTAGGCTGAGGACAAGGCAGATGGCTGCAGGTTCACACACCTACATGCTCCAACTGATGGTAGCTGCAGGAACAGGCTGGTGCCAAGCAAGAAAGGCTATGGGATAACGTGAATTTGGCACGGACAAAGGATGATGACCACCCTCTCCTGCTGGACTGAGAAGCCCATCTTGGACCTGTCTCTGTTCCAGACTTTCTGCCAGCTCATTTAGCCCACAGCCCAGCCCTGCAAGCAAATCCTACCAGGGGATGCTGGTGTCACTCAGCCAGAAACAATGTGAGGTGACAGACCTCGATTCAGTAGGAATGGCAAAAAAAACAGACAAAAAACTGGCAAAGGAGCTAGCTCCTGGCATGTGAACCAGATGGCTCCTCATCACCATGAGGTCACGTCAGCTCTCCTACCTGCAGATCTGGCTTCCCCAAGTCCCTTGCAAAATAACTGAACCTCTGCTGCCTTTCCTGTCTTGCCAGTAACTTCACAGGGAAATACATCTGTCATTTGCCATTAGGAATTTAAGTAGAGATGCTTATAGGGGTGGCAGCAAGGTGGCCCTTAAGTCTGCGTGGTTCAGAGATGCCAGGTATGGCACAAACACTGTCAGAAGCCTGGCAGACCGTAGGTAAGTACTGCTGAACTGCTCTGCAGCTATCAAGTCACGCGAAGCTGGATGCATGGGTCCAGTCAGAGCTACAGCCATGAGTGCACATCCTGAAAACTGCCCTTAAAAGGGCAGCATTTCAGAGTTCAATAGAACCACAGAAAATATCACTAAAAAAATAAACAAAATAAAAATAAGGCTCAGGTGGCTGTTCGTGTTATGTGTTTGAAATTTTGAGTGAATTTAACTTTTGGTCCTTTGATTCTAGCACCAACTTACTTCCCTGACAATCACCCAAGTATGAAGACACACAGAACACTAACAGAGGCTTTTGTCTCTGTCCAAATCCCATTCTACTAGTTAATGCTATTCAGCTTGTGACATCTTAGTCACCTATACTGGTACAGTATAGGTGGTACAGCTCTACTGAAGTCATAGACACTGAAACTGCATGGCTACAGCTGGCAGAGAATCTGGCCTTATATCTGTGTAGTATTTTGGTTATTTTTTTGCCCACAAGACAAACAAAAAAACCAAACAAATAAGAATTTTAGAAGCCAGATAATGAGAGTTTAACACTGTCCGGGATGAGGTAAGTATCAGAACTGAGATGACTTCACCTTTGACAAGACTGAAAAGTATAATCACATTTTGGACATTCAATAGACAAATTCAGCAACTGAAAGGTTAATAAAATAATGCATTTATTTGCTTTTCTATCACTTCATCTGATCTCAGTGACAAAGGAAATACATTAGAAAATTTTAGGCCAAGTTCTGTTCTGAAATCAACATTAATAGAGAGTACCGCTTAAAAACAGATACCATGTTAGTCTAGTATCTCTGTGAATATCAATATTTATACAGTATTTTTAAGATCAAGAGAAAATTCAGGACACTCATTCTCCAGAAACACCTCTGCAGATGCAACAAGCAGTAACCTCTGTTCCAGGTTTTGACTCAAGACAGATGAAAGTGTTCATCTGATCCTGGCAGGGTACTAACGATTACTAACACAAGTAATCTCTAAGACCAGTATCCAACTCATGATGAGCTGATGAGAAAGTTTCCACCAGTTCTTCATGCAAGTTGCCTCTGTCATATGCATTTCAGCTCCCTATCTACACAGGGAAATTAGTTCTGACAAAAGTAAATTATATTAGAGAATCTGAATTAGTTATCTTATTTAGATGAATTTTTTTCCTCTCATCTGTATGAGCTGTGAACTCCGTGTCACTTTATTTAGATGACTGGGAGATAAACCTCGCATTTTAATGAATTTCATCATGGAAGATTAAATTTAAAAAATACAGAGTTTATGTAGAAAAAAGTTAAGACACTATTCTAATTCATCTCAAACACAGATGGAGAAACTCTCCAGAGAAAAATCCCAGTTGTGAATCTGCATTGCAGACCTCTACTACATACTGACGTCAGAGGGAGTTCCATGCAGCAGATGTTTGCAGACTGTGCAACAAGAATCTGCAATGCAGATAACAGATCCGCAATGCAGATCAGACATGAGGATTTTACTCACAGAGTGGTAACTTGCTTCACCCTCCCCAGCACTGAATCACAGGAAATCTGAAGCTGGAGGGACCTCTGGAGAACACCAGTCCAACCACCCTCACTCAAAGCAGGGTCAACTACAGCAAGGTGCCCAAGACTGCCTCCAGTTATATTTTGAATACCTCCAATGATGAAGTTTCCGCAACTTCTCTGGGCAACCTTCATCAATGTTTGGTCATCCTCACAGTAATGTTTATTTATTTAACTGATGAATTATAACTAACACAAGACAAAGAAAAGCTGTTTATTTCATTTTTTGCCCTCTGCCTCTTGTCCTGTCACTGTGCACTACTGAGTAGAGGATGACTCCCTCTCATGCATTCCCTCACATCAAGAATTTATATTTGTAAGTTTCCCCCAAGCTTTCTTTCCTTCAGGATGAACATTGCAGCTCTTCTAGCCTCCCTTTGTTTGTCAGCTGCTCCAGTCATTTAATCTTCTTCATGGCCCTTTACTGGACTCACTGCACACAGTGCCCATGTATCCCTTGTAGTTGGGTGCCCAGATCTGGATCCGGCACACTAATGCTGAGGGAATGTCTGACCAGCTGGTCATTCTCTTCCTCCTGCAACCCAGGAGGCTGTTGGTCATCTTCACTGCAACGATACATTGCTGGTTCATGGTCTAAAGAGGACCACCAGCTTCTTCTCAGCAAAGCTTCTTCCCAGCCAGTAGCCCCCATTATGTACTAGTGCATGGGGTTGTTCCTCACTGGGTGAAGGACTCTGCCCTTCCTTCACTGGACTGCATGAGGTTCCCATCAGCCCAGCTTTCCAGGCATCTATGTCCCTTTGAATTGCAGCACACCCACTCCTCTAGTTTTCTCTCAATCTGAGAATTTGCTGAGGGTACAGCGTGCCCCATCATTCAGGTCACAGAAGTTAAACAGAGTAAATCATAGTTGCCTGAGCCATAACACAGCCACTCCAGGAAATTGATCTTCATGAAACATAATGAATCAATCTGTGCTATTATAAACTTCTCATGAATTATTTTTGAACTGTTTTAAAAAGAATGAAATATATAACGAGAAATCTGAGGTAAACCTCACTTGAAGTCAGAAAAAATGAAATGAGTTTAAAGAAGAGTACCACAGTTGACATTCTGCTGCAGTACAAAACTAAGCAGCCTGTATTCTGTTGACACCAGTGAGTAATTTCTGTAAGAAATAAGTGTAGTTTTGCTAGCATAGGAGCTGATGTGTCAGGACAGCAAAATTATTTAGACTACACAATGAATTTCAAGGAGAAAATAAGAAAAAGTGCAATTTATTTCTGAGAACCAATGCAATGGGCAAATACATAAATTCAGAGCAACAAAAAAAAAAACCCAATGTTTCAGGTCATCGCTTGCCAAAACCATCCTGCTCACAAAGTGCCTTAGCAGCATTAAAGTCAACATTATAGCAGCAGAGCAAACAAGCAAATAGTTTAAGGTTGTAGTAATTCGAAGTCTGTAAGCTTCATGGAGCTTTTGTGAAAGCCAGTGTACTTCATTAGAGAGGGAATTCACTGCATCTAGCCCAGGTTGCTTTGATTAACACTATTTTGACAGCATTGCTAATGATTCAGAAAAAATCTCTGCCAAGTTTTATCAGACTTACAACATTAATCAAAATCATGCAAATTTTAGTTTATGAGTACAGTTCTGAAATATCCCACATACTCAGCTGCAGCAAGTCAGTAAAACTCCACTGAAGTCAATTGAGTTTTATGCCAATTTACCCCAAACTTGGCTCGCTGTATTTACACTTGACACTAATTCTTTTACTCAAGTACTGCTGATACAGCAGGTAATTACATTATGCTCAACTTTAAAACAATTCAGAAAGTGAAGAAGCCCTCCAAAGGAGGTACAGTGCCAGAGGAATCCAATTTTCTCAACATCACATCTTGAGAATGAGTATTACTTTATTATGCATAACACTGTTCAGAATTAGGGCAGACTTAATTATAACTGCTACAGGAACCTAGCAGGACAACAAACCATCTCGATTCAGGAGCAAATGCTATTGATTTTTGTCATATAATTGTCACCAATCTTGACGTGTAGAGTACTGGGAACAGAAATACATTCTTAAGCATAGATGCTGCAACTGCAGACGCTCTAACTGATCTAAATGATGCTTGCATGCATCGTTTAGAAGGAAATGAACTTCTGATGGTTCTCCTTTTTTCCAATAAATGCTCTTCAGTAGCTGCTACTTAAAAGAAACACATCTTCATGGTTTGGTCCTTTCTCAGTTGAGCTGGAAGAAAATTTGCTCTGACAAGGAGCTGTATTAAACTAAGTGCTCACGTAAAAGACAAATTTACAAGAGAAGGAATTTCTGGGCAGCAGTCTTAGGTCAATTTCCACTCTCAAACAATGGCCTTTCAACCAAAAGATAGTTTTTTTTGCCATAGCAAGATCAGCACTGACAGCAAATTTAGAATACAGACCTGGTTTCAAGACAACTTAAGTCAATTTGTAAAGTTTAGATCAATTTATAAAGTTCAGATGAAAACCAAGGAACACATGATAGTTTTAGCAGTCTTGCTGTGAATACTTCAGTAGCTTCGGAGCCAAACATTATTGGAACTAAAAATAAATGTCCCAGTCTCCAAACTACAGACACCGTGGCTCTGACATCAGCGAGTGCTGAGCACTCAGATGGATAGTGTGATAATTTCCAAATGAGACCTTTCTATTACATAAAATAGTTTCTAGAAATTGCCAGCAGGCAGCTTAACTTGCGAATACCAGATAAAGAACAGCCATTAGAAAGTTATGTGGGAAAGGGGTGCTGCCAGTTCACTTCACTTCCCTAGATGTTACTAATGTCTGCAAAACCACTGGGGGGCTGGGCTGCAAATCCATGGCAACAGCATTTGGGGCAAAATATGGTAGTTACCAAAAATCATCTTGCATGGGGCAATAAGAAAATGGACAAAACTTTCATCAGAAATCACCGAGTCAAAAAGTAAGAAACAAAGCAAGGGGTGCAAACAGGAAACTCCAAAAAGCCAAGAGCAACCCGTAGCCTGGCATCAATTGCATTACTCTGGGAATCAACAGCTTGATCTATTGGTAGGTGACACCTGCAATAGGTACAGTGACTTCCAGCGTGTCCAAGATAAATATTTAGAATAGATTCTCTGTTGAGTTTCATTAAAGTCTGAAGTATGTATTTAAATACAAAAATCACTTCTAAAATACCTTTTTCTTATACAGAATATAGTTCTATCTTCAGATCTGATTGTCATACTCAATTAGCTGGAGCTAAGAATCACTTTTTTCTCCTTCCCTTCAGAGCTCTTCACATAAAGAAGAAATGTGGGACATTAATGGAGATTAAGGTCTTATCCAACAGCTCCAAGATTATTCTAAGTAATTTTGTAATTCTGTTGTTATTCACTTCAGAATATTCCTGAGTTTTTACTCATAGGTTTTGTAGCCTCAAAACAAAACAAAATCTGTCCCTTACTGGATTGAATTTGAATTCACCACATCCTTTGGGAAAACACCACATTATAACATACCAATCAACTTCACTGCTGTCAGCCAAGCATTTAAAGGCTGGGGAAATTGCTCAGGAATTTCCTTTGAGTGCCTTTTAATGTTTTTGTTTACACAAATTTTAGAACTTAAGATAAAGTTTCAGCAACTGATTAGTCAAAGACTTCTATCTCCGCTCATCACACTCTTACTGCCAAGATTAAGAAAGCCACTATCCCATTTTCTCATTGGGAATGAAATATATACTGTGAAAGTCTCCATTTAATAACAGGATGAGCAGCTTATGGCCTACAGGACACATACAGGCTGCCAGGACAATAAATCTGTTCAGAGCCTATATTCCCTCCTCCCAAGCACTGTTCAAGTACAGCTCACAGTCTGGAGGAACAGGCCAGGTGGCCCACAGCTCCTTTCCATGGCTATTTTTCCTGGAAGCCTAGCTCTCCATCCCCATTAGGTAAGGGTCCATCAGGTTCAGTTTGCATCAGAAACCCCAGATCCCTGAACACACACAGGAAGAGCACGCTAGGTGTAACCCCAGTGTAAGAGGCAATGACATACAGATACTGGAGTGAGATACACAATCTATCAGGAAGATCAGGCAAGATACATGGAGTAATAGTAGGGACAGTAACACTATTCCTTAGCACTGATTGCAATACTCAAAACTGCAGCACAGCTCATGACTGGTTTCTTAAACACTCGCACTTCCCATCCTTTGTATCTTTCCTGTAGTAGCAGCACACCGTAACGTAACCTGTGCGCATCTCCCGCCACTCTGCTCTCCATGGGCTTCTCCTCCAAATATTGCCAAGCCCCAGTTCGAGTGCCCTCCTTGTTTGCCTGGTCACACTCTTTGCCTGCTTCAAAGCAAGGCACGTGCTGCTTAACTGGAGCACAACAGCATCAGCCACTCGCAGGAGTCAGCTCTTATCCCTCTTCCATCCCTTCAGGGGGACTCTTTTTTTAATCAGCTGCCGTGAAACAGGTAGGAACAAAGTGCCTGAGAGATGTCTACTGTTCTGTTAAACACAGCTTAACTTGATCAGTAGATTAAATTGTTGTTAATGGGAAGGCTGAGAATCATACAGCATTTTCCTTAGGAAAAGGACAGCCAGTTTTCTGTGGGGTAGCTGGCTAAAGATAACATTAACAGGAATTGCAAGGCCTTCCAGACTGGTATTAGTACGTAAAGACTATTAATCTCTTACAGTAGAGATAACTAAATAGTGCATTAAGTACTTCCTTAGCAGGATAAAGACAATCCTTAACTTCATGCATTTTCCTATACACAACTGCATGCTCAAATACCATTTATTCTGTAAACCTGCAAGGAATGCAGGGCCAGCAAGCACAGAAAGCCAAGCAATCAATCTTATTTGCATCCACACACACACCCTGGAACAGCATTGTGTCACACAGACATTTGAGACTCAGGTTGCACAGCTTGGATTTTAAAACGCCTGCCCTGTGTGCATAGTGGGGGCTAGCATCATCACTGCCAAGGACTAGGGATGATTTGTAAGCTTACAGAGCCAGAACTGGAAGCCTCATGCAGCTGCTAAGCAAATGCTTAGAGTTTATTAAAGGTCAAGATTTAGGTGATGTGCATCAGGCAGACATATATGGTCAAGGAGATACTCTGGCCAGTCATCTAAGCAGGACTTCCTTACCACCAGGATGGTGTTTGTCCAGGGAATATCAGCTCAAAGTCTTGTTCCTATTTTGGAAGTGGGTTTGTTCCCTACCTTTAGGATGTACAGCTGTGCTTGGACACCCACAGTGCATCTGAATTTCTCAGCTTGGGTCATTTGATGTTCCTGATATTTACAGGAACAGAATTGCTGGGCTTTGCTTGTCATCAATAATACATCTATCCTGTGAAGAACAAGAAGACTGTGATATCAAAAAAATAAAATAAGAGTTCCATTTCTCTTTCAACTGCCTTAAAAAAAACACCTTCCTTCCAGATCCATGTGGATATACGTGGAGAGAGAGGATGAAACCTTTGAACAGTAACTGGTATAAATCTTTCTTTTCTGATCATCCCCTCTCTGACTCATAAATCTCCATCTACCAAGAAATGAGTGCATAGCTCTCACAAAGTGTAACATGCGCCTAGAAAGGAGGCACAGTTAAAAGAGAAGAGAGATTAATTATGTGAAGCCATTTCCTTAATGAACAGAACAATTCTCACTTCCTATTCATCCTAATGAGCATCAATAAATAACAAGAATAAGCAACAGGTTTGTACAGAACACAAATTAATTTAAATTTAATGCACGTAAAGAGTGTTATAATAAGTCTGAATTGAAAAAGATGTTGAGAAAGATGGTTTTCAGAGATACAGCTTACATTTTAATGTATAGCATGCCCTGGATCTTCTGTAGATGGGTATAAAAACCAGTGAGAAAGCATAGTTTATGTTTCCAGCCTTGCACAGTAGGCTTTGTTGGCTTTTATCAAGTTAAGGCAAATAAGACTTCTCTATCATTTTTGTGTTTAAAATATATAGATTTTTAAAAAAGAACAAAATGTAATTAAAAATGCAGGCAATAAAGAAATAATGAATCTCAAGCACAGATTTATTGGGCAGAAAAAAGAAGGAAGAGCTTTAGTCTACCTCATATATATAGTCATGGTTCTCCTGACTTTCAAACCCCAGATACCAGCTTAGGTAGTTGTAGGCAAGCTTTGGTGCTGCCAGTAGCAAAAAGTGACCAGGTCCCTCTCCACCATGTAACTGGAGATTGATTCTTGCTAAGACTCAAGCAAGGTGGGAGGAAGAAAGATCCCTGTCCCTATTCTCATCGATGTTAGCTCAAGCCATGCAGTTGAGCCTCCTGGGTGACTCCCAGGGCACAGTGCTGCAACCAGTTTACACATATGGAGCACAGCAGCAGCATCTCTACCCTGTAGACCAAGTGGCCAGCAGATGGCATCAGCAAGAGGGTACACCACCCACAACTGAACCAGGAACACAAGAAAATTAGCTGTCAGCATGATTTAAGATTCCCAACAAAGTGAAGTAGTCAAGGAAAGCAAACTGTCCGCGGAAGATAAAGAAGCAAACTTTGCAGCAATGTAGAAAAAAAGCAGCTACTAAGGTAGGAAAGGGTATTACCAGTTTCAAACTGAAAGCAGGAAATATTTGAAAGGTGACAGAAACGAAGAACTCATGCAAGCACTGGGCCTAAAAACATTCTGACCTTGAAGGAACTTAATCTTCCTCTCGGGTTCCCAGGGCATATGGCCTATCAAGAGATGAGACCTCCATAACACAAAACATGGATCACCTACTTGTTATAGCTACATAAGCATCCAGTAAGGCTTGTCTGATACAGAGCACATGGCCTTTGCCTCGTATGTTAACTGCTGAATTGTCTGCTACACTGATTTATCTCTCTGGAAAACACTCCCACCCCAAGTTCCACTTGTCAGATAGAGCCAGCTGGACTAGCCTGCAATTGCAGACCAGCTACAGCTGTCACACAGACCTGGACCAGGATGGGAGGTTGACTGAATGTTTTGACTCTGAAGAGCATCTGCAGGTCCTTCCAAGAACATTCCAGTAACCTCCTACCACAGCATCTCTGCTGCCACCAGATCCAGCATAGCTGCTGCATCACTCACCACTCCATAGGCACCACCACAGTCACTAGCCCTGGTGCTGTGTCCCAAGTCTCTGGACTCAAAATAATGTTCTCTCCTGTATATCAAAACCAAATGAGTTCAGGAAAAAAATCAGAACATCTTGGAGCCTTTAAAAATAAGATCACAGATCTTGTAATTGTGTGTTGTGTATTAGTGCAAAGAAAGACAGTGGATGTACCAGATCTGTCACATAAAGTGCAGGCTAAGCTAATAATGTCTATGTGCAATTATATTTTTTCATTGTCAAAAGGGGATAATCCTTCATTCTCAACATTTCCACCATATTTTCCATGCATAATTCCAATCGGCATCTCCTCCGCCTTTACTAGACAAAAAGAGTAAATGTCAGTGAGAATGGATTTCAAAATCTATAATTTAAGTACTGCAGTAGTATAACTTGTCAAGATACAGAATTACTTATGATTATTTGCTCAGTACAATACTGCAAACAATAAAGTACTGCAAATTCTTGCAATTCACTTTTCAGAAAGGTATTTGACCTTGCTAACACCAATCGTGTGTTTGTTACTGTCTTTGAGATGATAGTAAATAAAAATTGTAGAAGACAATTAGAATACTTTTTAACTAAGGAGAGAACATCCACTGTACTGATTTGGTGTGCAGAGAGGGGGTTGTTTCATTTCTTTTTGCTTTATATCATAAAGATGGTTTACCGTTGCAGGAAAAGTAAGAGTGAAACAAAATCACATCCTTCCTTTTATGTTTATATCCATTTCAGTCTCATATCTTGAAGTAGCACAAAATCAAGTATAGCTCTCCTCCTAATTGTCCAAGCTGCAGAACAATAAGTACTGCACAGTAGAACACAAGATCTAATACCAAACTGGTAACTGGGATTTCATGCTGTTTATATGTATTCACATAAAAAGAGATGCAATCACAAGGAAGCGTGACTCATTTGACACCAGAGAGACATTTTCTTTTTAACTATGCATGAAAGGGATAGTATTGCCATATACTGCTCAAACAGCAGTGAATCAAAAGCAGTAAGGGAACTGCCGCATTTTATGGTTTGTAGCAGTCACATTAGAAAAACTGGTCTGGTCCTTCTCACCATGAAATCAGTTCTCATAAACCCAATATTGCCCTCCACAGATCCTGAAGTTCAGCCACCAGGGTTATAATTATGACATGCAAATCCCAAATGCAATGAAATAGCTAGATCTTCCACCAGCGTCTAGTAAACAAGAAATAAGGGAAGTCCGTAACTGGCAGGCATTGACTGGCACCCAGACATACCAGTCACACTGTGTCAAGGGTGCACGGGAAGATCAATACACACAGAAGACCCCAATGAATCAAACATGGAAAAAAAATGTGAACTGGAACTTAGGAAGCAGTCACACTATAGTATCAACAAGATTCTAAGCTGAATGAAAACAATAGTGTTTTTATTTTTTGTGTCTTCAGACAACAATTGCAAGGTACTTTTGTCTTCAACTCCTGTACATGGCTCAAACACACACAGTGCTTCCATTCTTTATAAAATTAGACAGTTATGATTTCCCTTTACAGAAGTCCAAACAATGCCACACTGTACAGTAACTTCTATACTGATGAAATATAAAGGTTTCTACTGTTTATGAAGTTATTTACATCACATTAGCAAAACTACCTTGCTAAGCTATATTTTCCAATTCATCAGTCCTTATTATGCTATTTACAACCTCACTTCTTTTAAGAGTCAACTCTACTCACATAATCAAATCATGCCATTTGAAATGCCATGACATTATTTTGTCACACAAAATGGTTGAAATTATCTTTATGATGGCAAAGTAAGGATTGCTGCTACACAGAATTTGTTATGAGAAGAGAAAGCTAAAAAGAGCTCTTGAAGCAGATTCCAAGTCTCAAAAGCACAGAGTGTTTAAAAGCCATTAAATATCACAGGTCATCATAAAAGGGGGAATCCAGGTTCTGGAACTCTCGTCCTGAATCATTTCAACAGAAATATTAAAGAACTGTAACGTGATTGAAGATTATGGGATTTATTTTTATAAGCTGACATAAATTCACTTGTTCTTAATTTTTTTTTTTTTCAACATCAAACAGTATAAACAAGATAACTGAAATTACTATCTCATATAATGACTTTAATAAGTACTTTCAAAATAATGGTTATACAAAAAAATAAGTTTGAGAGACTGGGTTATTAAAAAAAATCACTCTAACAGAAATTTATCCAAAGCAAAAAAATCACTTCATGCTTCCACACGTGTTGATTATAAAACAAAACTCAAGCACAGTTTTCAGAGAAAGTTGCTAAAAAGCACTTGGAAAAGATCAGTTTTGCCACACATTACTTCTGGGCACACCAATGTTCACATTTTGGTCAAAGACCCACTACAAGCACACAGCTTCTCCATTTTACCTTATTTTCAGAAAATGTGCCAATAAACATCTGACAAGTTCATATCCACATGATTGAGTGAGAGAAAAATCCAGAAATTCATATATCTCATACTTTACAACAGCAGCAATTGCTCGCTTACAAGTCCCTGGCCAGAACCCTTCTCCTGGACAGAATAAATTAATGCTAGACAGTTCTCAAGACATTAACAAAGAAAGGTGTAAGTACTGATGCTCCCTTGCATCAGTAAAGCAACATCCGACCTGAAGTGCAAGCTTTCATCACTAAAACACTTTCAAATGAAACAGTATCAACCTTCAAAGACATCTTCTATATATGTCTTGTCCATAATCTTTTAAGAAGGCTAATGAACTCTGAGTAAAAAGACATCCAGTCAGTATTATTTATGGACCTCTCTTTTCCTCTCCTGTTTCATACAAAACTATGCAGCACAGCAGAATCTTTCAGAATTGATTTCTCCCACCAAATCCACACTGCAGACAAGCTTAAAAATATCCTCTCAAGCATAAACAGTGTAAAATCATATCCTTCAGACCTGAAAGATGCTTTCACCAGTGCCTCAGGACTGTCCACAGGTGGCAGCTCATCTGCAAGGATCTCTTCAGGAGGTCTAGGGTCACTGATGATGGTGGGCTTCGGCCTTTCCTTGAGATTGCCAGTCAGCCCACCGATAATGGTGTTCCACAAGCAGTTCTGTGATTTCGACCCTGCAGAAAGAGAGTGGAAAAGAAAGTGAACTCATGTTCTCTGGTAACCCAGAAGTCTAGAATATGAAGATTTCTTTGTCTGTTATCTTTCTGCATTGGCATCATCACAGTTTGCAGTTAAGCCTGAAAACCTGAAATAAAGCTCAAAGTGGAATTATGTTCTAACATTCCTGTCACTTTAAAATCCAAAACCATAATGACTCTGATTTTGGCTAGAACAGAGTTGGCTTTCTTCATAGCAGCCCATATGGTACCAGGCCTTGGATTCATGACCAAACAATACCAATGCCACACCAAGTTTTAGCTTTTGCTGAACAGTGCTTACACAGTGTCAAGGTCTTCTCTGCTCCTCACGCTGCCTCACCAGCAAGAGGGCTGGGGGTGTACAAGGAACTGAGAGAGAACACAGCCTGGACATCTGACCCAAACTGACCATGGATATCCCATGCAGCATGACACTGTGCTCAGCAATAAAAGCTGGGGAGAAAGAAGGAGAAATGGGGGACATTTGGAGTATTTGTCTTCCCAAGTAACCATTACACTCCTGCTTTCCTGGAAATGGAAGAACATCTGCCTGCTCACAGGAAGCTGCAAGTGAATTCTGTATTTTACGTTGCTTGTGTGTGCAGCTTTTGCTTTACCTATTCAACTCTTTTATCTCAACCCACAGATTTTCTCACCTTTATCTCTCTAGTTCTGGCAGAGAGTGAGCTGTGCAGGGATTTGCTGTCTACCAGGGTCAGAACACAGTGGCCTCCCAAAGAAAGATTTGGTTACAGAACAAATTTCATGTGTCAATGAAAAGCTCCCTCCTCACATTCTACTTGAATTATAACCTCACATGTATTGACATGGCAGTATCTTAAATGAAAGAACCAACCAAAAACCAAAATGAACAATCAATACAATATTAATTGTTGACTTTCACTGGCTCAAGATAATGGAGTTTAATAATTAGGACCAGTATCAGAAAAGATATTTATTTTCTATTGAAAGTTGAGCTTTTTTCAATAGGCATCAAATGTCAAAACAGATCTATTGATGAACTTCTTACATTTACTTAGAAGTGTCACTGGGCGCCTTGTGCTTGTCACTCACAGATCCCACCCTTGTCTGTAAATGTAGTTCCATTGACAAAGTACAATTATTATCCTTCAGTCAGATCTCTTCTCTGCCTTTGGAGAAGAGAATATGAGACTTTCATAAAGTTTAAAGAAGTAAGCTTCATATTTTCAAAATTTTCCAAATAGCTTCTGAATAAAGGAGGCACTTCTAAAAACCCCACTGAAACAGCCATACTGAACACCTGTACATATTCCAACTTTAAAGCATTACAGAATACGTACAGATGGGCTAGCAGTTTCCAGAAAGAGAAGTTAAGTGCTGAAATACCAATTATTTCAGTTAAGAGACTTTCCACAAGCATTAAGCTTACTGGATTCCAGGGTAGTAAGACATACCATCTCTTCTGTTGGTCATTCTGCATGGACATTTTATTATCATGCAAAACAAACAGAAATCTGACAAATGGGATATTTCTGAAGTCAGCAACTGATTTTTTTTTAATAGAAGACTGTAAAGGTAAAACTATCTGGAACTCAGACTTAGTAGCAGAGATAGTTAAGCAGCAAATAATGGACCTAACATATGTGGACTAAGCATGCTACACACAAAGTAAGTAAAAGAGGAAACTCTGTTCTGAATAGAATTGCTATCTCATGTCTCATGAGAATATACAAGAAAACATTCTTTAGAAGCAACAATATCAGCTGCAACAAACAGGTAGTAGCAGGAGTGGTCTGCTAGTTGTCTTACGTCTTCCTTTCACACAGCCAAAACGGCACAGATATAGAAGAAAAACAAAAATTCATGGTTATCTCCTTCTTTCCAAAATAATTTCCAGAATATTTCCCAGATAACAAAGAAAGCTTGATATTCATATGCTTCTCTGCTCTTAACTGTCAGCAGCTATTTAATACGCAAGGACCATAACTACCCAAATTTACAGGTTGCCTTGGTGCCCTGTGCCAAGTTCTAACAATAGCTAGAAAAATTAATAGTCACACCAGGTAGTCCAAAGCTAAGTAATTTGTATGCAACAGCTGCAGAATTGAACACAGCATCAGCACATCTTTATCATTCAAGAATTTGTGATGCTATGCTACAGTACTGCTCCTGTGCTTAGGGTACCACTCAAATTTCTCAAAAAAATCTGTTTTATTTGAATAGGTAAGCATTTGTGTTCCCATTTCATAGGCAGAAATATAAAGAATGCAAGATGTTTAAATTGTTTGACATACCATACAGGTCATCTGTGACAGAGCCAAACATACTGTGACTCCCTATGATATGTTGAGAGGACCATCTCTTTTGCACAAGCGCGGCATACTCTGCTCACAAATAAGGTCCACAAAGAAAAACAAGTTGTCATCCAGCCACAAACACTGCACACTAAGAAAGAAATCAACACTTACAGAAAAATAAAACTGTTACATACTACTGAAATCATATTTTGTGGAAATGAAGCTCTCAAGCCACATTTATAATTTTGAGGCTTTCTCCTGCAATTATTCCAAGGAATCTGCTGAGCTTCCCAAACCTTCTCTTTATTTCCACAGCTCTTTTATTCTATAAGCACTCCAGTTTGACAGGTACAGAAGAACATACTAGCCTTTTTCTGCACTTACTAGATACAAGTAGCTCGCAACTTGTACTACCACTGAAAGCTCACAGTGACATGTTAGCTAACTCTTACTGAAAACTCTATAGTCACTCACCTCAAACTTACTGCAATATATACTATTTTCCCCTACATCCTTGGTACGTAGCCCCAGCCCTTCTCCTCCAGCATGGACGTTCCTTCACACAGTTCTTTTTTTATGATTAGATCTACACAGTAGACCTAGATAAACAGCCCTCCTGAAGATGAACATCAACAAATCTGCCATCTAACATGAATTAACTAGTTTTGTTACAGTAACAAAAAGCCACATCCACCTACCCTAATCCACATTAGCCTGCCCACAGCTACAGTGTTTTGCTTAATAGGCCTGACTGACAAAACATCAGCCAGAAGCCTCCAGCTGCCCAAAACACTGAATGCCTGATGGACCTAAATCCCACAGCTGCAACTGTTAAAGTACTGGTGGCACAACATGACTACCAGAAAGATAACACAGCGAGATATTAGGCACATTCACTGCTGCTAAAGGAATAGTAACCTCTTACATTCAAAGTCTGCTGAATGAGCAGGAATTTGATGTTTGAGAGAACAGGATATTGACTAGCCCTAGCACAGCCTCACACAGAGGGTGGTGACGCACTGGAAACGGTTGCCCAAGGAGGTTGTGGATGCCCCATCCCTGGAGGCATTCAAGGCCAGGCTGGATGTGGCTCTGGGCAGCCTGGTCTAGTGGTTGGCGACCCGGCACATAGCAAGGGGGTTGAAACTAGATGATCATTGTGGTCCTTTTCAACCCAGGCCATTCTATGATGCTATGATCTAAATGAGTAACAACTCAAATTTAACTTCTAACCCTTGTGATAAGTCCAAACATTTGCAAAAGTTCTTTTCCCTCATTTTATTATGCCCTTAGTGGGCTAGGGGCAAAAGCGAGATAGATTTTGGTGTTATAATTTAAAACACAGAACTCTGCTTAAAGAATCTGTGGTATATTTGACCTAGTAGACGTTCAAATACTTTCATATACTCTGAAAATATTGTTACAATGCAAGTCTGCCTAACTGTATAGCTACACAGCCATCATCCCCACCGCCCCACTTAACAGCAGCAGCCTTTGTCTCTTCTTTGTTCCTGTACTAAGCTGGAAACAGCCACATACCCCAGAGAGCTGTGGGGAAACAGTCATAACGGGCAAAGCTCATTTGAATTTCTGTAGGATATCTGCCATTTGCTTCATTGTACAGAAAGGTAGATAAAGGAGATAGGGAAGATTAGCCTAACTACAGTTATGCCAAAATCTAAGTTTTACTATTGACCGCAATTTGGCAGCAAAGGAAGTACTGTTCTCTGTTGTGAAGTTACTAACTGCCTTCAAACTAATCATTCAAGCAAACATGAAAGGCCCCATCCTAAAAAACACCTGGTCTCTGGTTTGTGATTCATATGCCAATGATAATAATCTATCTCTTCAGTTATTGCTCAACTCCTTGTCCTCAAATGATGCCAATTTTTATGCCATGTTTTTGAATGTTTGATCTGCACTCTATTGACTGTTCAATGAAAACACAGCATAGCAGAATAGATAATAGTGTTCTCAGCAAAAAATTAGGTACCATCAATTTAACTCAGCACATAACTAGGATATTTATGTTCCTGCTCTGGAGAGGGGATTGGACTAGATGATCTTTCAAGCTCCTTTCCAATCCCTGAGATCCTGTGATTCTAGGATTTCCGTTCCTTCTCATAACAGTTCCATTCCAATTTTCCTTCCTATTGCAACAGTTACCAGCCTATAGCATTATGACCATGCAGTCTTTTTTCACTGTATCCTGTCATTATGCTTTTTAAACTTTGTTTAGCTGTTAGTTTTCAATAAATAAAATCTGTTTATGGCATGACTTGCCTCAAATCCATTCCAAGTTGTATATTTGTTTTCCAATAAAAAGTTACCATTTACCCATCCTGTTTCAACATATCCTTGAATTATGCTGCTCTGTGTTTCAGT
This sequence comes from Pavo muticus, assembly GCA_016647715.1. Taxonomy (NCBI): domain Eukaryota; kingdom Metazoa; phylum Chordata; class Aves; order Galliformes; family Phasianidae; genus Pavo; species Pavo muticus. The sequence continues at coordinate 145,188 of JACDJE010000520.1, read as the reverse complement.
ATGTAGCAGTTTGTATTGTGCATACAATAGCTTGGCTGTCTTAAGAGCTCAGAAGGCGAGAACTTAGACCTGAACCCTGCCCATTTTTTAATACTGTTGGCTTGAAGAAGCTTTCCTACTGGTAGTTTAAAATGTATTTTGCAGCCTTCCGTGGAACCTGGTGCTTCAATATATTTACTGTAGTGACTGTCAATGCCCACTATCTGTAAATACTGCAAACTGGATTTTGACTTAGTTCAATAGTGTAATCAATGAATATACAGACATTATAATTAAGAAACAAGGAAAGTTAGACTAAATGGGTTATCACGCTAAAGAAGAATGGATGGAAAGCCTACCCTTATCCTAAGCTTACTAAGAAAACTCCAAGAGGATCAATCTCCAAAAGAGATTCCACCCCAGTGGTAGTCAGCTCTTAAATGGGGTCTAGGAGAGGTGGAGCCTGGCTCCACCTCTTCCGGTAGCACAGGAGAATTGTCTTCACCTGTGCTCCCAGGGCTGACTCAGTGCTCGCCTCACGTGGTCAATCAGAGGTTCAGGCCGTGATTCAGCAGTTCCCATACAAATAGTTAACCTAAAATTAAAATGCCTTCTTCTTCAGTCAACTAAACTTGTTTGCCTTTTTTTTTTTTTTTTTTTTTTTTTTTAATTATTTTTGGAGTTTACTCCCCATCAGCTGCTACTTCACGGTAACTCAGTCTCACACCTAAAGTTTTTTAAAACTGCCATGTCTGAGTTGCTTTTCAGGGTGCAGTCAACTCAAAGTATGTAAGGAAAACTTTCTCTTACTGACCTGCTAATAAGCGTGTCCCCTATGGGGACAGGCTGATAAATCTGGGGCTCTTCAGCCTGGAGAAGGCTCCGAGGGGACCTTGCAACAGCCTTCCAGTATCTTAAGGGGGCCTACAGGAAGCTAGGAAGGGACTTTTTATATGGGCATGTAGCAACAGGACAAGGGGAAATGGTTTTAAACTGGAAGAGGGTAGATTTAGACTAGATGTCAGGAAGAAACTCTTTACTGTGAGGATGGTGAGACACTGGAACAGGTTGTCCAGAGAGACTGTGGAGACCCTGGAAGCATTCAAGCCCAGGCTGGATGGGGCTTTGAGCAGCCTGGTCTAGTGAGAGGTGTCCCTGCTATAGGCAGGTTGGAACTGGATGATCTTAAAGGTCCCTTCCAAGTCAAGCCATTCTATGGTATGATTCTATGATCATGCTTGTACCCCTTTTTATTAACAATTAAAATAATAAAAAGTTCTAACATGGAAAACAAACCTGTTTTTTACCAAGGACAAATCTAAGACTTCAAAAGCGTGGCAGACACTATTTGTGTTATTTTGCCTCTATATGCTGCATGAAAATTGACTGATTTTATATATACTACATGATTGTCTTAGTTGGGGTTTCTGGCTGACTTTAAAGGAAGCATTGGCCCCTGCATCTGATTACCTTCACTGGTTCCAGCAGAGTAGTTGCATAATGTTTTTTAATCATATTTGATATATTTGTACTTACACATAACAGGTAGAATAAGGACAGGTGGTCAACCTGATTGCAGAAATACTTAATCAAATGTTCATGGTCACTGATCTCCAAAGGCACAGCTTCCAAAGGACTGCAAGTACCTCTGTTTTTCCAAAGGAGGCTTGTCAAAAGTGTTTAAATTGCCTGCAGCAAAATGCCTTAAGTTGTTGTTTGTGCACTGACAATCAGATTCACACGGTTCATGGAAGCCAAATATGGCAGTCAGGGTTTGCCTTCTACAAAATGTGTGACTGAAAAACCACTTACCCAGCACTCATCCTGTGGTCTAGCATCCTGGACATGAGATACTGGCTTTTAACTGGTATAGGATAAGGAGAATTTGACAGGGCACCAGAATCACCATCTAGATTCTGAATTTTAGTACTACTGGAAGCGTCACTTCTAGAGGTAAGAAATGCAAACAGGATCTGCTAGGAAGTTGTATTTCCCAATTCAGTGTCTTTCAGCAGCCTGCATTTTAAACCACAGTATTCTATTACAACTCAGCATTTGGAGGTGTCTAGCTTAGAGTAAAAAGAGAGAGAAAGGGTTCCCAGACTTCCAAGAGACTGCCTCGGCTAAGATGATTGCCATTCACACAATCAATGGGTGAAGACAATGGATGGGTTGAGAAGACAACCTTTACACTGTCTTAGCTGCTCACTATACAGCATTTTGTCACTGGAATCAAAACTGCTCTCTCTGTTTAATGTAAGTGTTCATGTTACTGATATCTAAATGAAATGCTTGATTTCTAGGTTAAATATTGAAGTCTTGTAGTTAAACTACAAAATGGTGGTCGTAAGTTTTTTGTTGTTGTTCTTTTCTGCAGAATGGGAGAAGCATGCGTTTGGAGGTACAGGTGGTAAATAAGTGAAAACTAATGGCAATCAGCACAATTTTAAAAAGAGGAAGTACCATCTGAACAGGAGAACACTTGTATGTGTTGTACAGAGAGGCTGCAAAGTTTCTGCATGTTTAAAATTCAACTGAGAAAATGCTGGGCAAGTGGCTTTAGTTGACCTTCAGTAGGATTTTGGACTAAGTGATCTCAAGAGGTCCACTACAATCTAAATGACTCTAGAGTCACCGTGCCTTCTCCTAGCTTTGCAGGACTGCTGTGGTGTGCTGCCTTTGATGGGAACAGCCACCACCTAAAGGAAGATAAGCAATTGCTGCTATAGCCTGATAAATGTTAAGTGATAGAAGTTGTCAAGCAGGACTATCGCTAATAAAGAAGGTGATAGAAGCAATGAGATGATGTTACAGTTCTATGTGCCTCAAGACTGTGAGAAAGCTGTGAGCTGTCCTGAAAATACTTCCCTGATCACCTGCAGTTGTGGATTTTTAGCAGGGGAATATTTAACTGGATAATAATAGGAGCTGGTGAGCTTGCCTGTTAATAAAATACAGCCAATAAATTGAGGACAGCTAATGGATAGGGTTTCCCAAAGAAGCTGTGGATGCCCCATCCCTGGAGGTGTTCAAGGCCAGGATGGGGCCCTGGGCAGTCTAATCTCATGGGTGGCAACCTGCCCATTGCAGGGGGATTGGAGCTCAATGATCTTTAAGGTCTGTTTCAACCTGAGCCATTCTATGATTCTATGATGATTCTTCGATAAGCTGGTTGGATCTTTACATTCTCAGCCTGACTCCAAAATCACTAAATTAAAATCCTAACAGTGAAAGCCTACTTTACACTTTGAATGATTCTCCTCCTTCCCTACGCTGTTTTTTTCTTAATGTATGTGTTCCCCCCTGCACTGCATTTCCAACACTCCAAGCAGCTTGTGGCCTTGATCTTACCTCCTCCCTTAATCCCGTGCAGCACTAGGTTATATGACAAGGCCTTACAATGGAGGTTTCTCTATTTTCATTCACCTGACAGCATCCACTGGTCAGTTCTCTTCCATGTAACTCAAGTTAGCCCTACCTCCACAAATAAGTCTTGGCAGCCTTCCAGAGAACCAAGATTAAAGCAGTAACAGAACTTGTTTGCTCCTGGGTCTCAGACTTAAACTCTACAGACAAGCACCAAAAAACAATAACCTTATGAGCACCTAATCCAAACTAAAATGCCAACTCAGTTTACAATGACATGACATTACAGTTGACCTACTAGGCAGGCAATATTCAGCATCGAGTCCTCATAACCTGAACATCTCAGAACAAATGGTATTTGAGCTGAATCTCCCAACCTTATAACTAGTATTTAGGAACCATAATGGACAAAAGCAAAGTGCTAAAGAACTCAAAACATCTGTATTTTCATTTACATTGCTATCCTTTGTGAACTCCTCTGTCATAAGCATTTTCAGCATTCAAGCAGCCAATACTGAATAACAGAGCCCTCTTTTAACCTTCATGGCCTGAAACATGAAGGAAAATAAACCCTAAATCAGGTATACGGAATGCCAGTACAATTTTCTTAGTCCTGCTCAATCTGTTCCATCATCTCATAAATCACTACATGTGACAGATTTATAGCCACAGTAGTTTTGTCTGTATCCTCCACACTAATGCTTGTGTGAGGTATGGTATGTTCCGAGCGCCATCCTGTGCCTATGCGAAATACTACACGTAGATGTAAATCTGATGTTTCAACCTGTACCACATGACGATAACAGCAAGTGCCTTCTTTTAATGATGAGAATGGGATTTTCTCGGCTAAGTGATCACTAAGCATTATGAAACTTCATGCTCTGTAAACTGGATTTCCTATCTTCCTCCTCTTTCCTATATAATTCATCATGTTTTTAATGATCCATATAGTCAAATTCATGTTCAGCTGGTGCTACAGTAGAAGATGTGTCCTTTTGTTCAAACCTGGAGCACTTATTTCAAGCCCCAAGTCATATATTTAGTTCCCAACCCTGCCACGTGATGTAAATGGTGATGAAGTATCAGTATCATTTGAATACACTTTGCATTGCATGTAGTATGCAATTTCTAAGGCTTAACTGCTGTCAACTTCAGCTGGCTTTCTGACACAGATTTACAACCTTTTATGCTTGAAATGACTGTATAGCCACAAAGCCTTCCATTCTTTTAAATTCACATCAATGCTGTTTAGTAAGACTGGATTTCTGTAAAACACATTTTCTGCTAAGTACTATCGTGCTCCAGTTCAGTACTGTAAATGAACTGTAATGATAGGGTTGCTATGAGATTAAAAGACATATTGAATGTGTAAACAGACAAATCATCTAGTTAAAATCCAAAAGTCTACTTACGGGCAAATCGTGAAAGTGGCCGTGCATTTTTGTCACCTGTCTCATTTGCAACTGAAAGGAGAAAAGACAGAGAAACAAAAAGCATTAAATTTAAGTGCTACATTATCTGAAATTACTAATATTACTGATTTTCATGCATATAAATGAGAGACAACTATTCACAGCAATTGCAGTTGGATATATATGCATAGGCATAACACAAATAGATGGGTTTTTGTGTGTTTGTTGTTGTTATTGTTGTGGTTTTTTTGGGTTTTTTTGTCACCAAATGCAAGTTTTCTGTCTGGTTTGGTTCTCCTTTTGGAGTCAGCATGTCACTCTACAGGCTCCTGTGAATATTGCCTTGTCCCACAAAATAGCTGAATCATAATTTCCTCATGCTTATACACTAGCCATTAATAGTACATAGCAATATATGATTAAAGTTATCCTTACAAATTCTATTTTATATCATAGATATATCATGAAATACGTTTATTATATATCATTCATATATATGTTATATCAAAATATCATTTTTGCCTTTTACATTCAGGAGCACAGTAAGAAAAAAAGTAAGATTTTTCTGCCTATAAAAGGAAATGCATTAGTCCAGAGGAACATTTAGTAGCAAAATTAAGTGAAATATAAGGATCTAAATACAGGAATCCTGGGACATTTGGAACTGCAAACAGATTATTACCTAGGGTAAGAGCAACACCATACAGATCGTGCTTTTTTCTGCCTCAGATTCATATTGCCACAGCTCCCAATGTTTATATGACCCAGACAATACACAGCTAGTCAAGACCATAAATGACTCTTTAGGATATAGAAGAAAAATGAGTTATCAAGGAATAAATTACCATCCATGACTAATTACAGCTAGAGTAATCATGAGGAACAGCACTGACAGGCAAACTGAGAGGATAACATCCCCCCCCCCCCTCTTTATCTAGCGAGGATGTATCAAGCTGTAGCCTAATATGTAGTATGATTATGAGCACATAAACCTTGACAATTCTTTGTTCTCTTTAAAAATGCTACTTTCCAGAGATGAGACCAATCAAGATAAGAAATCCCATAAAAGGTTGCAAAACATGACTAGAACACAGACTCATAGGTCCCTAGCACAATAATGATGTCAGCTAAACAGTGATGTACTCTTTTAGGCCAGAAAAGACTTTAAGCAAATTTAATTCTTCCAACAAGTCTTAAGGTTGTCAACTTCAGTTTGGTGTTATTTAAGAATTACATCCAGTATCATTCCATCTTTCACTGTTTACCCTCCAAACTTTACCCACTGATTAAGAAGCTGTAGTATTCAATACTCATATAGAACTATAGGTTATTTTAAGTTGGAAGAGGCCCACAAGGGTCACTGAGTCCATCTCCTAGCTCCACACAGGGCCACTCAAATCCTATGTCTGAGAGCACTGTCCAAACTCTTCTTGAACTCCAGCAGCCTGGGGCCATGACCACTGCCCTGGGAAGACTGTTCCAGAGCCTGGCCACCCTCTGGTGAAGAATCTTTCCCTAACACTCAACCTGACCCTCCCCTGACACAGCTGCATGACATTCCCCCTGGTCCTGTTGCTGTCACCAGAGAGCAGAGCTCAGCACTGCCCCTCTGCTCCCTTTCAGGAGCTGCAGTCTCCATGAGGCCTCCCCTCAGCAACTCTGCTCTGGGCTGGACAAACCCAGAGACTTCAGAAACTCCTCACACATCTTGCTCTCTAGACCCTTTACCATCTTCATAGTCCTCCTCTGGACGCTCTCTAACAGTTTTCATAGAATCATAGAATGGCTTAGGTTCAAGTGGACCTCAATGATTTTATTGTTCCAATCCCCCTGCCAGAGGCAGGGTTGCTACCCACTAGGATCAGGCTGTCCAGGATCCCATCCAGCCTGGCCTGGAACACCTCAAGGGATGGGGCATCCACAACCTCTCTGGGTAGCCTGTGCCAGTGCCTCACCACCCTCTGAGAAAAACTTTCTTCCTAACATCTAAGCTAAATCTCCCCTGTCTCAGTTTAAAACCATTCCCTCTTGTCCAATCACTATCAGAACATGTAAAAAGTCAGTCTCCCTCCTGCTTACAGGTTCCCTTCAAGCACTGGAAGACTGCAACAAGGTCTCCCAGGAGCCTTCTCTTCTCCAGACTGATTAAGCCCAGCTCCTTCGGCCTTTCTTCATAAGAGGGGTGTTCCAGCCCTCTGATAATCTTTGTGGCCTTCCCCTGGACCCATTCCAATAACTCTGCATCCTTCCCATACTGGGGGCCCTAGGCCTGGACTCAGTACGCCAGCTGGGGCTTTACAAGGGGCAGAGTAGAGAGGGACAATCAGCTCCCTCTCCCTGCTGGCCACCTGTCTTCTGACGCAGCCCAGGATACCATTGGCCTTCTGGGCTGCAAGAGCACACTGCTGGTTCATGTCCAGCTTTTCAACCACCAGGACCGCCAAGTCCTTCTCCACAGGGCTGCTCTCAGTGAGTTCTTCTTCCATTCTGTACTCATATCTGGAATTGCCTCAACACAAGTGCCCCTCATTGTTAAACCTCATTAGATTCTCCTGTGTCCACTTTTCAAGCGCGTCCAAGTTGCTCTGGACAGCATCCCTCCCTTCCGCTGTGTCAACCGCATCACTTAGCTTGGTGTCATCAGCAAACTTGCTGAGGGTACACTCAATCCCACTGTCTGTTATTGAAAAAGATGTTGAAGAGCACTGGTCCCAAGACAGACCCCCAGGGGACACCACTCGTGACTGGCCTCTACCTGGACATAGAGCTGTCAACCACAACCCTCTGGCTACAGCCATCCAACCAATTCTTTGTCCACCAAATAGTCCAGCCTTCAAATTCATAACTTTTCCATTTAGAGATAAGGATGTAGTGCAGGACCATTTCAAAGACCTTGCACAAGTCCAGGCAGAAAGCATCAGTTGCCCTTCCTTTGTCTTCTGATGACATCACTCCACCATAGAAGGCCACCACATTGGTTAGACACAATCTGCCTTTGGTGAAGCTGTGCTGGCTGTCTCGGATCACCTCCACACCTCATATGCGTTTTGACATCTCTTCCAGAAGGATCCACTCCATGATCTTCCCCAGCACAGTGAAGCTCACTGGCCTGTAGTTCACCAGGTCTTGTCTTGTCTTCTCCCTTTCTTGATATGGGAGTGATGTTTCTGGCTTTCCAGTCAAGGGGGACTTTGCCTGACAGTCACAATTTTTCAAATATGATGGAGAGTGGCTCAGAAACCACCTCAGGCAGTTCCTTCAGAACCCTGGGATGCGTGCCATCTGGTCCCATAGACTTGTACACACTCAGCCTCACAAGGTGGTCTCGGACTTGCTTCACTCTTAGACTGGGAGGGATTTTGCTCCCCTAAACCCCACTTAGAAGTTCAGGGGCACAAGAAGCGTGAGATGCCTGACTGGCCATGAAGACCAAGGCAAATAACTTATTAAGTACCCCAGCCTTCACTGAGTCTGAGGAGGCCAGACCTCCCTTTTTGTTTATCAGAAGGGATGCGCTCCCCTTTGCCTATCTCTTCTGCTCACCTTATCTAAAGAATCTCTTCTTGTTTTTACCATCCCTTGCCAAGTTTAATTCCATCTCCACCTTGGCTTTCTTGACTCCATTCCTACACATCTGGACAGCATCCCTTTATTTTTCCCAGGCCACTCATCCCCTCTTCCATTAATGTTTTATGTCCTTCTTATATTGCAGTGCCCAAACCTGCACACTGCACCTGAGATGAGGCTGCACAGCACAGAGCACAGTGAGACAACTCTTTCCCTCACCTGGCTGGCAGTGTGGGTCTGACGCACCATCCCCAGGTACGGTTGGCCCTGTGGACTGCCAGGGCATTATGCTGATCCCCAGATCTCCTTCCACATCCCCTGTCTGTAAATACATACAGGTTGTTCCTCTCCAGGTGCAGAATTTAGCACTTTATCTTGTTAAACTTCATGCAGCTGCTGATTGCCTAGCCCTCTAGTTTGCCTATATGTGTTTATATGTCTCTGCAAGGGCTCTTCACCCACAGAGGAGTCAACAGCTCCTTCCAATCTAGTGTTGTGCACAAACTTACTTAGTATTCCTTCAAGTATTCTATCCAAGTAATTTATGAAAACGTTAAAGAGAAATAGCCCCTAAAACAGATATCTACAGAACTCTACTGGCCAGCCTGATGTAAATCCATTTACTGTAACACCTTGAGCTCAACCCGTCAGCCACTTGGTCACCAACTGTGTTATGTACTTGTCTTTAGGCTGGACATTTTGTCCAGCAGGATACTGTGAGGAACAGTATTAAAAGCTTTTCTGAAATCCAAAAAGATCACATTTACTGGTTTCCCCTGGTCAATAAGGTGAGTAACCTTGTCATAAAAGGAGATCTGGTTCATTACACAGGACTTAGCCCTCGTGAATTCGTACTGGCTGTGACTAATGACTGCATTCTTTCACGTCTCTTTCAATGACTTCCAGAATAATCTTCTCTAGAATCTTGCCAGCCTCCAAAGTGAAGAGTTGCTCATTAACAAGTCACTGCATCGTTCTGCTCCTATTAGCCAGTAGATGGTGCCCTTAAAACGTGCCAATTACTGAAGGTGCTGGAAGCACTGAGCAAGCAAAGGAAGCTTTCTGTACCTCCCTCTGGATTAGTATAAGGACTGCAAAAGCCCTCTTGCTGCAACCAGACAGATAGACTGGGAGACTCAGCTTTTACAGGCACACTCACACAGACACTTTTCCAACAGGGACCTCAAAATTTTTAAAAGAAAGTATCAGAAAAGTTCAGAAAGCTTCTTACATTTTGTAATTATTTCCTCTTGGTCCATCCTCAAAATATGATATTGGTGCTTCCTCATCATAGCCTGGGGAACTTACCTGGCAAGCAGAAGCAGGGGCCCTGAGGTCTCCCAGGTCCCACAGGATGCCCTTCCTTGGCAAGCACAAGCCCCAGCCAGATAAGCTCTCTTATACAAAGACACCAGAGTGACTGCACAGCTAGGCAAGTCCAGAGCACATTATTTCAGAGTCAAATCTGCTTTTGGTTGAGATGATGGCATGCTGAAGGAGAGGCAGAAGCATCCTGCATCCAGGTCTGGGGCTCCCAGCACAGAAGGATGCGGAGCTGTTGGAGCAGGTCCAGAGCAGTGCCACAAAGCTTATCAGAGGGCACCTCTCCTATGAAGACAGGCTGAGGGAGCTGGGCTTGATTTTTTAGCTTAGAGAAGGCTCCGGGGAGATCTCACTGTGGCCTTCCAGTACTTCAGGGAAACTTACAAACAGGAGATGACTGACCTTTATTTGGTCTGATAGTGATTGAACAAGGGGGAATGGTTTTAAACTAAAAAATGGGAGATTTAGATAAGATGTCAGAAAGAAGCTGTTCTGTGGGAGGATGGTGAGGCACTGGTACAGGCCGTCCAGAGAAGCTGTGGATGCTCCATCCCCTGAGGCGTTCAAGGCCAGGCTGGATGGGGCCCTGAGCAGCCTGATATAGTGGGTGGCACCCTGCCTACTGCAGCAGGAGGTTGGAACGAGATGGGCTTTAAGGTCCCTTCCAACCCAAATCATCCTATGATGTTCCATGGTGAAAGAGCTGACCCAGTATGAACTATGTCCATCTCTGTAAGGAGAAAATGTTCTGCTAACACTGCTATAGCTGATGTATAAATGACAAGCAGATAGCCTTTGTCTTCAACTCAGTGCTGCCAGCTTGCACTGGGGAGGGTGGACTGGTCCATTCTGTGGTTTTCAGCATCTCTCTGGATTACAGCACAGTCTAGGTAAAACCTTAATATGCACTAATATCTATGTTGGGACATCAAGTGAACCTAATAAAACCTAAAGGCTAATTAACTGTACTTTTTCCCCCTTTCAAGTATTTTCTTTACTCACGTAGTAGATGGCACTCTTGGGTCACTAGGGCTCCAGGTGTACACAAGGTCTCAGATGTTTGCTACCTACCAACCGGATATTGCAGCAAGAGTTTCAAAGCACTCCACCCAACATCTGTGATTGGGAAGGCCAGCTCACATAGTCATGACATCCAACAGAACAGGTGTTGTTAATCCTCTCAAATATAAGCATTTTCCAGTTCCAGACCACATGCTTGTTTTTACTGCTTTCCAAACATCAGATTGTGTAATATGCAGAATAATGCCCTTCCATCTGGTGTACAGTGATCCAGAGCAGCAAACTCAGGTAACATAGCAAAGCAATAAGCGGGACAGAAAGCTGTGGATGTTGGTCCTGAACTACTGGCAAGATTTCTGGTACAAGTGAGCTAATTGCTGCCTGGGAATTTTATGGGACCAATGAAGTGCACACAGGTAAGATCTCAGATGGGTTTAGCCCTGCAGTCAGAGAGGGAAGGCATCAGAGACTTCTGCATATATTTTGTGAGAGTATCTTAGAAGATTTTACATGATGCAGTTTTCACTGTGGAACATATGCATATATATCCTAACACTGTCTTACAGGATCTTCTGAAGACATGAGGAACTAGCAGATCTATACATGTGACACGTAGATGAGGAAATGCTTTTAATCCAGAAGGACAGAAATCTCCACTGTTCGTTGACAGCAATAAGCTTTTGGGAGTAAGCAAGTATGATCTGATGAAACTGGAGCAAGCTGAGTCTGAGAGAGCAAGTCACAACACACACCAAAGACAATTTCTTGTATTTCCTATATCATGGCAGTGGCTCTGCACTGCTGAACGGCACAGCCTGGCCTCAGGCGCTCACCCATCGCCCACAGTGACCACACAGCAGTGTGCAATTGGTGCTGCCGGGGCTGAAACGGGGACATGGGGAGGGCGCAGGACAGTGCTGACTCAGTTATGGCAAATAATGGTGTGCAGTTGGATAAGTTGGCTAAATACAGTCCCAGGAACTGAGAAAAATATGCAGCCCTGCTTTGAATTTTGATACAGGAATTTGAGAACAGGTTACAAGACTGCCAAAAAAAAAGTATTTTTTTTTTAATTATTTTTATTTGCAACTCCATTTTCAGTCAACATAAATACATGACCTGCAAATTTTCATACGGAATGCATAGAGTTGCAGTCAGACAGTGAACTAAAAAATCTGATTATGTCTCTCTATCAGACCTTAACAAGCCCTCTCTGACCAGAGAGAAATACTCCTCCCTTCACAGTCACACCTTATTCACAGCATTGCTGTTTAGAAGTATGTACATCTGTTTTCAAGGATGAAGCATGGGAAGAGTAAAATTTCATCTAAAATCTCTGATGAACACCCTGAGAGCTCACTGAGAATGGCAGCCACTGCCATCAAACCAGAGTGAGGCAGTTTCACAAACATAAGATCAAATATCCCATCAGTTTTGTGGTTTTGTTGCTCTTTTTTTTTAATAAAAAATATTAAAGATAAAAATAAGTTTTACTACCTATATACATTAACTATATCATATATTTGATGAGAGCTGCTCTGAAAGTAACACCTCCTACTTTATTATGTTGACCCACAACATCACAGGTGGATGGTGGTGGTATGGCAGGAGAAGTTGAACCTTCCCACCAATATTCCACTACATGTTGTTGCCATGTGACAGATGGCAGCAAAGGGGCAGTCTGACAAAATGGTGTCTGACGTGGAAGTGTGTCTGAAAAGAAGGTGTGTCGCTGAATTCCTCCATGCAGAAAAAATGGCACCCACTGACATTCATCCACACTTACTGAACATTTATGGAGACCAAACAGTGGATGTGAGCACACTGAGGCAGTGGGTGGTGCATTTCAGCAGTGGTGACAGTGACATCTCCACTGGTACAGATTTTTACAAGCATGGCAAGCGGGCTCCTGTTCATGGCTGAGTAATGGTGGTGATTATGCTGAAAAATAGTGTTTTGTAGCAGAAAATATGCTCTGTCAAACAGTGTTCTTGTGCTCTTTGTATCTGTTCCAGTTTCCACGGAAATAAATAGGAGGCATTACTTTTGGAGTGACCTTTATGTATACAGCCCAATACAATTCCTGTTCATTCAGTGCAATCCAGGCAAGCCAAAAGGTTGCACAACCATGGCTTAACAAATCATATTCATTCACAAAGAGAGCTGTGAGGCATCCTGTAGGCACCCCATTAGGAAAAAATGCAAAAAATACGTACTACTTATGGTTGCTTGTCCAAGCAGACAACAAAACACCAGGCTTAACCAAATTTATTCAATTTCAAATGTATATTTCATATTATACCTGCCTGAAAATCTCAAGAACATCTCCTTTTTATAAAAGTATCTTCTTTGGTAGGATCACTTCTTTGATTAATGTGGATCATTCATGTGAGCTCACCATGCACAAACTTAAGAGTCCTGAGCAGTCTTGTTTTATAACGTTTTCCCTGTTAAGCTATCTTCCCTACAGCTTGACACCCTTTTCTGCAGCAGGTATCAATTTCACCAGCACACCCCCTCAGTCAATTTAGCTTTCAAGGATCCTTTGTCAAATTTCTAGTATAATGCAAAGAAAAACATACCACATTGTAGTATTGGCTCATCAAGACTGACAGACAACAGCATATCATCCATTTCTTGCAATTGAAGAAAGTAGTAAGAAAGTCAGCTATTTCTTACCCACAAATAAGCACACTTTCAAGAGGACTTTTTTTTTTTTTTAATCCATCTAAGGTCAGATGAGTTTAACTATTTATTTCATGCTGTAGGAAAAATCCTAAAGTATAAGGAAGAGGGAAAGTATATTAGATAAATATTAGATAAAATGAAAACACACGTGGAGATAAATTTGCATTGAACATATAGTCGGAATAAATTTTTCTCTGGAATATTCTGCTTCTCCTTCCCCTCCAATGGCACATGTTTTGCACAGCATTCCTGTAAAAACAAAACAAAAAACCTGCATTGCTCTGAAATCCCTGAAATGCTCACATCCTCTCCCAATAATCATTTCTTTAAAACCCAGGAGAATAAAAAACAGCACTGCAGTTGCTGAGAGAGTTGTTTGATTTTTTTCTTTACAGACAAATCAAAGTCTCTCCCATTGCCTCTGGGAAGTCCAGGAGTTTTTGCTCTCAAAGACTATAACGTGGTTACATGTCTCATAAACTTATCAAGCTCTGCCTTAAAATAGCTTGTTTTGTGCATCTCATAAGACTCTGCCAGAAACTGATGGCAGTGTGGGTTATGACCTATCATTTAATTTCCAACATAAACTTACTCACAGTCAATTTACATCAATTTCTTCTGGCACCAGCAATCTGTTCAAGCTGAAGTATTTCTTCTTTCTGGTGCTTAATCCTCCTTTGGCTTTCTCACTGAAAGCCCGAATTACCCCTTTCACCATCACTTTGTGGACTAAATACATCATCATCTTCTAGTTCTGTCTTCTTAACAGGATAGGTATTCTTCGTATCTCCTCTCCATCTTCATCAAACCTCTTCAGAGTCAATTCAATTTCTTATAGGGCTCTTGAATGTGCACATTACCTTCTTCTTGCCTGGCCACACGTTAGTTGGGCCGTAACACTCCCCTCATTAAAATAACAGACTCTCAGATCATAGCAGAAGTTCTTGTTATTAAGTCCTCATCGGCATAATCTTTCACTCTGTACTACTAAATTCCACCCCTTGCTTTTTGCCCAATCGATCATCTGAACTGCACTGTTAGATATTCATATCTAACATTTATTCTATTCACATCTCTACACTAGCCATGCTTTATGTCACCAGCAGCAATTATCAGCACTTTCCTTCTTTCTGTCACAGTCATTAACAAAAATTTTAAACATGATCAAACCCACACAGAAGCACAATAACCCCAAAGGAAGGCTTTTCTGGTGGCTTTCTTACCCATTTAGAAACTAAGGCTCCTCATAAAAAAAAGTATCTTCGTGAGACTTTGAGTCTAGTAAGATCAGAAAAGACACCAATCGTGCTAATGATGGGACATTCTGTTGCTGGATAGAGAATTCTGCTCCTGAGAGTTTTTAATCAAGCACTACACAAACCTTCTGATTGATGGTTGATACTTCAACCGTATCAACCATGAGTCTGTGCACGTGTTACTGAGCCAGAGATTATTTAGACCTCTCTAGAGTTAGGCACCCAAAGAGTTTTCAGGATAATACTGTCAAATCCCACTACCACACAGAAAAAGCCACTAACTTAATATGACTTGAATTGCTTGTGATGCAACTGTACAGTACAGGCAGTATAAACACAAACTACTAAACACAAAGTCAACAAAAAGTTGACATAAAATATACAGCATCCTTTTGCTAATCAGAAACATCAGAGGACTTAACTGCCTCTCCAAACTTAAGATTCTAATTAGTTACTATGATTCAGTAACAGATCAACTACACAGATAGCAAAGGCACAATGTAAGACTACTCTAAATAAGAGAGATGCTTCCAAATACTTCTGGAAGGCAGGAAACTGCTATCTTTACTGGTAAGTAATAATCAAGAGGCATACTCTACCCAGTATTTCCCAAAATAACTTCTAATGGATTTTTGTTGCTGCTGTTTGCCTGGCAACTGCATTGTGCACCAAACATTGTCATCCTTCATTAACTGGAAGAGGAACACTATACTTGGCTGATGATTCATTCACCTTATGAAAGGATCTTATATTGTAGATTGTTTGTATTTGTGATGGGAAAGAGACTTCTGGAGTGGGAGGCACTTTGTTCACTCAGGTAATGGAAGACAGTTGCTGCCTTTCTCTGAAAAGACTCATTCAGGTACATATTTCAGAGCTCCTGCATCTTATTGACAGCCACAGAAATGTTTTCAAGAAGTGCGAGGTGTATACAGGGGAGTAATAACTGAGAAACAGGTGCAAAACATCTGTGTGAAAATAAGCAAAACTGATCAATACTCTGAGCATCAGCTAAATCTCATTTAGAGGCATAGATGCAAACACCGAACTTGCGAAGTGTGACCCTACTAGCACCTAAAGATTAGAGGAGCACTGATGCTGGACTCTGAAGATTAGGGAAAATAAGACCAGCAGCTGGCTAAACCAAATCAACCTTCCACTCACTGAGGCTCATGTTATACATATTGCAAACCTCAAAAATGAGTAGTAGTAGCCCTACATAATCTATTCCAGTGTTAATGTGTACTCTGTATGTTGAGTATCCCCTAGTTCCCCAAGTTCACAGAACAAACACATCTGCTCATATAAGCACCAGGCTGCTCTCATTTCCAAACTCTGCCATGCCAGTCTTCAGAGTACAAGAACAGCCCCTTTGCCCCTCAGACATACAGGTAAACGCAAGCCTCTGGCATACCCAGCCACCAATAGCATAGGATAGACCTGTAAGTGCTTGGTAAGGGCATGAAAATGGCTACTAGAGAAGCTGTGAGTCAGGAGATGATGGAATAAGTTAAAATATACATATATATATATATATATATAAAACACACAGAACACACACACACATACATATGTATAAATATGTATAAATGAAATTCCTCACTGCTACAAGGTGGTGAAGCTACTTTAACTTCTGGCTTCCAGAGTAGGACCTTTTTTTTCTAGAAGTGTACAAGCTGATTTCTGCATTTAGACTATCTGTTGTAGCAAATCCACTCACATCTTCCTCCTAAGGGTAACTATACTTCTGAAAGGCTTGGTCTACATCATGTATTTCTGTGCAGTGAATTTAAGACAGGTGGATGGAAATGTTAAGCTATGGGATTTTTAGATGATTCTACCCATGAAGGTTACAATAACTTCTCACTTCCATCAGAAAATACATCACACAAGCAATACCATAACAAATGGCATCCCCAACAGGCACATGAAAGGTAGCATCCGATGCAGTAGCCATGCTTCCCATGTAAAAAGGCCCAGTCACATTTCTACATAGCTGAGGTGCCATTCTCCACAACCACAAGTAAGGATGCAACACAAATATCAGGTATTACTATTATTCCTTATATTATTCCCTGTATTATGCTGACATAGGATAACCAGATACCCCAGTCTTACTAGAGCAGACTGGAACACAGAAAAAATCCAAAGGAAAAACCTGCCCAATCTTCTTATTTTGGTACTTTCTTTGAGGCCTCTGTTTTCTCTCCGCTCGGCAACAAAAATCTGGAAAAGGCACATGTCTTAGTCTGGCCCAGTTTAGTAACTCTTACAGTTATTTTTTTAAATACTGTCTTCTCATTCAGAGATGGTCCTTATACGTCACTTGTCATGATATGATTACATCAAGTCACATCACTTTGAAACCAGCCCCCTTAGGCAGATGGACCTTGAAAGTTTAACAGCCTTGATTTCAAATGCTTTGAGAGTCAACAGAAACACACAGTTTTCCTCAGTGACACCAGATCAGGCCCTGAGGAAGAAGCATGCAGATTACTAAACTCAAAATTCTGAAGCACTTAAAACCAAGCACTGAAAACCAAGTAAAAGAAATCAGACAGCTGCCAGAGCACCCTTGTGACACCAGCAATCGTGTTGTTCCACACAACTGGACAGTCTCTAACCTAAAGGAAAAATTTAAGCGACTCACAGTAGAGGTAGTTAATTAAAAATGTGAACAGACAAAAAGACACATTCTTTCCCACTTTGATGGAATTGTAAATTAAAGGTGCCTTGTCCAAAGCTGCAGAGCGGTTTAGCAACAGATTTCATTAGGATGTTTTGGCAGTGAAAGAAGTCACACTGCAAAGACTGCTGATTAGAAAACCAGGCTGGTTTTTGAGGGGAAAAGTGAAGAGATCTACATTTTTTAGCTGTCAGTGGATGAAAATACCGATTTTTGCTTGAAACCTTAGTCTCTTTCAGTCTAGAGACCTTTCAACTTCGAAACGTAAACAGTATTTCCCAGAGGAAACAGGCACTTGTACAAATTAAGTTGAAAACTCAGCTTAATGTTAAAAAATGTATTTGTGGAAACTTTCAGTAAGCCTTCAAGTGGTATTAGTCCCTAGGCTAATACTAGGTAAATGCCAGTTCAGAAGGAAACTATTCGACTGTGTGATTTATAAAATTTCATCTGGGATCTAACGCTCAGATTGAATGCTATCCTACCATCACCTTTACAAGGCCTATTTTACCCATGCTTTTAAGCTTCATAAAATGAGCTTGCATAAGTGTTATCAACTCCCAGTCAGCATGAATTCTTTTGATAAAAATAACTCACTGTGATGTCTGAGTAATTGTAGTTAAATTATACATAGAGCTCTGTAAAAAAATTCGTCTAATGGTTCTGAGACAATAGAGCTTCTTTACGTTATAGTTAACATGAACACTCTTTATTAAGTTAAAAACATAAATCAATATATTTTCCTAGGGGAAAATATTTTGGAGACTGTATGTTAGTATAAATAAAAAAACCAAAAACCCTCAAAGTCTGAAGGAAGTTTCAAAAGCAATTATTTACAATAGGGTTCTTAGTTAAGGCAGCTGGAGGGAAGATCCAAATACAGCCTTAGTTCTTCCTCCCAGCTTACCCTGACCATTCACCAAGATCCAGTGCTTAGTACTGTTCCCAAAGAGTTTCCACTGATATCGGATCGACTTTCAGATGCTGGGATCATTTATAAATGAAAGCTCCTGGACTCTCCTGTCACATCCACATCCACTTTTTCCCTTCATAACAATTCATGAATCATAATCAGAAACCACTCTCCAGTCCATTAGCTAACTAAACATAGCACAGACAGATAGAAGTGCACAGATAACTATCATTACATCTGCCTTGATCCTACAAGGATCTGCACTGTAAAAACATCTACGGTTAGCAAATACTCGTGTTGTGTTTAACAGCATTCTCATTCCAATATAGACATTGCGAAACAATGACGTCTTGGTAGGCAGAAGCCAGACAGGAAGGCTGCTTTGACATTATATTGAAGCCTAATATTGTAGTGCGATAATACTGTGCTCTACAAAGTCTCTAAGTGATTCACTGAACAATAAAGTATATGGCTCTCGAGGGCTTGCAGCATTGGGTCAAAAACATCGCAGTCATCATACCAAAATTCTCAGTTATCAGAAATTTACTGTTGTAGTCTATTCAAAAACATATGCCTCATTGCCAGACCAAGCACACACTGTGCCTGGCAAGTTAACCAGCAGAGCACCCTGCACAGAGAACCAGTAACCCTCAAATGTAGCATGAAAAAGACAAAACCAAAACCTCACAGGGACTTTTGTAAACTGAGTCTAAGATTATACTGATTCCTGAGAAGAATTCCTACAAAATCTTAAATGTTTGCGATTATTTCAGGAGATAACTTTACAGCAAACAACTTCTCAAAGGACTTTTAGATAGCTCCAGGAGTAAGCAAGGGCTATAGTAGTCTCCTTTATATGCAGCCTCTGTAAAGCATGCCTGTCAAATGGAGGAAGCCCAGAGCGAGGAGGAAGAAAGCTGTAGGCATTATGCTCAGTAGGGGATCTCATTCTACCAGATCAGGACTGGCACAGTGTTAGCAGAGCTGGGGAACAGCTGTGAAAGCCTCAGTCATTTTGGACCACTGGGTAACAGTGGGAAATAAATGAGAAGATTGTGTTCATTTATTTTCATAACACAATAAAAAGTGAAGTTAAAAATACCAAATCTACCAGACCAAAAGATTTCCATTCTACTCAAGTTATGAGAAGAAAATCCTCGTAGGAGATTGAGAAAGATGTACGCCATAAACATGCACATCTATTGTTCCCAGGCCCATTGTTCAGAACTTGTGTCGTCAAGTTATTTTCTCCCCTGGACCTTCTCCACTTCAGTTGATGTCACTTCAGCGCAAACCACAACACAGAGCTGACATTTACTGAGGACTGGCAGGGCCTCATGAACTCCACCAGAGCACCGCAGTTGAATTTAAACATCAGCCTTACTCATACATTTCCACTAGTGCAATGAAAGCTGAATTGCCTCTGAGGTGAAGGGATAATAATGAGAAAACACTGCTTTCAGCTGCTGGTGGCAAGCCTGCTGAAAACAAAGGGGCATGTGGGCGTCAGGAAAAGCAGAACTTGCTTCCAGAAACTAGAAAAGGACTGTCTTTTCTCTTGCACAAGTCACACCCACCTTTAGCAGTGCTGCCTCTTAATTGCAGTCCCACTAATTTGTAATATTCTGGGTATCAATGAGCCTGCTTAGAAAGCACGCTACCACTGCAGAGAGATCAGGGCTCAAGCACAGGTTTTTCTGTTCTACCACACAGCCAAAAAAAAAAAAATCTTCAGCAAGGAGAGAAAGAACTTGTTTTGTTTTATCACCCCACTGCCACTCCACTTAATTTATAAGTAACATAGATTTTACGTGTGTCCAGAAAGAAAAGTACGTCATGTGCTACCACAGAAACTCATGACTCCCTACTGAAATGTGCTCGCACAACTCAAGAGGTATTAGGGACGTTCAGATCTGGGTCATCATCCCTTTCTTTAGTGGGCTGTCATGTTGCAGGAATCCAGACCTTAACCCTGCTAAAGTTCAAGAACATTCTCATCTGGGCATTTCATGCCCTGACTCCTACATTGTGGAGATGAATTTCAAAACACTCACGGATTTTGTGGCGTTTGAGTGGTAACAGCATAGCTGATGCCAGAAAGGCCAAAAGACACAAAGAAAAATTCACAAGCACTAAGTGAAACAACTTGCGTAACCTTCTGAATGCTGTTTCACAATGCCCTTTCTCCAAAACAATGTGCTTTTTTCCCCCCAAATCGTCATTGTCTTCAGCAAGAACTAAATGCAAACAATGCATTTTTTGCATTGTGGGGCTTAGTTTTTAACACTTAGACTAGACCTAGTTCCATTCACATTGCTAGCAATCAGCCGTGGTAGTTACTATGAGAAAAGAATTCAGTACTTTTTGTAAGGAGACAACACTTAGCACTTTACAGTGATTCACAGGGATTTTGTACCAGGAAGAAATTAGAAGAACGTGGATTAACTGGCAAAAATCCATACTTCCTTGCTCAGTAAAATCTCCCCAGCAATAACCTGGTACTCTCTGACCTACAACTATTCCAGTACAGGGTTCGGTTCATCCTCCTCTGTGTCCACTGGAACACTTTTCACCCCTTTTCTCCACTCTTGCAATTGCCTTGCAGTGCATGGAGCAATCCAAGATGTTTCACTTACAGCACAGGAGAGAAATAAACAAAGGAGGGGAAGAAGAACACAAGAAACGTGTTGTCACTGTCTGGAAGAACAGACCTAGGAGGACTGCTTTCCCTCTTGAAAAAAGTGCTAGGAAATAACTGCCATGTTGTCTGCCTATTTCTAGATACTCCGCCTGGGTATCCTGATACCACATCCCCACAGAGGAAACCTCTGTGCAGGGAGGTGCAAGGAGATCACATCCATCATTTAGCCATACAGCAAAGTGCTGGGGCAACACACTCCTCTCTGTAGAGGAGGCACACCAGTTGTGCCTGTGGTGACAACCTTGCCGTACTGCAGCACAGCCCCATAGGTGGCACATCCTTCCCACTGGGCTAGCCACTCACCGATGAGGAGATCCCTGAGTGCTCCCTAAGGCCACTTTCATCCCAAGAAAACAGTAAGGGGAATAAGGATAAGGATAACAACACTTTTTCTGGTCTGTGAAAGAAGGATTGACTTCTAATCTTTTGCTGCTTTTCTGAAGAAACCTGTTTGCGTCAGGATCCCTGGATTCAGGCCAGGATGCAGGCACAACAATTTAGAAGGAAGGAAATCTCAAGTCTAAAATTTGACTGCTTTGGAAACTTTCAAAAAGCAATTCCAAACTGTCCATATCACAGCTCCTTCAACTGTCACCAGATTTGGCTGTAGTCAGACACAGGATTCAGACTCCCAGACTAGAACTGCAGATTACTCACATCTAAACACTTGGATTGCCCCTTCAGCCCAAAATGAGAGGTTTCTAACGTGCTCAGCTTTAATAAATTACATTCTGAAATACACCTTAAGATACAGATGTTTTAAGGAGAGCTGCAATAAGAGCTGAAAAACTTACAATCTACCCAACTGCAGAAAATCTTTTTTATTTTGTTTTGATTTCCTGTGATGGAACCAAAGGATATAACCTCATTGGGTAATCAGTGTCAATTTTATAGCTCCTGTTTCAGAATCTGCACAAATATCCCCGTACTGAAATTTGGTGTGACAGTATAATACAATATCACAAGAAAATGTAAGGTCTCAGATTTCTAAATGCAATCAATCTGTTTCTTCACTATAAAGTCACATCAGCTACTTCCAGATGGTCACGTTTATGCAAGCAAAGTCATCAGAAATCAAGAACCTCATAGAAGCATGGTGCAACTTGGACTTAGATCAGTCTGTGTATGTACGTGAACTTTAATATATACTGACATAATTTACATGGAATCAAAATAGATAGATCCCGTATTATCAGTTTGTACAGTGCTTTTGTCCCTGTCATATTGGTGGTATTTAATCAAAGTTTAAAAGAAAAAATCTTACTGAAAAAAAAAAAAAAGCACTTATAAAACTAGTAAGCTTTCAGAAAGCTTTACTTGATTGGGTGCAACAGTGTGATAACATGAATACAAGACACTTTCCAGCCTGGATCTGGCTGGGATCCTTCCACTTTGGATCCACCCTGAGTAAGTGTGCAAGCAATTCTATAACCCCACCAATGGCATGGCCCCGTACAACTTCTCTAGTCCCTCTCCCAGAACTCCCAGCGTGTGCTAATCTGCAGCATCACAGCTACCATTCCAACACAGACCACATTTAACAGCCTTCAGCACAGAAATAATTTCTCTTTGCAGCACACCAAGCAATTCTATAGTCCTGGTATCAACTTGGCAGCAAGTCTCTGGACCCCTGTTTAAGGAAGCCATTTCAAACTTCCTATGCACCCACCTGAGGTTTTAAAACCAGAAAGCAATGTTGGTGGCTTCCTTCTTTCCCTCTTCTACAAAGAGGATCCAGACTGCAAAGCTGTGCTCCATCTGATGTTCTGCATGTTGACATGTGATATTGGTGGCTTTATAGACTACAGAAACCTCACTCAGTGCTCTGAGGCAAAAAAAAGTTTTCCAGGAAGGGTAAATCTTGAGTTACATCATTCAAGTTTCAAAATATCTCAGAACAGATTACTAGATTTTACATTCACTTTCTTCTGCTCTCAAACGAGGGTTCTGAATGCTTCTTAATTTAAGAAGAAACAAAGAAAAAAAATAAGAAAGGCTTACGAGCTGAAACGCTTTAAGAAGAAAGTTATGTCACACTGATTAAAACTTAGACCAACTCACAACACATTTTGAGCTAGCAATCCAGAAGTGAGAGGTGCTAACCTCTGGGCAAACTTCAGCATTGCAGAAATGGGCAGATATTTGTTAAGCATGTCATCATCGTGGACCAAGTCATGCAGCTGAACTCTGGGTCAAATAGAAGAATAATAGAGAACAGTGACCAAATCTGAAATGACATTTTGGGTGTTTTGAATGCATCTGCTTCCATTTGGGAAAGCGCACCAGAAAATAAAGCTTTAGAGACAATGACTCAGCTAAGCTGTTGAAGACAGAAGTTCTGGCAGGATTTATAACACATGCCTTTATAACAGGAAAGTTATTTTTTTCTTGCTAGAAGAAAATCAGCTGTATTTACAAGTAAAGACCAAAATCTACAAAAGTTGAAGTAGCTCCATACCCAGCAGAGTAATAGCATCCATGTTTACCATCCTAATTGCTAAATTTCCTTTCAATAGGTCCAAAAACAGCTTGCTCTGTGAACAGCAGGTGGTCATTGCAACAAATCTCAATACTGTTTCATCTGTGAGCCTGTGGAAGAAAAGCTACATCAAGCCCACACAAATTAGTTGGATTATTTTTAACGATTTCACAGGAAGCAGGCCCAGACTTCCTGCCAAACTCTAAAATCGTTAAGAGAATGACAATGTCCTTGGTTTCCTGATGCTTCCTTAATGAAAACAAAGATCAAAACACACTCTTGTTCTAGCACTCCCTAAGTGATGCTTTGAGATACTTAGATATTCAGATAGATTTAGAATGATATTTAAATTTCACTCTTAGTAAATGTACTAAAAGATTGCAACTACTGACCATGAAAAAGTTCCACAAAGCAGTCAAAACACATAAGCACCACAACTGGATTCCTACTTTCATCAATACTAAGTTAGTCTTGTGACCGAAAGAAGTCTTAACCTTTCACCTTCTATTTATTTCCAAACGCACACCAAGCTCTTCCTCTGTTTCTAAGGAAAAAGAAAAGAGAAACTGTTTTCATCCTGCTTCAGCCTCAGTGGCTGAAGGCAAAGCAGATGTAGGAACATGCAAAAGGGGGATGGCAGAACTACTGCTTACAATGGTACTGGTGGCTTGGAACGCCTTGAGCTGCTCAGGAAATTTTGGACTGGCTGAGAAAAAATAAAGAAATAAGAGAAAAGAACTTTTTTTACTCTTGCTTTTAATATTGTTGCTGTTTTGAACCACGCAAAATCTCCCTCTGACATCCTGTGAAAGGTTTAAATGTCAGGAAAGCAATAAAAAATATTGAGTTTCTACAAACCATCTTCTTCAGAATCCACTTCCATTTAAATACTGTTTGATCGTTCTTCTACTCCAGGCAGTTAAAACTCTTCGGCAATCCCCTGTCCAAAACCAAAAACCTTGTTCAAAATTTTCACTCTATCCAACAAAGAAAAATGAAGCTTTTGTTTGTTGGCTTTTTGTTTGCTTTGTAGAAGCTATTTTTTAAAATACATCTTCAAAAAAAAACAAGATGTTGTACAACTACATGTTTTTTCATCAACAGGAAAAAGCGTACCAGTTAAGTACCTTTCTGTTAAAATAGAAGGCTGGAGCTGGTACAGTGGTGGAAAGGGAAACAAACTGCAGTGTGATTCTACCAAAAAAAAGAAGAAAAGAAAGTAGAAAATCAGCACATAGTGTAATATCGGTGATCTGCTATCCTTGTAAGTGTGTGTTTAACCCATTACTTTTCTCCAGTTCACTCACTTTTCCCTTCTTTTCAAATGAATTACGTATTTGAAGACTTACTTGCACGTTCCTAATTTCCTAATGTTTTTCTAGACTAAACGATCATTTGTTCAACCCTTTTCCTTCTTCCTAAAAGGATATTTTATAGACGTCTAGATTGCAAAAGCATCCAAGGATAGGGCCTTCTCTTCAGATGTAGAGATCTACAGTGCAGCGTAGTCACAGACCAGCAAAAGTGTTGTTATCCTTATGCTTCTTATCCTTCCCCTTGCTGTTTTCTTGGGATGAAAGTGGCCTTAGGGAGCACTCAGGGATCTCCTCACCAGTGAGTGGCTAGCCCAGTGGGAAGGATGTGCCACCTATGGGGCTGTGCTGCAGTATGTCAAGGTTGTCACCACAGGCGCAACTGGTGTGCCTCCTCTACAGAGAGGAGTGTGCTGCCCCAGCACTTTGCTGTATGGCTAAATGATGGATGTGGTCTCCTTGCACCTCCCTTTATAGCCAATAGAAAGAAAATGGCGCTCCTAGGGCATAATTCAGCTCAGCCTGAGACTGATACCTAAAATAGGTCAGATGAATAACACCCTGCAAGAAACAATTTCTCTACACTGAGTATAAAGGAATCCAACATGTTTACTTCAGATGTGGATGACTTAAATTAGGTGAAATCCTGCCCTGCCCTGGTTTCCTGTGCTGTTTGTGCAGACTTCTGAGGCTCTGCCCTTGGAAATAACTGGGCTGTGTGAAAACCACCAGTAATATTAGGTGAGGTTATACCTACAGCACAGGAGCTGCTTGGCCTCAGAAATGTNAAAAAAAAAAAAAAAAAAAAAAAAAAAAAAGTTGTTCTTGGAGAGGTTTTCAAGCAGGCTCATTAGAAAGTTACCATGGAAACATTTTCTTCTATTGGTAGAGCACAGTTTGACAATAAACTCTTGTGGGTGTGACCCTTCAGACCTAAATTCTGTAAGGCTAGCAAATGAGGCCTCCTGTGAATTTCTCATGGGCACTTTTTATTCCCTCACTGAACAGCAAAGAAAAAATGTATGCTGCTGTTCCACACAGGGATGAAATAGAGCCATCTCCAAATAACAAAGAAGTCACTGAGCTGTGCACAGCTTAAGGAAATGAAAGGAATACCAGACTAAAAGTTCAGCTCCCATGACAGGTAAGCTTTGTGCTTTCTTGTTCACCAGGGGAACTAGCTTTAAAAAGGACTGAATCCATAACCATTACTGAGCAAAAGGCTCCATAACAGGCCACATGTGCCTACCACCCCTGATGCAACATCTTGGTCATAAAACAGTGCAATGTAGCAAATCAAACAATTCTCTAGTATGGGGGAAATGCAATATCTCCAATGCATTTTATCAACAGGTACTTAAATTGACGTTAATACAATGGCATCCTTGCTCAACCGAGGTGATACTTCTGTTTCCAGGAAATGCAAGATTGATGCAGCCATTACGCTGCAACTCTGCTAAGATAAAAAACGCAGATTACGCTTTGGTACCTCCAGTCCAACTTCTAAAGACCACTGAGACTCATATCCTTAATTGCTTGTGCTACAGCTGAAAGCACAGCCTCAGCTCCCAGACTATTAGGAGCTTTTGTAAATGGTTTTTGCTATGTAGACAGAGTGAACATGAACAACAGCATACCTCTTTATGATTTTAGCACAGTCAGGCTGCAAAGTTGTTCTTGAAGAATTAAGATAACTAGAGCTTTTGTATCCATAGCAAAGGTATCTCAGGCTGCTGTGGTAGTACAAAACCACTCAAAAGGGGGAAAAAAAGAGAAAAAAAAAAAAAGCAAACCACCTTTTTGCTTTTATTCCTCATTTTCCTGGATTTTTTTCAACTGCCTTATAAAGTCTCTGACTTGATACTGCCCAGTATGTGCCACATGACAGAGCACAAGAGGTTATCTGGTATTCAGTGCCTCAGCAGCAGTTGTAGCCCAGCCATACACACCTTCTCAGATGCATCTAACATGATTTCTGATGCATATCCCAGTGCCATTGTAGGCTGGAGAAGGGCTACAACACTGGAGCACCACCTAAAAATACATTTTCCAGCTGGGATATTTCAGGTGAGGTAGGCTAGCATACTGTGTAATGTGCCATGATACCTCACTTTTTTTGTGCCTTCCTGGTTCCAGCTGTTCCCTGGCACAGAGCTATACAAAGAAAGATCACGCGCAAATGCAAGGCCAGGCCTTTCCAATGGATGAGAGAAGTCCAGTACTCAAACATACACCAGCACTGTGCCCTTGCAGCAAAAAAGGCCAATGGTATTCTGGGCTGCACAACAAGTGGTGGAGTTAGCAGAACAGAGAAGGTGATCCTTTGCTTCTGCTCACTGATGGGGCAGCTGCACATGGAGCACTGGGTCCAGCTCTGGGCTGCCCAGGTGTCATGGTGTGCTCTCCTCTCCAACTTGATATTTATTTATATTATTTATATATATATTTATTTATATATTATTATTTATATTACCTGCTTTGGCAGGGGGGTTGGACTCGATGATCTCTGGAGGTCCCTTCCGACCCCTATGATTCTGTGATTGCCCATAAAACTCCCCAAGCAATGACCACCAGTACCAGTCCTGATGGCTGCATCTGATTCAGTGTGGATTCAAAGAAGACGCTAAAACACAAGAGACAAAGGCTAACTGGAACAATGTGTTCAGCTGTCCACAGTGCTGGTCAACATGTGACTCAAGCCAAACTTGGAAGAAACTAACATCTGTAGTTGGTATGTGAATATGAATCAATCACCTTACTCCACAAATAGCGAGCAGCCAGAGTGCACTGAGCTCTCCTGTATAACAGCGGACTGTAAGACAAGATCTTCCCTTGAGCAGGGACACCTCTCCAGGTCAGGACTGCTGCAGAGATCCCCTACACCTTGAGGTCAAGAGCTAAGTGCCTAATAGCTTTATAACATTTGTAAGCTTGGCAGTGATTATATCTTAGATTAACTGCACAGATATAATCCTTTAGACATAAATCACTAACCAAGACTGGGACTAGGAGTGGATTCAGCTGCACGTAGGCTCCTCACCTCTGTGGTTCAAGGAGTTTATAAAGCAAGGGGCTCCTCTCTGAACATCATGACTCAAGAGGAGGGTCTCCTGGGTGTGTTCAACTCCACCCTCTATGCAGTAAATAATCATGTGTACCCAGCCATCACAAATCATGTAACGTCACTGTATCATTTACAATTAAGCCAGCCACTCATGTCAATAAATATATTGCTGCTTACAAGTGAAGTGTATAATTCTATTTGTAACACCAGGGTACAAGAATGACATGGACATACTGGAAACAGTCCAGTGTACTGCCATAAAGATGATTTGGGACTGAAGCATCTCTCCTTTGAGGAAAGGCTGAGAGAAATGGAGCATAAAGAACAGAAGGCTGAGGGGGATCTTTCATCAGTATGTACAAATACATGAAATGAAGATGGAGAAAAGTGCTTTTCAGTAAAGCCCAGTGCCAGGATAAGAGGCACTGGGCACAAACTGGAACATAAGAGGTGTTGTCTGAATATCAGGAAACAGTTTTTCACTGTGGAGGTAACAGAGCACTGGCACATGCTACCCAGAGAGGCTGCAGAGTCTCCTCCTTGGAAATCTTCAAAAGCTGCCTGGACATAGGCCTGGCAGAGGTTGGGCCAGATGGACCCAGAAGCTGGAAGAGATCTCTGGAGATCACTGTGCACTTTCTGATTTTGACACAGCTGCGAGCTGAGAGCACAGAAGGCACTGTGAACCTCCTCTCCATTTTTTCCCCCAGATACATTAGATGGCTAGGACATAATTTTTCAGTATGTATCTTTCAGTCTCATTCTATGCAGAGACTGCAGTACTTGACAGACTGAACTGCTCTTTGTGGTAATCCTTAACACCAAACATTTCAGTCTAGTCTGCTTCCTAACGAAGATGCTATACAATAAAGAAAGGGGTTTATATAACTGAAAACGTTTTTATTCCTTTAACCATATATAATCAAAGTAAAAATGGAGTCACTGAAGTCAACTTGTGCTACAATTAACACAACTGACAAAGGATAAGCTATTACTCCTATTAATTACTGCTATATTTACTGATTTAAAAAGTGACAGCCATTAGCTTGGGCCACATATTAAAGCCTTTCAGCTACTGGGCAGCATGGCATACAGTTAAATATAGGTCAGATCAACACTTACAGCAGTAGGCTCTGCCTGCATTTTCTCTTAATGAGTCTACTCCTAAAGCCAAACAGAAAAGAAGACACATTTCCTCTAATTTCTATTGAGTTCACATCAGACCAATTAAGAGCATGAGTGCAAGAAACAAACATTTTTATTTTTATTTTTTCTGAGGAAATGAACTGACTATTTCATTTGTTTTGGATCTCAACCTTTACAGCATATCATTTTAATTTTTAACCGGTACACACCCCTGAGACCATCACTGTGTCCATTTATGTTTCCCTTAGATACCGTTCTCTGTACAGATAGGTCATACTCAGCAGAGAATAGAAACGTACTGTGAGCTCTGGCTTGGTTACCAGCTCCCAGGAGAGTTCACTTGAAAGGAACTCCAAAACATGCAGTCTCTTCATTCACAAAATATTTTGTTTTACAAGGCAACAATCCTATTGTTTTCAACAGTGACCAAATATACACCATTTCCTTCGTCCTATTTCAGTCTACGTTCCCTGGGGGATCTAGGTTTAGCCCCCTGGCTGTCAGGAGAGCTCTGGAGGAAGTCCTTCTGACGCTTGCTCTCCTTTCCTCCCCTGCAAGGCTGAGACCTCAAGGATCAGCTAGCCCAGAGGTGACCTGTAGTACACCTACAGAGCACTCACATGAGTGAATCCTAGAGAGCCTGCACTTCGTTCCACCTTTCCCTCAGCAAAGACTTATCTTTATTTACTAATGTCTAACTTGTCTTGTTCCTCTTCCTCTGCATGTCGCTTTTAATGTTTCTCCATAAAATCTGAAAAGCTAAGATGTCAAAACACTACGGTGTTTTGCAAAGAAGCATGGAAGACAACTAAGTATGGGTTGTAAGCAATTACTTTTCAAACAGTGATCTCTTCTTTTGGAGCTTCCTTAAGTGCCAGGTCTTCACTGCCTTATATCTCTGGTCATCTATACCTCTGCTAAAATTGTATTCAGTTTATGTATTATTCCTTTACCTCCCCACTTCCATAACCTTACACAAAGACACACGTGCACATTTACAACATGGCCTTGAAAATTTCTCTTGTTGCCCAAAACATCACCCATTCAGCTTCATGCTGATGAAAGGACAGACAGAGGCAGACAGACCTGCTAGTTTTTATAAGCACGGGGATCTTGGACAGATGACCACTATATACGCCACACAGCAGCGTGGATTCAGAACACGGGTGTGTCAGTCATAGTTCTGCCAGGAAATGCCCAGCATCTTACTTTTTCATCTACCAACACTTGCAGGTTTGCTTGGACAGCTGGCCATGAAAGGCTCATCCCTGGCTGCCCAATCTGCATGGCAGAGCAGGGGCACTGCATCATCTTTCTGCTGAGACTTCAGCATAATGCCTCACCCCGAACTCTTCAAATCACTGGAGAAGTCTCCAACTTCCTCTCCTGTGCACTTTCTCAAGAAAAGGAGGCTGAAAGTGACAGTGAAACACTCAAGCCAGTCCTGATGCCACATATCCTGTTGTCACTCAGCCCTTCTGAAAGACTCCTTGCTGTCTGTAGGGGAAAGAGATCCACTGCACAAACTGCAGTGGATCACTCAGGGTACTTTCAAAAACCTCTGTAAGAGAAGCTTCAAACTGAAGAGGGTAATGCCTTGCTTTTCCCTCCTAAATTCAATGTCAATGCATGCCTGTTCATGAAAATCTGAGCCTCAGTCCAACTGGAAGTGGCAGATTTTTGCCATTCTTTTCAATGAGAGAATAAAATCCTTCCACAATACTCAGGAAAAAAAAAGAAAAAAGAAAAAAAAAGAAATAGAAACTAAACTAGGGTGATATTAAAAAGTTGTGGTTTTTTTTCACTGTACTCTAATCAGGAGAAACTTTTCATTCACCTATGGAATTACTGAACAACTTTGGCTGGGACCAGTCTCTCAAGGTCACAAGGTCCACTTCTCGCACAAAGAAAGGCTAACTTACAGAACACTGCTTGCAAGCAACAGGCTGAAAACAACTATTTTAATTTCTCTTTCTGAAGTCCCATATAGAAAGGGTCCACAAATACTGCAAGAGTGGCTTCACCAGAGGAAATGCTCTAAGTTTCTGTCTCCCTTCATTTTGTATTTGCTTTGCAAGCATTGTTGGGGTGCCACAACGTAAGCTGTCACCAGTGCATGCATCTCATATTTATTTATTATTTTAAAGCAGCGTGGAAGAAGATATAAAAGATTTTTGAACTTCTATCAGGACTCCATTCTGAGTGTCTGGTTGAGAATTTCTGCCATACTGTGATAAGACACCCTACACCACACACCCTTAAATTCAGACTATGAAAAGAGCATATGCCTGTGAACAGGCCAAAAGCAGGGCAGGATTTGTTTCCTCTATCTCATGAAATCAAGCCTGATCTTTAATTAGCAAAATCTAAAGCTGGTCTGGACAGCCAGCCAGGTGGCACAGACAGAAAGGGTTTCTTAGAGAATGACATGTGTGAACAGATAATCCTGGTAAATAAACTTCTCATTAATAGGCGACACAGCAAGTCAACCATACAGCAGTGTTACACCACTTCATAAGCCTCTGGTGCAGATGTTAGGAGCACCACCATGTGTCGCTTCCCTTTTCAGCTTGTCTGCTTTCTAGCAGCTCGCAGCAGAGGTGGATTGGTGACGTGATTCTATCCAATATCAAACAACTGAAATTCAGGGCAATAACCAAGGCTTCTGGTGTGTAAAGAAACCAAGTGCTTCTTCCCTTCTCCCTGTCACTGGCAATCTGTCAGCAAGCACCTGCTGACAGCTCTTCTCAGATTCACCTTTGCAGCAGCAGGTCTCCAGTTACAATGCAAAATAGTTCACTCAAGCAGACACGCTCTACGTTTTAAAATGAAGACTTTTTTTTAAAATCCCCACTTTGAAGCAAGTACAGCCAAACTGTTACTCGTTGCTGATGTGAAAAATGCCACTGGGGATATTTGCCATCATTATTGTTATTACTACTTCACTTAGACTAACCATACTCATAAAAGAAGTGACCAGTCTCTCAAATTCTTCCACCAAAGCTGTCTTCACAATTTTAAAATAGATTTTCATTAATAAAACATAAATTTAAAAATAAACACAGTTAGAAGATTCACCAAACTTCACATCCAGTTGCTGTCAACCTGTGATGAAAGAAGGAAAGACCCACAACCCGCGTTTGGGCATTTATCACACCGCACTCTTGGTGAAGTCCCTGGGCAAAACAGTGACAACGGCCAAGACAAAACGTTAGTCTGATTTTAGAAGTTACATCTGATTGTTCAAATGGAAACATCAGCCAAGGAAAAACACTTCTTTCTTTGTTTTTCTGAAAGTCACTCAATGAAACTCCTCTGAAACTGGAAGAGATTTTTTCTTTCATGAGTAATACTACAAGTAACTTAATTCTGGATTCTGCATGAAAATTTCTTGGCTCTTTCTAAATATACTGTTATGGCAGCTGATCCAAGAGCCATCAAGCCACCACAAACAAGACATCTGTACACAGGAGATGCTCAGTAGATGCTCGGCTTTGAGGCTGAAAATCATAGTATCATAGAATCACCAAGGCTGGAAAACACTTACAAGACCAGCCAGTCCAACTATCCACCTATCACCAATAGTTCTCACTATACCATGTCCCTCAGCACAACATCTAAATATTCCTTGAACACCTCCAGGGTCGGTGACTCCACCACCTCCCTGGGCAGCCCACTCCAGCGCCTGGCCACTCTTTCAGAAAAGCAGAACTTCGTAACATCTGGCCTGAATCTCCCCTGGCACAACTTGAAGCCATTCCCTTTAGTCCTATTACTGGTTACATGAGAGAAGAGGCCGATCCCCACCTCCCTACAACCTCCCTTCAGGTAGTTACAGAGAGCAATAAGGTCTCCCCTGAGCCTCCTCTTCTCCAGTCTGAACAATCCCAGCTTCCTCAGCTGCTCCTCGTAAGGCCTGTGCTCCAGATCCCTTCACCAGCTTTGCTGCCCTTCTCTGGACACTTTCCAGGGCCTCAATGTCTTTCTTGCAGTGAGGGGCACAAAACTGAACACAGTACTTGAGGTACAGCCTCACCAGTGCTGAGTACAGAGGAATAATTACTTCTCTGCTCCTGCTGGCTACACTATTTCTGATAGAATCCAGGATACCACTGGCCTTCTTGGCCACCAGGGCACACTGCTAGCTCATGTTCAGCTAAGCACGGACCAAGAATCCCAGGTCCCAGTCTTCCAGCCACTCTGCCCCAAGCCTGTAGCGCTGCCTGGGGTTGTGGCCAAAGTGCAAGACCTGGCACTTTGTCTTGTTGAACCTCATCCCATTGGCTTCAGCCCAGCAATCCAGCCTGTCCAGATCTCTCCGTACGGCCTTGCTAGCCCAGGCAGATCAACACTTCCTGCCATTTTGGTGCCATCTGTATGGAATAGGATTTAGGGCTTTATGCTTGAAAGCCCTAAATGCTTTTCTGCTCATCGGGACAAATAGGTCCTTTCTAACTTAGGATAGCCTACAATGCTTCAATTCAGTTGTGT
The DNA here is from genome assembly GCA_016647715.1 of Pavo muticus. Classification (NCBI taxonomy): domain Eukaryota; kingdom Metazoa; phylum Chordata; class Aves; order Galliformes; family Phasianidae; genus Pavo; species Pavo muticus. The sequence continues at coordinate 111,784 of JACDJE010000520.1, read as the reverse complement.
AATAAAATAAAAGGCACTACTTTAGTAGCAGCCCTTGTATTACTGATGTTGATTGTTCAGCTATTCAGAAAAGATTCCCAACATCTGTCACATAACTATGTCCCCGTACTGGAAAAAGGACACAGTAATTAATGCATAGAGCTAATAGAGACTGAAATTATCCTCAAGTTGTACTGAAGGATAGAGCAAGTAAAACACCTCTTGAGATTAGATTCTGTAGTTTCTGGGGAAGATAATGCCAGAACTGCACAGGATTGATTGAAGAATGACCTATTTGTAAAAGAACATATGACCAGTAGCTCAACACAGGCTCAAAAACAGAGTAGCCGTTTGTATGGGGGCATGGAAACACCTAAAATGTGAGGTAATTTCTGAGGCTTGTTCCTGACCTGGCCAGGCAAAGCTGGAGTGATCAGCAGGGTTCACCATTTTTAGATTTTATAATTCAGTCTAAGGGCCAATCCAGGGTCTCAGGGCTGGGGAGGGCCCAGGGCATGCAGCATCCCTGGGAGGCATGAGGGAACTGCCTCTGCTTCGCTTAAAGAAGGCTCAGGGAGGATCTGATTGTTGACTACAGCTGCCTACTAGGAGCATGGGAGGTGAAAGCTGACTGTCCTCATAGTTGCTCAGTGGTGAAAGGACGAGAGGCACCAGACTCATGCTGGAGCATGGACAACTTCCAGTCAGGCAAAAGGAAAGGACTGCCACCATGAGGGTGCTCAGACATGAAACTGGTTCCCAGAGAAATGTAGGTCTCTTTCCTCCCCAGGGTATCCAAACTTAACTTAGATTGGCTGAATCAAACCCACAGCACCAAAAATCAGTCCTCTAAATTCGCCATCCGCACCAGAGGCCTTCACAAAGATGTATGAGCCAAAGGCAGAAAAGCTATGAATTAGCTGAGAGGGGGCATCTGTCCCCATTAGCTGCCCCACTGGGCAGCCTAGTAGTTGCTGCTGCCTCCTACATCTAGAGAAGACATGAAAGCAAAACACTAGAAACATTCAGGAAAAAGGAGCACATTGGGATTACATGGTACCATGTTAGCATAAGCACAGCAAGCCATCACCAGAAACATGAATACAACTGGCTTAGCTCTTCATTCAACGATAGCCTGTTGATTCTCTTGGCACACTGCAATTTAGTCACTGTACAGGAAACAAGCACATCTGATTGTTCAGACCTGACTGTAGGATGTGAACACTTTCATGGTGCTTGAGGTACACAGGGGTCAACTGATGGGGGACAGTCAACTACACATCTGTATCCCTCCCCCTAAGTTCTCATCTGAAGACCCTATTTTCAGAGATGGCAGAGATCAAATCTGTCCAAACTACTTATCTGGCAGCATGACTGATATCCAGCTATTCTTTGTGCACTGCCACGGTGGGCCTGACTTAATCTTCAGCCACACCTTCCATGGCCAAGGAGAGAACAGGTTGAGGACAGCAATCCCTAATGGGCCTTCTCATCCTCATAGTGGAAAACCCCACCATCGGGCCCCAAGGACCTCACAGACCCTCCAAAGAACCACCACAGCTGTACCAGTACAGCTGCCCAGTGGACAGCAGGCCCTCTCCTCCCCACCCCTATCCTTTGGGATCACGGGAGAAGAGATTCCACCTACTCACACTCCAGGGGTGTCAGTGAGGGATGGGAAAGGACAGCTGATACAACGCTTGAAACTCAAGAGTTTTTAATGATTGCATCTCCCTTGGCTGCGTGTGGAATGTCAGTATGCTTTGCCTCCTCTCTGCTGTCAGCACCAGGATGGCTCCACCCCAAGCAGCTGCAGAGTGCGTGAGAACCCCCTTTCCTGACCCTCTTGGTACATTCTTGCAACCATCTTGTGTCTAGAACCCCAGTCACTGAGCAGACACAGCCAGTGGCAGTTGATCTCTGCAAGAGATATACAAAAACATTTTATTTCAAGTACAGAGGATGAAACATCCACCTGCCAAGAAATAGAGGCTGATGGAAATGGGCAATGATATCAAGCCCATGGAGGTGGACCTGCCTGGCAGTGACGTAGAGCCCATGGAGTTAGATCCACCTCTGAAAGACGACCTGATGGAAGTGGATCTGCTTCCGTTGGAGCATGTCAGTCACCAAGCCCATCACTGTTAGGCCAACCAGAAAGAGACTGCACCCCAAAGATCACTACAGGGTGCCAGGGCCTGTCCACTTCCCTCCAAACAGCTGCCTCGATGCTGGTGCTGATCCTCCTATCCCATAAGTTTGCCCTTATGCAGGAGAGCCCCAGCTCAGGGCTATCCCATGGGTTTACATGGAGCCTCCACTTCCTGGTAATTTTTCTTTTCACAGCCAAGGCTCCTACAAGCCCCTCCTTCCTGTCCCCCTCACTTGTCCTTCCCCAAGACCTCTCATCTTTTCTTCACCAAGTCTTGAGGAAGAGGGTAGTGCAGAGACTGCCATCCTGTGAGCTGCTGTGCCAGGGCAACAAGAGGAGTCCAGCAGAGGCACCTGAACTCCCATGGGCCTTGAACACTGCAGGGGGTGCAAGGATCCCATAAGTTTACCCTTACTTGGGAGAGCCCCAAATCAGGGCCATCCCTCTCAATAGCTGCCTCAACGCCAGTGCTGATCCTCCTATCCCATAAGTTTGCCCTTATCCAGGAGAGCCACACCTCAGGGCCATCCCATGGGTTTACATGGAGCCTTCATTTCCTGGTAATTCTTTTGACAGCCAAGGCTTCCATGAGCCCATCCTTCCTGTCCGCCTCCCTCTTCCCTCCCCAGGGAAAAGGAGGGGTCAGGGAAGTGACAGAGGCAGCTGTTCTTGTGGAGAAGCAGGCTTGGTTCAGACAAAGTGCTGAACTTCAGCTTAAAGATCCAGTCCCTGCATCAGTGAAGATGATTCACTTGGACTTTTTTTTCAAGACTGGACAAGCAACAATTTAAAATAACAATACAAAAGAATTTAAAGAAAAGTCAAAACCACAAAACAAGATAAACAATTTCTTTTTTTAAAAAGAGTAGTTCTCTTTTTTTTTTTTTTTTTGGAACCTTAGAGTTTGCACATAGGTTCCTGCGTCCCCTCCTTGCTTCCCACACACAGAACGTACCCCACAGCAGGACACGCTGTCCTCATTGCCAGCCCGAGGAACAACCACCACACTGCACACACCGAGGCTGTCCCCCTGCCCTGCCTCAGCACCCTATGGTACGTGGTGGGATATTTCAAAGACACATCAAGAAAATAGGAAACAGCCCATTGTGACTGTAGAAATGGGAGTTCCACAGAATCATAATGCTCACACTATTTTACTTCCTCTCAACAACTAACCGGTCAACGAACAGAGCTGCCTGAACTGAGAACAGAAATTAGCATTTCTCAGGACAAGCACATATCTAAAGCAAAACGTTTCAGTTTAAATTAATGACAGCCCCTCCCCGCGTGACCGTCAGAAGCGGTTACTGCGGCCATGTCCCACCCGGCCCACCCCACCCTCGCTGCGGCGCCCCCTGCCCCGCGTCATCATGGCGGCAGCTCCTCCCCGCCGAAAGGCCCGGCCCAACAACAAGCACACAGCGGTGTGCGATCGGCACTGCCCGGGCTGACCTCGGGACTCAGGGAGGGTGCGGGCAGTGCTGACGCAGTTATGGCAAATAACTGTGTGCAGTCTGATGCACTGGCTAAACACAGTCCTGAAAATTGAGAAAAACATGCAGCCCTGATTTGTGTTTTGATACAGGAATTTGAGAATAGGTTTCAAGAGTGACAAAAAAAAATCATGAATTTTTTGATATAGTTGCAACTCCTTTCTCAGTCAACATAAATACATCACCTGCAAATTTTCAACTCAAAAATTTGATCATGTCTCTCTACCAGACCTTACCTGATCAGAGAGAAATACCCCTTCCTTCATGTCACACCTTATTCATACCATCACCATTTGGCAGTTCATACATTTGTGAACAACTGTTTTCAAGGTTGAAGCACAGGAAGAGTAAAATTTCATCAAAAATCTCGGATGAACACCCTGAGAGCAGCAGCCACTGCCATCGAACCAGGGTGAGGCATTAGTTTTCTCAAAACTGGGGTCAAATATCCCACTAGTTCTTTATTTTTTATGGTTTTTATATTTTTTTAATTAAAAAAATATAAGTTTCCCTACTTATACACATTAACTATATTGTATGAGGGCAACTCCCAAAGTAATGCCTAAATGTATATGGAGACCAAACAGTGAATGTGAGCACAGTGAGGCGGTGGATGGTATGTTTCAGCAGTGGCAACAGCAGGTCACCTCAGCTGGTACAGATTTTTATGATCACAGCAATGATCATGTCTGATCATTGCCAATGGTGTTGGCTGTGTTGAAAAATAGTGTTTTGTAGCTGAGAACGTACTCTATCAAGTAGTGTTATTGTCCTCTTTGTGTCTGTTGTAGTTTCCATGGAAAGAAGTAGGAGGCATTACTTTTGGAGTGACCTACACACTTTATACTTAGCCCAAGACAAATTCTTCACTCAGTGTGGCCCAGGAAAGACAAAAGCTTGGATGCCCACATCGTAAGGCTTCCTACCTTCATACACATGATGCTGTGGGGATGCAGCAGAATGGCTTACACCTATGCTCCTTAAAATGTCTTAAAGCATCAGAGGAAAGACTTTTACTATATTTCACTCAATATTTCTGAGATGACTCCTATTTTCTCAGTGTACCCCAAGAAAAGGCAGGAGACATATCAAGTAAGTGGGCACATAACTGAAAGTATCTGCCCAAAGCAGAATATTCACAACATCCAGAAATGCACTACTTAAAAGCATTGAACATAGCACTTAAAAGCTGCGTGACTGAGAAACTAAAGCAACTTTTAAAATACAGTAGGTAGTTCCTCCTTATGAACAAGTCCCATTTGGCAGTTCTTGCAGTCATAAGTACTCTCTCTCATTTACTGTGATGGGACTAATCACACAGATACTTCATACAAATAGTTCTCAGTTATTGCCTTCATTGATTTTCTTTGTTTTTTGTCATGCATCGCTACAGAACCTTCTGATACGCTTTTTAAAAAGATTTAAGTGCTTTTTTTTTTCTTTTTTCTTTTTTTCTCATTTTTAAACTAGGATCTTTCACTGGGAAGTCCAACTGCCTGGGTACCAAGGGTACCAAAGCATGTATGACCTCATGCAGCAGTCACAAGTATCTTATCCATTCTAAATGCTGCTTGGTGACTTCAACAATCAGCTTAGTGCAAACAAGAACATATACATATTTTCTAGCAATGACGACAAGCATTACATGTGCCATGTGCACATGCAGTTTACGGTATGCAATAAGATACTGACTAAATACATCAAAGTAATCTGTAAATAGAAGATTCTGAGTGAAATTAAAAAATAATCCACGTAAGACTCATTTTTGTGCATACTAAGTTTGCATGATGTATTGTTCTGGAATTGTAAGTTTGGCTAGAAGTCTATTTCATAATTAGAAGAGTCTTAGGATATTTGCTACCTTATTTTCACAAATTCCCAATGTGTTCTTTGACTTGCATAATTTGGGTTGAGGAGTTCAAGATCCATAAGGTACAGTATCATTTTCTTTAGAAATAGAAATTAATCTTTGCACAGACATAGAGATTTTGGCACCTAAAGCATGTGCTGTCTTCCCTCCTCCAGGTTCCTTTGCAAGAGTCTCCTCCATGCCTTCCTCTTGACGGGCAGCAGTGCCAGCAAGCAGTAGGGCTCACAGATACCATTGCCAAAGGCTGAGGAGAAGGACTATGGGGACTGGAGAAAGACATGAAACTCCAAGCCTAAAACACTAATACCCCTCTTGGATGAGTCTTTTCATACATGTGAAAACATCCTCCTCTTCCCAGTTCAAAAAGTTGGTTTGTAGCAGCACCTATGCCTTACAGGCAAAATTTGCAAGTGTTCAAAGGTCAAATTTTCTTTGCCTCTTTGATTTGAGACCTGAAGACACTGGTATTCCGAGTAGGCTTGTCCAAAGCCTCTGAATAGATCTGTGCTTAATAAACACTGAAACAATCAAAGCTAAAAACTTCTCAAAAGGACACAAAACTTGCTTCCTGTGAACAACATGAAAGAGAGCAAATACAAGAGACTGAACATAACACGTAAACACCGAATCAGCAGGGAAAATATCCCAAAGGTTTCATTTAGGTATCAGTGCAGAGCTGGAGAAAAATAATTATGCACATAGTGTTACTGTAAATGACAGCTAATAAAACAGAAGGCTCAAATTATTGTTGCTGCTTCAGAGGGCAAGCAGGCAAACACAATAGGAGACTAAATGACAAGCCATCGCACAGAATTTCACTTCAAAAATCCTACTTCACTTAAATAGCACAATAAATTCTAATTAATGGGAAGCATTAGACTGGAACACAAGGCAGCAAACATCACTAAAGAATAAACATACTCTCTCATGAAGGAAAATTTGCTCTGATCATGTTGTCAAGCTGACAGAAGCATCTTCCAGGAGCAAGTAGATTCAAGTTATAAGAAGTGCTGTAATTACCATTCTCAGCTCTTACACTTCCTCTGCCTCGAACAATTAAGCCTTGAGCATTAACCCTGGAGACAAGAAGCCATCTAGCAACTGCAGGTACAACAACCTGCTGATACTTCAGGAATGGAGGAATGCTGGAAAGGGTTAGGAGACTGGACTGATAGTTGGATTATTTAATTATTTACAGGATCTACAATTATGCATCCAAACTCAAGCCATGGCTTCAGCCTGTCCAAGTGAAACTCAGGTACAACATCTAACAGCCAGGATCCCCTAGTCTTCCATGCTGCTTTGACAACTCCCAGATGGGGTTTTGAACGGTAGTGCTGTGTAAAGGTTCCTCCAGCTGCTTGTCTTGTGTCTGCAGCAGATATTTCCTGCCACTGCAGTAGCCAAGAGGAAAGGACTCAGCTTTATGGCCAGATGAAGTAAAGTTAGCAGCAGCCAGTACCTGTTTGCTTACAGCAAAGAGGGCTGCAAACTGTGGCCACGGAGGAGCTGCCACACCACTCTTCAAACAGAGTCTGGGATAACCATCTTCCAGACCCCATCTCACATCAGTATGCTGCATCTTTGCACAGTGAGGCAGGAGGTCTCTATGTAATCAGTTCTACATTTGATAGGGAGAAAAGGGGGAAGTTCTTTACAGAGTGGTGCTGGCACAGGCTGCCCAGAGAGACTGTGGATGCCCCATCCCTGGAGATGTTCAAGGCAGATTGGATGGGACCCTGGGCAGCTTGGTCTAGTATTAGATATGGAGGTTGGCGGCCCTGCCTGCAGGAGGGTTGGAGCTTGACGTTCCTTGAGGTCCCTTCCAATCCAAGCCACTCTATGACTCTATGAAAGGTGAACCAAGTACCTTAATAGACACCTATCTCATAACCAAATACACACAGCATGGAAAAAGCAATCCTTTTTTGTAGAAGAAACATATACCTAGACATCATTAAACACTTTCCGCTCAAATGTGGCCTGAATTATTCCTGTGAAAAATCATAATTCACTCTCTTGAAGTGAGGCAAGACATTCATTATCAGACTATCTATATGAAAAATAAACTGTCAGCTAATAGCTAACGTTAATATTAGCCATTAGATCTATAGTATTTCCTTCTGTAATTCTATTTAAGTGTTCAGGTTACCAGAAAGAAATCAACTCGAAGTACAAAGGAACTTTTAAAAGTAACATAAGATGTCCTGTTATGGATTTTCTAGAGATATCCACTGATTTTACTAACAATAGAGTTAGTTAGATTTTCCCTACCCCAGCATCCAGGGGTTGGGAAAATCTCACTGCTGTTGTTATTTGAACAGCCATGAAATAAATTTCATAAAATTTCCATAAATTAACCCTGAAAAAACCATGCACATTTTTCTGGGTTAATCTCTGTTCTATGCATATATTCCTCCACATCTCCTAGGTCCTTCGTGCTCTGTTATACTTGTATACACATTTTATACTCTATACCATATATACAATACAAGTAGCGTAAAGTATAGATCCCCCACCCCATGGTTCAGATTGAAATCAGCTTTGATTATTAAGCTCTATTATAATATTACAGATTTTGGCAAGCTAAAAAACAGAGATGTCTTAGATTTGCTCATACGGCAGTTTTAATAAAAAATACACACTGCAGGCCAAATTATGTTTTGAGTTATCAGGTTTGCGTAAGAGTCAGAGCATAATTTGGCCTCTAAGATATTTAATTCTGAATTATGATAATGTTCAAGGTGGAAATAACATAGATTGTCTTTAAATCAAGCCCTTGCAAGTTAGGGGAAAGGACCATCTCTCTCCTTGTAGGCTAATCTAACAAAGTACTGTACTACCAAATGGGAGCAAATAAAGAAGTCTGAACCCCCAAAAGATCCCATTTTTAGAGTACGATGTAAGGGAAATAGTGATTATTAACAGTATACGTGTCCGGTAATGATCACAGCTTCAGGAATAGAGGAGGAAATCAATATAAATTAAGCAGATTTAGCATTCTGCTGTTCACATTGTGTTCAGCAGCACATAAAACATCCTACCCTGCAAAACATCAGCTTCAATGGGAGATTAAAGCAACACTTTGGATTTTGCAGCTTAGATGACATTAGCATCCCTAAATTTCATAGAACTCTTTCTCTCCTGGTATTTACATTCTTTGCTTACTTCCTAGGGTCCTACAATTGCTGTTCTACCCTCTTGGTATTTGACAAAAATACCCACTGTTCTCACATCATCATAGGGCGTGCTTCTCTCACCACTCAGCAAAGCTCCTCAGGATGCAGTTGAGAACAAGGCCGTTGGTTGCCAGCAGAAAAGACCTCAGCCAACAGCAGAACCGTGGCCTAAATGAAACCATTTTGAGTTTTCTTAAGGATATCTGTCTGGTAGGTGTAGGACATTTATCTTTGTCTGTAATGATCATCAAAAAGAAAATTCAGTACTTCGAACAAATTGCTGTAAGACTGGTATTTGAGGGACATAGAATAATAAAAAAAAAAGATAACGTGCAAAGAGAAAATCACTGGTGCAAATTTGGGGGGCTATACCCATTACCACTGTTTAAAAGTACAAGACCCAAAATTGGAAAGTAAAAAAAAAAAGATTCCATTAAAAGCAATCAGCACACCACTCGGAGGAACTGCAAGGACTTCAGCTACCCACACACGTGAGGAAAGAACTGGTACAACTTGATTTTTGAAAGCTTTCATTCCTAGTAAGTATTCATTGTCAATACAAATGGAAAAGGACAGGCAGCCTGGATCCATACTGCCTTCCTCATTCTCAAACCCAGATGAACATGAGCTGGCTACAAAATTACTGACTTTAGAAGAGGCACTTGGTATCAAACTGAGTGGTACTGGCTGAGCAAGCTGCTTATCCAGTCCCCTTTCCCAACACCACACTGTTTGTCAGGTCTCATCACTTTGAGAAAAGGGGGAAGGGGCACTACATCAACAGAAATGAGGCAGCATCGTGCAGCAGCCGCAAAAGACTAAGCACCACATGATGCCATTTAATGGAGAAAGATGATGCCTGCAGTCTTCCTGAGGGAAATGTTCAAGGGGCTGATTGCAGCTGCTATGACAATAAGGAGGAGGATGACCTGAGAGCAACTGCTCTCATGTTGTCCCAGTGCACAGCTTGACTCTCCAGCTGGGAAGCCAGTGGAGACCTCATCAAGTGCATCTGTTTGGTAATTACTGCAACTTTCTCCTCACCGAGCTTCCAACTTCACAAACAGCTACTGATGCAAGCAAAGGTTACCTTTACAGGCTTGAAAATTCTGAGCATGTAGCTACTGGAAATCTGGAAATCAAGTTTCAGGGTGGTCACTAGATACAACCTCTGTCGCTGGGCAGGGAGAATTTGGGAGGAAAAACATACCAGCAAAAAGTCTTGGGAGCAAGCTTTGGTAAAGCTGTGTGATTTTAGCTCACTTTGTGCATAGGTCGGACTCTTCTCTGACCTACAGCAGTGCATGCTTTTACCAGAGAAAACTGTCTGGGGACATATCCTTTGTTTATTTAAGTCACTGTTTGACTCCCAGTGGCAGTGGAGTGATGCAATTTGCTACTGGCCAGAATCCTGCCTTTTGACTTGATTTGCACTAGTACCAATAAGCACATGATGCATCCAGAAGCCTTTACTCATGCATTTGGAGCTTGCAATAGTATTACATCAGAAAAGCGAGACAGTAAGCACAGCGCAAGAGTTTAAAATAGAAGATCTACTGCAGAAATGCAGATCCCAAAAGGCAACTGAGTTTGAGAGCTCCCAGTGTGAGCTGCTGACAAATTTGGTGTGCTATGACCTCTTCCCCGTGGCAACTCTGAGGGAAGAGGTAGGCCCCAAAGACTCGCTGTGTTTCAAGATGCCAAGATACCCACAGCTGTGAACAGCAGGTAGTAGTGATAAGGCAGATCATCCACAGTAGCAAATGGCTGAGCTCCATAAAAACACTGCCGAGCTTCTTGCCATGCAAGAACCAATGCTGCAGTCTTCCCAGAGATCATTTACTTGGCTCAAAGCAGCCCACCCTGAAACACTGAAGATACCAGCACAACACCACGTTCCTGCAGATGCTACAGAAATCACCATCCCCACCCTATTATAAAAGCAGCTACGTGACAGAAATACCAACAAGAGTTGCTGTTGCTAACCACTGGGATTCTTCTGGGCACAAGGGACCAGCTGGTTGCCTCACAAATATGGACACCAAAAATGCAGCCTTCTTTCAGGTGAATATTCAAGCAGAGCAGACAAAGCCCAGATTGGTTTGAAGCTAAAGCACAACTTTGTAATGGAAAGAGCAGGAGAAAAATTCAATGTTAGCTTTATTTCACAATCTATTTGCTGGCAGCTTTATGTTAATTTTTGAGAGTAGGAGGAGGGTGGGTTTTATTTTCCTTTCTATTTTATTAGAACAGCAGAATTTACTAAATTACATTTAAAAGTGCCACATCCCATTGCAAGCCTCACAATTGCTTTATATTAATAAACTTGAATTTCTTAATTCCTGGATATCAGATGAAAAATGCTTCTAATGGGAAGATCTCCCCAAAGCGTCGTCTATTAGCCAAGTTTGGGGGTTTGTTGTGTTTTGTTTAGGTCTTTTGGCTGTGGTGTCATAACAAAGAAAACGATACAGAGTTCAGGTACAAAGACAAGGAAAAGCTGTAACCCCCCAAGAGGAGAGGTGATTATGCTGTCATTCACCTTTTTGCCAAGGACATAGTTTTGCACCCTCCCTCTCTCTCCAAAAGCAGAATGACCCCACATACAGACATCTCTCCCAGGCCTCTGCTGAAGGAACACTGCGAGTGGCACGCACACAGAGCCAGTGAGAGATCTATCAGCACCTTGTGATTATAGCGTGCTCTCAATCTAGATGCTATTTTTCATAAGAAGAAACTAAGGGCAGAAGTCAAGTAAATCTCCATGAAAACACACTGTGTATGTGCTTGTGCATGGGCTAGGAGAGGTCTTGTGCTAAAGCCTGTCTCTTCTCTGGCTTGCAAAGGAGACATTGCCCTCAGAAGAATGACCAACTCCAGCAAAGCTGAAAATCAATACCAGGAACAATGCAGTTAACTATATTAATTGTTGCTACAATACACGCAGCTCTCCGGGTAACATACAGTAACAAAAAGTGAAGCTATTCTTATTTCCCTGGTTTCTTTCTAGAACCTTTCTCAAAAACAGTCTTTTCTATTCCAGTTAATTTGAACATGGAGCTCCTAAGGTGCAAGCTTTAAAAAATGAAATAACTACAGTAGCTTTTTTTTTTTTAATTAAATGTGACACAGAGCTTATTCTAAGAACGCTGAGTTCAGTATCAACTTTGCTTCCAGTCTTCCCCATCCCCAGCTGAGACCAACACAGCACAAAACCTCTCCAGCAACATTTGCTCTGACATGCACGGATTTCTGACATGAACTTTCAGAGCGACCCACCAAGAGCCCTGCCTTTGGGAGTGTTATTCACACAAATGATGTTGGAATTGGTTTCATACAATGAATGCAAAGTGATAAACTAGGACTGTTAAGAAAACCATATTTTAAAAGAAATATTTCAAAGTAAGGCCTGACAGTGCCACTGAGCAAAATTCAAATCTTTAGCAATAATTGGAGGAAGAGCCTTTGCACGTGAAATGGTGACAGGGTCCTCCTAAACGAACTTTCGTGAAAGGTGTAGAAACAACTGCTGTGAGCTAGACCAAGTGTTTCAGTTCCACATTCCACCTCCGTCAGCACTTGTACTGCAGCAGAACTCATCACTTCAATTCATTTTAACCCACAAAAATAAATTGATTAGATAAATTTGGACAAGACACTTAAAACAGTGTTGCCAGGTGCTTCTGGATATGAAAAGCAGAGTGGGAGCTTTAATGCGGTTAGCTCTTAGTCATAGGAAGGTGATAAATGCAGAAAGAAAATATCCTCTGTTAATGTTTGTGTTTACCATTTTCCCAGGTTTAAAGGCGATAGATGTTTCTCTGTCTTGCACCTTCAGACAGCCAATTAAAGCAGCAAAGCCAGTAACACCAGCATTCTGACTTAACAGTATTTCATAAATGATGAGAGAAGGCGCAGGACAAAAAAAAGCAAGCATGAGTTCTTCCTAATTTCTTGTCCTCTAAACTCTGCTGGTATCCTGGTATTTATTACTTTCAGTAGAGGAAAATTTAGCCAAAGTTAAACAAGAACTCAAGCAAAACAATTTACATAATTAAAAAACATACTCTGAAACAGACACTGAAATTTGCTGACAGAGACAGCGGCAAATAAAGACACCGAAATCTTCATTAGAGATACACTGAAATTTCTAGAGCAAAATAATTTTTCTACTTCATCCCAAATGGTCCCACTAAACAGCATTCTCTGTAGCTCTGCTATAGCCCCTTTACAACACACTGCCAGTGCAAAAAGTCCAAAGGAACCTCTAAAACCATGTTAGAAATTCTCAGTGCACACAGAGCAGTGCAGCTAAGTCCTCCATATTCTCTGCCAAGAGTGGCTGGTGTGTGGAGGAAAGGGGCTTGCAACTACCTTGTTACTCTGTAGAGAGGTAAAGCTATCAGGTACCGGTGTACATTTGCTTTTTAGCATGGCAGGCCAGCTACTCCTGGAGGGATCTGTGGAGGCCTTGGGAAGTGCCAGGCTCCCACAACTGCTGTCCCACCACCAGCTCTTGCAGTGAGTGAGGGGAAAATGGGAGCTGCACAGCGGCTGCTTGAGGTTGTACTGCGGAGCGAACGCACAGTGACCATCTCTAGCAACATGCTGCTGCACACCTGCGGGCAGTCAGCCCGGAGCTGCTGCTGCACCAGCCTTCCTCCTTTCCCACACACTGTCACTGCTGATTTCAGGCTCAGGTCTTTCATGAAAAGTTTCTTTTAGTTCAGCTGTACATAATCGTTTTAATGAAGATCATTCTTTCTTAACAGTTAGAATTGGGATGAACCAACGCAAACTCTTTTGCACGTAAGTGGAAACATTTATCTCAAGCTGATATTACTGTGTTCCTCAGAGCAGCAGTCTGCTATCCCAGCTGACATGCTTCAATAGCAGACATAGCAGCTCAACGTTTTCCAAGAACTTCTCAAGAAATCTGCAGTATCTGAGACTAGGGATCTACAAACAAGTCTCATCTGATGAAAAAAAGCTTACGCCCATCTCCAACACTTCAACATTTTTGTCACACCGTTGGGATACATTCATTTTCTTCATTGCAGAGATTAACAAAGACATGAATCATTCAGATCTGTCCATCACACAGTGCTGGTAATACCAGATAGTGTGTTTACAGTGCTTTCACAGTTACGTGAATCAATCCAGCGCACATTTGCCAAGATATAAAAATAAATGTTACATAATGCACAGTTCACAATCGATACATCGGTTGCACGCATCAAATAGAAGAAAACAGCACACAAACTACTATGCAACAACCGTCCTAAGAAGCAGAAGCTGCAATTGCCTGAGTCATTTGACTCAAAATTCGGTCTCATCATTTGGTGAGCACAAGTAGCAATAAAGACAGCAGAGTAACAAATACAGCAATCCTCTCGGTTTGTCCAGGAACAAGCAAAGTAATTAGGCACAGTCAGAAGTGTTCAGCATCTTCAGATAATGTTTTCTACTGCCTAGGCTCAAGAAGGAAATGTTTTTCCTCCAGGCTGACACAAACTGATGAAATATCGCTATTAGTAACGATGGTGAGAGATGGAGAGATTAAGGATAGGGAGTTCAAAAGCAAACATGCTGCAACTTAGCCCCTGGGGGGGACTACCACCCACGACCTCAGAGAAATAGCCTTTAGAAGTAGCATTTTCCTAGCAGCTTCAACTTTCAAATGTTACATGCACATTAACAGATGTTTACATGGAAATATTTTAGTGAAACGTACATTCCTGTCTCTGTGTTGTATCAGTAAGTTTTTTGATTGCAAAATAAGTTTCCTGTAAAGCAGGCATCTAGATAAAATAAGTACCTCCCACACCAACATAAAGCTTGTATTCATCGTTATTAAATGAAATTGTGACCCAGTTTTACTGGTACAAGTCAGGAACGACTTCCCTGATTTCACAACTGCAGGAAAATAGAACTCCTGCCACCTAAAATGTACGGGGATTTGTACTGATTGTTTGTTCTGCAGCAGTTACCCATAAACCCCAAACAGGATCTCCTTTGAAAACTGAAATACCATAAAAATTTCATTTTTAAGGTCTGTAGGGTTTTATACAGCATAGCCCTGGGTGATAACACAGTTTTAGCAGAGCAGCCCGTTAGGGAATCCTCATATCTTAACTTCTGCACAGCAAGACAGCTGGAAAACATGCAGACACCTGTTGCTTTGAGAAGGCTCATTTTTACCTAAGACAGCAAACACAACAAACTGCACTCAAATAGCTCCAAGAGAAACAAACAGTCCTAAAATTCCTCATCTCTCCCCGCATCTTTCCGCCCCATAGCAATTTTGCTTTTTGTATTTGAGAGAGGCAACAAGAATGATTGCGCACTCTTTTTTACACAAACCTAAGAATGGTGAAAGGTTATGGAATTTGGAAACACTCGCTAAGGCAACAAATACTGGAAACAAAACCCCAGCCCCCAAGGGCCGTGTTCCTGGATTCCTCGGAAGGAAACAAGCTAGCAAGTTGGAAATCTGCGGTCCTGAAAGCAGCGGTGATCCTGAGATAAGGTTCCAAACCAAGAAGTTCTACCTTGTGCCAAAACGCAGGGAGGGATTCACAGTGCTCCGTATCACTGACAAGTTTCTTGGACAGAAACAAATACAGAAGGAAGAATGGAAAAGGAATGTAGAAGTTGCAGGGCATACATTGCGAACAAGTACAGCAACAAGAGGCAGATGTGAGCAACAGCTGTCTTTAACCGAAGCTGCAGAGAGGGAACAAACAGGGAAATGAAGTAAAACAGAGAAATGAAGTAAAACAGAGGAATTAAATCAGGCTCACCAATAGTAAAGCTATAGCCATCGATGCTGAAAGTAGCGCTCCGGCATTTTTTAAACCCTTCCTTTCTGCTGCTTGGCTCTGTCATGATCCCGCCAGCTTGTCCTTCCGGCCGCAGGCTGTCTCCCCGCGGCAGCGGCGCGCAGGAGCTCTGCCGGTGCCCGCCGCTCCGCTTCTAGCGCCAGCCCGCGCTGCCAGCCGCGCACATCTCCGGCGCGGGGAGCCCAGGCACGCGCCCAGCCGCTTTCTCCTCCCACAGCGCGCACCGATGTGCCGGCCCGGCCCAGCCTCGGGCAGCGGCTCGGTAGCCAAACCCACGGCTAAGCTACCGAGTCGATAAGACAGCTGTGTCCGTCAGATCCGCGTAGGAGTTCAGCGAGCAATCAGAGAAAGATGAAGGGTTAGGCTTCGCTACCATCGCCCCGCCACGCTTCGATCCCTGTTCTATGACTCCTCATGCTCTCGAGGCTTCTGATTGGCAGCAAATTGCCCTCGGATTTCAGCCCTTCCAATGCAAGCTGAGTGTTTCAATCAGTCGGGATATAATGAATCAACACAAGATTAGAGTACATCATCAATCATCCACTTCTTGTACAAGCAACAAGTCTCTGGAAACACAGCCAGAAGAAGAGTATAAAACGTTTTTACCAAGAAAATCTTAAGGGACTGTGAGAAATAAAAGCAATTTAGTAACGATGATAAACTGAGCAGAATGTACACACACTCAAGGAAAAGCCTTCTGAGCTCCTGCTCACTTACCCCATTGTTTACAAACCTCTCTGCAACTTTTTTCTTTCATCTCAGGGATGTTTAATGTGGATTTTTCTCCACTGAGAAAGGAAGGCAGGCCAGCCCCTTTCTGTGAACAGACACATTTAGAGTTGGGACTAAGGAGGTTTTCCCAGAATGCAAGAAGCAAGTCAAGCTTTTATAAACAGGAGTCCGTGCCTATAGCAGCGGGTTTGGAACCCAAACCATTCTTTGATCCTATGAAAGCACTGGCAATGTCTTAATGATGCCAGCTCACATAAAGGTGTGCAAACCTTCCCCCTTGTAATGTATGTTAATATAGGAACTGGCTACTAAAGTGCTCTCTTTTTCAGGTTTCAAAGAACAGAAGTAAATTCCAGCTTTTACATTGGCCAGTGTGTACACCACATGGAAACATTACACTTCAGGAAGACTGCCTACAAAATAATAGAAAAGGGTTTGCTCAAAGCTTAGCCAAGGCATGCCAAAATGTTTACAAAACATCAGCAAGCCTGGTCTGTGTGTAAGGTATAAACCCCAGCCCTACCTTGTTCTTGACAAAAGCTTGAGTCAGATAGAAATAGTGCACTGTAAATCCCCTTTCTTCAAAGGATGGGCGAGAGCCACTGCTGAGTCCAGTAATTTAAATCCCACTTAATTCAAACCCAGTCAAGAGCCTCAGCCAAACAGCCTTTTCTGTTAACAGGCTTTTTAAAATCATTTGGCTGTTCAATAAATGAGACAAATTCATTAAGAAAAGGGCTGTTAGTGGGTGTCTTTTTACAGAAAGCAGGACCCGGTCTTCCAGTTTTCTTGGCCTTTCAAGAACAAAACATGAAATAGCAGTAAGTTCTTAAATGCAACATTTCCAGCACTTGCACCTGCAATTATCTATGACCTCAGAAGGACAGGCAAACATTAGCAGTATTAAAAAGCTGCCGTTCTGGAGCCAGTTGCTGCAGTGAAGAATTTTCAAGCAGTTTACTGGACTGCATCATTTAGCTGCCTCTCCCAAACAATATAAAAACCGAGTGAGTATAAAAGGGCTCCCAAGGAATCATTTTCTCTGTCACTGGTTATATAGGTCACACACCTACATAAGCACTAGTGCTGTGCCTAGAGAATTACTCACACTCTATCTAGAGAGCATGAAGTTAAGTGTTATCTAAAGGAAAGCTGAATGGTGGAACTCTCTGGTTTAAGTTTTTTTTATTATTATTTGATGACACTGATTTTTCTTTAAACCACAAAGCGTTAGTTCATCAAAAAACTGTGGGAAGATGATCATGAAGTTTCAGTCTAGTTTCTTAGTTCCATGAAAGACTTCATTTAAAAAAAAAATAGGCAGATGCAGCCTTGCTTGATGTGAGAGAGTTGTATGTGAGTAGGAGAGTTGTATTAGTGCTTCTGCTCTCAGGAAAATACCCTGATCTCTAAATTACTGCCATGCTGATCAGTCATCCTCACTGGAGGATCATCCACTTTGTACAGATTACCAGAGAGAAAAAAAGACTCCATCATTCAGCAGCTATACATACCTAGATTACTTTGCAAAGATACCTTATTCATGCCCCACCTGAAATTCATTCAAATAATTGTAATAACTTCATGAGTTTATTTAGATCAAAGCAAACATCTCCCCTGGGAAGAGCAGAGGGAACTGCTAAAGTAAGGCTGGAAAATGGAGCTCCCCTGTTCCTGAGGCAGCTCAAAACCGGCTGTTGGCAGTGGGATGCTCTCTCCCTTCAAAATGGCAGAGGCATTCACCTCAGGGTGGAAAAGGAAGTGTTTTAACCAGCAAGTTTTTTCAAGATGGAAATAGTTTCCTCCCTGCCCTGGTAACAACTTCATCTGGCTCTTAAAAGAATTACCAGACTGTATCAGTAACTCCATACCTGATCCTACCTGATTCTTCACGTTTTGCTGCTCAGCTCATGGCTAGATGACAGTTCTGCCCTCCCAAACAATCCCTACATATTCATTTGGGGGTACAGTACATTTTCTACCTTGCACTGCCAGGTACCAATATAAATTGTTAGGCAGCTCTTGCTACTACAGTTCAGTGCTGTGTAGAGCAATCCGTGTATGTCATTTGTAAACCACCTGGGGGTCCTTTGAGATGAAAAGCACAGTGTGAATTGAAAATATTTATTATTATTGCTGTAAACAGACCAGGGTATCTATGGTAACATTTAATTCATCAACACATAAAGCAGCAATTATTTTAATATTTTCCCCTCTTTTCAATGTGTAGACGAGCTTGTATTTTTTTCAAGAAGTCTATTTTAACCAAAGATCTTATCAAATGAAACCAACGATCCATCCAGTCTGCCATCCTTCAACATACATGCTTGAGGAAGTTATAAAATAAGCAGTCACCTATAACACAAACACAAAACACTGTCTTCCTATCCTCAGGCAGTCCGTTTCTGCCCTGCAGAAAAAGA
Source organism: Pavo muticus (assembly GCA_016647715.1). Classification (NCBI taxonomy): domain Eukaryota; kingdom Metazoa; phylum Chordata; class Aves; order Galliformes; family Phasianidae; genus Pavo; species Pavo muticus. The sequence continues at coordinate 93,114 of JACDJE010000520.1, read as the reverse complement.
AGGTTCATGCTTCACATAACTTTATCTAAGCAAGATTGTAAGATTTTTAATTGCAGTTTACACCCAAACAAATTCTGACATTTAGTCGTGTACAGAAAAACTCCTATGTATCAGCACAAAGTCACAGCTTGTTCTTTCAGTTGCACATCCCTGGCTCTTGTACTAAGGGAAAGGGAGAACAAAAGTGCTGAGTAAAATCCTTGCCCCACAGAATTCAAGTGCAAAGCTTCTACTCACTCCAGCAGGGCTGGAGTTCTGTCCTTCCAGTTTTCTAGACCTGTGCTTCTGTTTACCCAGTTCCTGATGTAATCAGGTTTTATCAGAGCAGTGATGAATTCATATCCCAGGTATCCATGTGCTTTTGTAGAGACTGTCACTGGAGTAAGCAGAATTAGGAACTCTGAATTTGTCTTTCCAGAAATCTCAGGTATCCTAAAAATCAATTGACAACTTGAAGTTGAATATTAAGAACAAAAATGCAGCCATACTGGGTCAGAACAAAGTTCCATTTAGCAGTGTCCTACGTCCAACTCTGCATCATTTGTCCATCACTGCCAGAGCAATACATTGTAAGAAAAATGATAAAAGTGCTAACAAAATGATTAAGAACAAGGCGAACTATAGTACTGTTAGACAACCAACTTACATCTGAAATACCTTTTGAGCCAGCTGTGTTTGCACGTACATAGAATATGGTCAGAAGTTTCCTATTCAATCAGCTTAAATCTTCAGTATCTGTAGCACCCATCAGTAGGCAGGTTCACAGGTCAGCTAAACAGTGCATGAAGATTTCTTGCTTTCAGACCTTCCTCCTCCTAGCTACTTGATGGCTCTTTAGCCTACTACGCTTTTTGACAACAATATCAGCTCTGAAGCTTACCAGCTACGTACCCAAAGTTGAGGAGTGGTTATGTGGAGCAAAGGGGAACCCAGCATTCAGGATTTCCGAGACAGAGGAATCTTTGAGATAATGGGTTCCAGTACATGGATCACAGAATCACAAGGCATGTCACATGGAGGCCTGCTTTTGATTCAGGAAAACTTTATGATAATAAAGTGCTCCAAACAGTGCCTTCAGTTTTACAAGCAGACATTTTTCAGAGCAGTTTTAGAGAGGGTTCTCTCGCCTCCACTGAGAGTGTTGCTCAAAAACATTTACCATCCCAGAGCTCAGCACTTTTCAGAACTGAGCATGATGAAACAAGAATTGATGAATTCCGAGAAAACATCTTACAGTTTCAGAGAAGTTAAGACAAAATCTCCTAGGATGCTCAACATATTTCTCACAAGCAACAATGAAGTTACGTACTGCAGGTTGTTTACGAAGAAACTTCATTCTTCCCTGAAAGCTTATTTGTTTTACCATTTCCTCGAAGTGCTCCATATCTGTATGTTACAGTTTTTTTTATCAGAAGTTGTCACTGAATATCCACTACATTTAAGATTTATATATTATTTTTTAAGTTCAGCAGCAGGGAACACTGTCAACAGCTCATACCTTCTCCAGATGACCTGCAGACAGTAACATCGTGAATCATGATCCTCATCCACCTATGTGCACTAACAGTAAGGTCCACCTCTCGTAATTGGTCCTGGAAAAATGCACTATTAACAAACTACAGTATCGTACATCATCCCAGTGCAGTTTGTAATTAGAAAGGCTTATATGGCGAAGGTTAATCTAGACATATGCAAAATCAGAGGATGGAAGAAGAGACTGTAGTAAGAAATGAGAGTATGAAGATATAAACACCTAGCCTGACCTATCTCCTTCACACACCAGCTTGCAGTCCCTAGCACTTTGAAAGCCAAAATCCCAGCCTATGAGTGTAGTTCTTTTTAAAGACATTTTTTAAAAAACAAACTGAATGTGAACAACAGAACATTTTTAGTGCTGTAACTCCCCTCCTGCCTAGGCAGTGCTGCTGATACAATTTCAGTTTGCCTTTATGTTTTAATTTGATTTTTTTTTTGTCTTCTTTTGCGCACTACCAAAGTACACTTCTCCAGTGTAATGTGATTTTCCATAGTACAGCAGACAGTCTTGAAAGCAGTTCAGCCGAAATCAGAACCAGTAAAGGTTATACCATTAGACAACAGAATAAAGCTTGGGGTAGCGGCATCAAAAATAGGTCACAATTACAATTAAAGCTATAAAATTCTGCCATATATATGTGATGGCCAACTTATCACAGCATTCCTGGGACTATACAGCAATTAAAGTAATGGCTAAAGATTTTTTTCCATGTTGTCACAAACATTTCTGATCCTCCTGGTGCTCACACCATGAATTTCACTTAGTTGATGGATTGACGGTGGTTGATAGTATGACATTGTTCCTTCCCACCACTTATCCGTCTTGAAAAGACAGGAGATTATAGAAGATAGTGAGTGACCTGTTAGTGTATACATGCAAATCACTGCATCACATTTGATTCTCTGGCAGTCATCATTGTCCATAGCATTTTGGGCTGCAGCCAGTCACACCATGAAAGCCATCATTTTGCCTTGCAACTCACTCTGTGTACCACTAGCGATTTTTTCCCCTGTTGGATTTCTCTCTTCCTCTCTCTTCTGCAGGGAGTTTTAAAAGTATTTGGTTATGCTAAAGTAATCCACAGACATGCTTTATCTATGATGTGAATATGCTGAGGGCACGCAACAATGCACAGAGCAAGGAAGTATATCTTTTGATGGTGCAAGGCAGCGTAACTTCATCAGATTCAGCAAAGCTGCCCTGGCTCTTAAGATCAAGATCTGCTTCTGCCTTCCCAGTCTGGAGAGTTGCACTGTGCAAACAGCTGCTTATCAGCCAACAGAGTCCTGAATACCAGCCTCCTCAGATCAGCATTTGGATTTTAATGTACCGTTGTTCCAGTCAGTGACAATAGATCAGCTAGTCACCCTCCTAAAGGAGCCAAAAGCATTGCTTTTCCCTGTTTTCATGTACATTGCGAATATGCTTATTTTCTCAATATTGAATGTATTACTTCTGGCTACATTTAACACTTTGTCCTTTCCAAACCACAACTAAAAATTGAAACATTCAAGTTATCAGATCTTCTCTCTCCAAACTATCTAATAAATATTAAAAATGCACCCAGCTAAAAATGATGATCTAATATCCTATTTGTGCTCCCTTCCCTAGGCAGCTGCTCCCTCTTCAATCATACCCACATAAGCAAGTAAATCAAGCAGCATCTCCAACCCCTCTTACCAGCTGTCCAAAACTACCACTGCCCACAACAGCCACATAGTTCCTAGACCCAGGCTTTTTTGACCAGATCAAGCTGTCCTTGATACTAAGTGAATGTAGCCTGTACTCTGTTTGCAGTACTGGCTGTTCTCCTTGTTGATACAGATACACTTGAATAAATGGAAATTAAGCTACAAAAGGGAGGTTTGAAACGTACACACAACACACCCACACAACACAGCAGCACATACACAAACACCTTTTCATACCGTGTACAATTAAAAATCATGACATGGAATACTGTTCTATTACAGCTCTGGACAGAAGGGCAGAGAAAATCCTTCTTGTCCTGGGAAAAATTCAATCAGCAAATACTACTCTGAAAGGGAAAAGATGGAGATTCTATGCTACCTACTTCAGGCATATAATGTAAGTGCTGAATTAATGTAACTGCATGAATTAATGCAAGTTCATGGTCTTTCTGGGTTCCCTGTACAGTTAATCATAGAATCATTTGAGTTGGAAGGGATACATAAAGGTCATCTAGTCCACCCCACCCATACCCCACACACCCCCCTGCAATGAACAGGGACACCTACAGCTGGATCAGGTTGCTCACAGCCCTATCCAGCCTGACTCACCTTGAATGCCTCCAGCGACAGGGGCATCTGCTGCCTCTCTGGAGGCATCTGTGTTCAGGAGATGGAGGCCATAATACAGGGTACGAGTAACCTGTACCAGACCTACCATCATTATATACACAGCAAACGTACTTGTGTACAACCTAACCAATTCTGTTGCTCTGATCAAGGTGCTGATTAGATAAAAACTAACTTTCAGTAATGAATACTTTAATCATCAGTATACTCAAGTGAACTACAGTGAAGAGCAGCTTCCTTTAAGTTACCTACATGAGGGCTAATATTTTATTTTTAATTGAGTCAGAGATTCAACAAGCATATTTTTCATAGTTGGAACTCCATTGTTGTCTAAATACTTAATGATTATGAGATTGCTTTAATCTGTTTTTTTTTTTTTTTTTAATTATATAAAAGTGATTGTATTGAGAATTAACAGCTAGGTATTTTTATGAAATACACAAAGCTACATCTTCCTAAAAAAATGGAAGAAGGAAACCTAGTTCAAATATGTTATACTATTTTAAGCGTGAGAGATCCAACACATAATATCATCCCATTTGGCAGCCATCTGCCCTATAATTCCTAATAACCTAGTCTGTGCTAAATCTCTGTACCACAAATGGCAGTTTTTAGCCTGAGTCCTTGAGCTGTTAACAAACTACCTTTCCAAAGTGTGGAAAGCTTAAAGCACTTACTTCATTTAAATTCTAACTATTTGAAAAGAAGGCTCCAGCCTAAGCAAACTAAGCATACACTTGCTATAATCAAGGAAAAGGCACAGGTACCTCCAGACATAGGATTGCTCTGCACAATTTTAGTTGGAACAAAGAGGGAGCCTAGCTAAATAGCCCACGTTTACCTAAAAATTGGGACTTGGCCTTAGTGAGGTTGAATCCAGCCCTGAATTATTGGCAGGAATGATCTGGGTAATTCATTCACCGCAGATTGGAAATAGTAAGCTCTACTCTACTGGCTCCTTCTGAATTGCCGTACCAATGACCAGGTGGAAGTTTGGGGTCATCCATGCCCATCCAGCTAGGGCCATCCCCATATAAGGTGCCTATCCAAAGTTTGGTAACATTGCGTGTCTGCACAAATATGTAAATATACTAATATGTTTACTAAAACATCAAATGGACAGCTGCATCCAAAAGCCTACTTCCTGATGGCATTTTGTTCCTAGCTCACTCAAAGGCCAAGAACAGAAAGCCACCTAAATACCTTTGCAGGCACACAAATTGTTTGCCATGAGTTAAGGCATACCAGTGGCAGAAAACTAAAAGAGGTTCACAATTGTCCTCAGTACCATGTAGATAGCAAAGTATGGCTGAACACAACTGCTGCCTACAGTGCTGCCAGCAAAGCACAGGACTATTTACAGCAGAGAAACATTTTCACACATGAAACCAATCCCTCCAAAAACCTGCCCACGTGACTCATCCCAATAACCCAAGTGAAGTCAGAAGAAAAGGGGAATTAGAATAGTGGAAGGACACTGAAAAAAATCTTGAGCTGCTGAGAAAGTAATGCATCAGGATTACTGTTTCCTCATCATACCTAAAAAAACACAATAGTATTGCTAGAATTTGGGGCAGGAGGTCAAGGTATTAGATGGATTTTAAAAAGTTGATTTAGTTTCAATACATGCACTTTAAAAAGTTGATGTTGTTTCACTACATGCATCAGTTTGTCTTCTCCATGTAACTCCATCATAGTTCATTCTTTATGAAAAAGATGCTTTACCATTTTTCAGTCCACAAGATCAATTTCAGTGCTAAGGATACTCAAACCAGATAGTAACATGAGAACTAGCAAGCATTCACAACCTCACCATCATAAGCAGCAACAGTAAAGACATTTAGTTCAAATGATGCCCACTACTTTAACTCTGCACACCCCAGACTAGCAAACAGTTCTACAACCCAAAATAAGCTACAAGCCTCCTGCATGAAATATGCCAGAGAAGAACAGCTACAGAGATTAAGGGCAGGCCACCCAAGACAGCTGCAGCACTTTAGATTGCTGTCCTGGTAGGAGCTCTGTAAAGCAAAAATTCCCAGAAGACTGAAGACAGCAGGCCTCTCTCCATGTTTCAAGGGAGTAAAAAATTAATTTTTTATTTATTTAATTATTTTTTTTTTTGTTTTTTTTTATTTTTTTTTATGGTAAAATTCTTTCTTTTCTCCTTTTTTTGGGTTTTTTTTTATTTTTTATTTTTTGGTTTTTTCTTTTTTTTTTTGTAATTTTTTTTTTATTTTACTTGTGTTTACAACAAGTATCCACAAATTCATATGAAAAGCACAATTCATTGTAACTAAGTACACATTTCAGAGAGGTGATACAGGAGGCAATTAGCCCTGGTGATTAGCTAGAAAGATTTTTATGTTGTTACACTGATAGGAGTTCTTGGTGCATATTATTACTGATTAGCAGGAATACTCTTGAGCAATCTCTTCCTGTTGTCCCTGCCTGATAACAGAATACTAAGCGTTTACAAAGAACCAGCAGACTATGAGAAGTAATGTAGGAAGAAACTTGTTTAATCTAGATCCCTGCAGCCTTCTCATGAAGGGGGAAATCAGTTGATTTAGGCCAAGAAAATAGTTGTTTATAATCTCTCCCTTTGAAAGTTGTTTCAAGATTACTTTTTGGCACATATCTACAGCCATTTCAAGAGAACAATGTAAAACAGTTACTAAGTCTAGCATAGGAGAGAAGACTTTGAAAATTCATCTATAATCATTAATATTTGGACATGAATACAAGTACTTATTTTACTTTTTCTCTGTATTTTCTAACTCCACTTTTTAAGCAATGTTTTCTGCTGTATTCACTTCCATGTAGTATTAATATTCTGCACCTTCCCCCATTCTCCTCCCCAACACACTGTCCCATCCTCTCCCCCCATGCAACTAATTCATTTCACTTTCACAAAGACTTGATGAGACGAGCCAAACAGCACCTGAGCTCTGGAAAGGTACTGAAATTCTGGCAACATCGTATCTAATATTCAAGACTTGAACACATGGATCTCCTTCATATTATGTGACTTCCTAACTTCCTTTTTCTGCCTTTTTTTTTTTTTTAATGAGCACTAGTCTTACAAACAGCATTGACCCCAACGTAAAGTTAAGGTTCCCTTACTCCAGGAGGATGCAAGTAGGTTGCAAAGTTAAGATGAGGTAACGCAAGAGAGAAACAGGACCATCTCCTTACAGTGGAAGAAGGATGAAAGATCTAATCAGCTGATCTCTCTGCATCCTTAGCTAAACTCATTTTGCGTTCACTTTCTAACCTTGGAGCATCTTCCCTGTACATAAGTCCTGAAGAATAATCTATTCACACCTATTCATTTGTCTTTAAAAAGAAGCTACATAAATGCACAAAGCACAGCCTTATGCCTGAATCCAGGCTTCTGCTGGTACTTCACCTCAGGGTGCCCACTGCTCTCACCACACATCTCATGTCACTCAGGGCTGGAATATGTCAGTACTGAGCCATCGCCAGCAACTCTCAACTAAGAGATAAAATAGTTAACTTAGCTTGACGGAAATAATTAATCAACTTGAATACCAAAAAGGCCATAATTTAGTAACCAGATGATAGATGCATTTTCCATCTATCATCATTAAGGCCTGCTTTCTTCAGGGGACAAAGTTCATGGGAAGCAGCAAAGATCTCAGAATTAGCAAACTCAGAGCACCGCCTGCTCCCAGAGCTCATAAGAGTATGGAGAACTGACAGTGTTACAGAGCACTGGAGCTCTTGGGGCAGTAATGGGCCTTAAAGCCCTGACCAGCCTCACCTGGAACATCCCCAGCACCTCTGCCAGCTGATCCGTTCCAGCACAGCCAAGGGCCACCAGGCCCAGACTGTGCTTTGTTAGAGGTGTCCTGGCTTTGGTCCCACCTCTGAGATGGATCTCAGTTAAGTAGCTCATCTTATTAATGGACACACCTTGTGTGGACATTTCAGATTGTTTCCAGGCCTAGCTTCAGCTCCTGCTGCTCCCAGCCAGACTCTGGAACAGGCTCATCTTCGCTCCTTGCCCATTACTGGCCCCTGGTTCAGACTCACAGGACAGCAGCTCACATGGGTGAGCACACGGCCTGTGCTGGTCAGCCAGGGCATCTGCTTCACCAGCAGCCAGCCCTCACTGCTCCCTGACTCAGAAATGAAGTGTTATGCAAGTATATACACAGTGAAGATAAAAGTAAAAGGGGAATGCTTGAGATCTTCAAGGTATGAAATAAAGGCAAGCAGGCTAGACGACTTCTAATTGTCTGTCATATAGATGCAGTACATCCACTTTCATCTCAGTCCATGACCCTACTGATGCACAGCAGCACAGTAATTATCACACTGGTCATGCCATCAGGTATGTCAAGAGAAAGACCGAGGTCTGAGTCAATAGTCTCAAAGCTACTATAAGACTGCAAAGATGTCCAATAAACCTCAGCTTTCCCAGCTCTTTATAATTCCTACAGCCTCACACTCTTGCAAGAGGAAGAAAAAGACTGCTGGCAGAGAGATAAAAATCCAAAACATGCTGTATCAGTCAGATGAGACTTCGCATTTGCCAAAAAAAAGAATGTGTTGCCTTATTTTATATGCATAAACATTCTAGGCTCACTCCTTAAGAAAATCAAAATAAGCCAATAAAACTATTTCATAACAATAGAACTTCTGAAAGAATACTAAATCATACACAAAACCCACAGATCCCAGCAGCATAAGTTTTGAACCTCTGAGATGCTAACGTATTAACCAGCATGAAGATAGAAAACTTTTCCCCTTTTTTCTCATGCACTCACAAAAGCCTTGCTCTGTGGGACTTGCTAGAATACTTTGTTATTGAGAAAAATATGGTTTTGGAAAAAAAACAAAAACACTGCATCTAATTACTCTAAGGTATTAAGAAACATGTGTAAGTATTTCAACTGTTACATGCGATAGCTTCTATTAGAATAGTAACGTATTCCAGTCTCAACTTCAGGACAGATTTTTGATCAGAAATGTGACTAAAAAACTGAGCTGAGGCCACAAACTCATATGAAATATGCCTTTTGAATTATTAGACTTCAGTGAAAATTTGTTCTGTTCAATTTACTTTTAATTTTTATGAAATAGTAAAATTCTGAAAGCAAATGAAATTAGGTGTTGTATTTCTGTATCTAAGCCTTCAACTTAGGTTGACAAATCATAGTAGTGATTTATGAAAGACATCCTATGAGCTATCCTGGTCTATTTGATGCTCTTCATAGTGAATAATTTTTCCTTGTATCTCCCTTTACAACTCAGTTTGAAGTAAAAAGCAAGATCTACCACAAAGAACAGCGAATTTCCTTCAGCTGGAGTCATAAATATGACAGAATGCAATCAGCAGTGTTTTCCCCAGTCAATGTCTTAACAAAAGTGCTTTTTAGCCCAAGGCACCCAAATACTCTGCCAAAAGCCATAAATTCAGGACTCCAGTTTCCTTCCAGCAGCATCCTGTTGGGCTATATAGACCCTCTGATGCATGAGAAGACAATAGGGAGAGCCTGTGAGATGTGGCCCCTGGAGGCAAGCTCCTTCCAGCAGCTCTATTTTAAGCTCTGGGTCCTTCTGCGCAAGGTGGCCCTGGGACAGCCCCCCTCTCCTTCACAACTGCAGGCACCAAGGGGCCCCAGATGCTGCTTCCTCCTCTTGACATACCACAAGAGGAAAGGAAAAGCTGAAGTGATGAACTACAGACACAGGAGGAACACTCACTCCACGGGGAAAAAAAAAAAAGCAAGAAATCTAGCAGGTTTGTAGTTTGTCACATCATTGTATTTGGGTGCAACAGATAACCTTCAAAACTACACATCCTGGCTAGCGAACATGCTTCATAAAGAGCAGCAAATGTTTCTGCTCACTTGTGGACCAAATCCTAAACAGCTAAAAGTAGTACACATTTAAAGCAATGGTAATCAACCCTCAGGGCTTGTGTTCTGGATTTACTGCATTTTCTTTCCATGCTTTTGAACCTGGTCTGTGCAGATGAAACAGCAACAAAAAAAAAAAAAACCCGGTTCTCTCACTTGCCACCCTGGAGCTCCTAAGAATAAAGCAGTACATCAGAACATGAACTGACCAAGTTATTTGCTTGACAAATGCCAGCATATATTTATCCTTGTCTCACCCAGCTTGCATAACTGGGGGTACACTGATGATCTTCCGAATTTCAGAGGTGTTCTCCATTATATAGCAAGGAACAGGAAGTACTTGTTTTGCCACAGATCGGTATCAATATGAACATTAGTCATTATTAACGTGCAGCAGCCAACCAGTGCCTTTCACTCCCATCTCCTCCAACATTCCCTGGTTGCCAAGTCAACTCGTTCAGCTCAGAGAGCTCTGAAACAGGGAACACTGAATGATTGTTACTGCAAACCACAAATGAGAAGGTTTAAAAAGAAAAAGTCTTTGAGTCACTGAAGGAGATAGACATAAATGGCAAATTGATTCTGACAGCTCCAGTTATGGACGCTTAGTCCCTGACTTCATACAAAGTGTAAGTAAGGGAGAGAGATGAGAAATCAGACTGTTCAACAATGAGGGAGCACTGCTAACCTGAAAGGAGCCTTCAAGAATACAATTTCTGTCTTTTCAGGAACATGAATAATTATTTTCCTATTGTAAAGATGTCCTTGGCTAACAGCCTTGCTAAGTTATCCCTACAGTACCCATTCTTACAGAATATGAGCATTACACAGGCCTTTGAGTAGCTCTCCAGCATCTCTTAATCACTAGCACAGTGAGAACTCTTGTTAATAGTATACTCATTAATGATCAGAACATATCAAACCATTAAAGAGGGAAATGGTTACTCAAAGATCAATCCTGTGAGGTTCATTTGTGCATGCCTTGAGGCCTGGCTTTACTCAGAAAAACTTCTTGTAAGTAAAGCACAAACTAAAGTCAGAAGATAAGTAAATGGTAAAAAAAAAATTAAAGATGGCATAAATCTGAGAAGTAATATCAGAGCTAAAGAGTGAAGCATCCAGTTCCCATTAACATTACCAGGGCTCGAACATTTGCCTGTTCTGCCTGTCGCTGAATATCCATCCAAATACACAGGGATTTTTTTCTTTTGTTTTAAGTGACTTAGTTTCTCTACTCCCCAGAAAGTTTCCAATATTTTTTTCTAAAGACTCCAGCCAATAAATATGCACTTAAGTTTGTTTATGAGTAAATCTAAGCTATACACTTGTTCCAGCATGTATAAGCCACAGGGTCGATAGCAGCATCTCTTTCCTCCTCCATAAGTCACTCTCATTATAAGATAATGAACATTTATTTTAACAAAAGCTGTTACATAAATTGTCTGATAGTTAACACCTGATATTACTTTAACCCACGCAACCCTAAAGGAGTTGTGATGTTGAAAACATTCATTCTCACCATTAATTCACATCCTCAAGTTCAAGCACTTCACAGATCCACTCCCCCACCAATCTTCAAGCCCTACTACTAGAATCACTTGAACACATGGAAAACACATCTCACTGCAACCTGAGCTGGCCTTCCAGTCCCACAAATGTGAGGCATAACAACAGGATCCACAAGAACTTGCACAATGCAGATATTGTTAATACATACTGGCCTTGGGAAACCAGAAACAAATAACAGAATGTTGACCAAAAGGTTAAGATTTCTTTTTTTCTTTAGCAGAATTGAAAGTCGTTGGCATTTTATGTTCCCTTTACATGCAAAGGATTATCTGAAATCATTAAAAACTAAGTTATTCTATTTTTTGTGCAACATGTTTTTCTACCTTGCAGCTGAAACAGCAATCTGAAAAGAAAATTATGTATTGCTCACCTCTCCTTGCAACCTTGATTTCACAATTTTCTCCAGTTCCACTTAAAAGCCTGAACAATACACTGACCCAACCTCAGCCTACGCTACCTCCCACCGCTCTTCCAAAGTGGATCTTTGTCCAGTTTATCACATCTAAAATATATCAGAATAGTATTTGAAGGGGAATAAGAAAAAGAAAGAGGGAGAAGAAAAACTGAAAAGATGCCCCTTTAAAAAAAAAACTTTGAAATGCCATGGGGCAAATATAACTGCCTCAACTATTCTTTATCATCTTAAATGCTACTTTTATGATGGGATGTTGCAGGAGCTGCCTCACGACTGCTGCATGTTTGTGCTTGATTTTGTGTGGAATAATATGAAAGAGATTTGTAGCTACTCACAACGGGGCAGGTTGCTAGGTTTTGGCAGCCCCATATAGCATAGGGTTGTTCTGGGGTGAGCAGAGCTGCAGGGAATGACCCTGATACAATATGCAATAGTAGTAGTGGCTAATTTTCATAAATGCCAGATTAAACCCTACTTCTCACTCCCTTTTTTTCCTCTCAAAAAGGGTAAAGAGTGTTAGGAATTGCTGACACTCATTGGTCATTTCTGAAAATGGAAAGGCGGCTCCCAAATTATGTCCACATTAGAATATTATTTAGTATTTATTTGTTAGCTGAAATAACAGCTGGCAGAGGTGATTGCTGAACCGCTCTCTATCATCTTTGAGAGGTCTTGGAGAATGGGGAAGGTGCCTGAAGACTGGAGGATAGCCAACGCCACTCCGGTCTTCAAAAAGGGCAAGAAGGAAGATCCAGGTAATTACAGGCCAGTCAGCCTCACCTCTGTCCCTGGAAAGGTGATGGAACAGCCTGTGCTGGATGCCATCTCCAGACAATTGGAAGAAAAGGAGGTTATCAGGAGTAGCCAGCATGGGTTCAACAGGGGGAGGTCATGCTTGACCAACTTGGTAGCCTTCTATGATGTTGTCACTGGCTGGGTAGATGGGGGGAGAGCAGTGGATGTAATCTACCTTGATTTCAGCAAGGCATTTGATACTGTCTCCCACGACATCCTTATAACAAAGCTGAGGAAGTGGGGGATAGATGAGTGGACAGTGAGGTGGGTTGAGAACTGGCTGACTGGCAGAGCACAGAGGGTCTTCGTTGGCAGTGCAGAGTCTGGTTGGAGACCTGTAACTAGCGGTGTTCCCCAGGGGTCGGTGCTGGGTCTGGTCTTGTTCAACAACAAGTGACCTTGATGAGGGGATAGGGGCCACCCTCAGCAAGTTTGCTGATGATATGAAGTTGGGAAGATTGGCTGACATGCCTGAAGGCTGTGCTGCCATTCAGTGAGACCTGGACGGTAAGAAATCAGATGAGGTTTAACAAAAGCAAGTGTAGAGTCTTGCACTTAGGGAGGAATAACTGCATGCACCAGTACAGGTTGGGGGATGACCTGCTGGAGAGGAGCTCTGCAGAGAGGGACCTGGGTGTCCTGGTAGATGACAGGTTGGCCATGAGCCAGCAGTGTGCCCTTGTGGCCAAAAAGGCCAATGGCATTCTGGGCTGCATTAAAAAGAACATGGCCAGCAGGTCCAGGGAGGCGATCCTCCCCCTCTACTCTGCCCTGGTAAGGCCTCATTCTGGAGTACTGTGTCCAGTTCTGGGCTCCCCAGTATAAAAAAGACAGGGATCTCTTGGAAAGAGTCCAGCTGAGGGCCACAAAGATGGTGAAAGGGCCTGGAGCATCTCCCCTATGAAGAAAGGCTGAGTGAACTGGGTCTGTTTAGCCTTTAGAAAAGAAGACTGAGAGGGGACCTGATCCAGGTCGATAAATATCTAAGGTGTGGGGAGCAAAGTGGCGAGGCCAGACTCTTTTCAGCAGTGTGTGGAGACAGGACAAGGGGAAACAGCCAGAAACTGGAGCATAGGAAGTTCCTCACAAATGTGCGCAAAAACTTCTTTACAGTACGGGTGACGGAGCACAGGAACAGGCTGCACAGGGAGGTTGTGGAGTCTCCTTCTCTGGAGATATTCAAGACCCGCCTGGACGCCCACCTGTGCGACCTGGTATAGGGAACCTGCTTTGGCAGGAGGTTGGACTCTATCTCCAGAGGTCCCTTCCAACCCCTATGATTCTATGATGAAGTGTTTTTCTTACCTGGAGCTAATCCATGTGAAGTCCAGCTGAGAGGATAAGAAGAGTTGACCTTAACTAGCCACAATTATATCAAAACCACACCTGCTTTCTCTCCACTGTGACATTTCATCAAAACAGGTGAAAAAAGATTATTTCAAGGTAAAATGAAGCTTGTTCTTCACTCTTTTCTCATGTACATGGACAAAAAGATAAGATGCACAAGTCAAATATTCCTGCCTGCAATTTTTGTATTGTTTCTTTGTTAGCTTTATTCTTTTGCAAGGATCTTGCAATTTTTGGTGTAATTAAGCATAAAATATCCTGTCACTTCCCCACATTGCTACCTATGGTATTCTAACAGATTGAAACAAAACACCTTTTATTTCTTATTTTATTTATAGTCAGAGTTTACTCAAACAATAAGTATAATGGTGAAAAGAGAACTACAGATTTTAAAAGCCCGACTTTGTGGCTGTGGGTTTGAAAAGTATAAAATTAATGCAAAGATCCCAAGTAAATTGTTTCTTACAACATGTAAATGAGAAAACATAGACCATGACCCAGTCAAGCTGTACACATTTAAGACCTTTGTTCCATTTCCTTCACAAAATTGAGACATCGCATTCACAAATTCAATTCTGCAGCACACAATGCATGTTGAAGTGTAGTGCTTAATTGTATGCAATTGACTCTCAGCTACATCTATTAATCAGTTTAGAAAGAAAAAAAATTACCTAGCAACAGCCCAAACAACTGAATTGCTCAGATTTCTAAAGCTGAGGAGATCACAAAATGAGAGATACTCCCAACCTCATAAACAGCATTCACTTTGCTACTTCAGAAAAGAATGTTACTTTCCTTGTGATTTGGTGCACACTAATGGGATAGTGAAAATTACCTTTAATTGACAGAGAAGAATATATACTGGGAAGAGTGAAATATCTTGGAGATACCGAGGTCCATGTTTTCCCTGAGCAAAAATAAATCAGAACAAAAACAAATTTCTCATACTCTTTATTCTTCACTGTAGATGATGGGAAAATAAAGCAATGGCTTATTAACTTTCTATGCATCTGTCTTGCCATAAACATCCTCAGGTAAGAATCACCCAATAACTCAGCTTTACAAAAGATATCCCTGCAAAACAGATGGCACAGAAAGTCAAATTTAGTTATGATACCCTGGGCAAGACTGATGTCCAGAGGCTGACAAACAGCCCTGGGATGAGGATCACAGAGCTTTTATACGAGACTGTTAAGCAGATGAAAACAGCAGGGACTACTCTGCCTTCAGCTCAGGCTTGTCATTCCCACTAACACCGATGGCAACAGTACAAAGGAGAGAACAGAGCCCACCACATGACAGGCTTTCTTAGTTGTTATGGAAGTAGAAAAAAACGGAATATGCAATTGCCATAGGCTTTTGAATCTCAGATTGTTCACAAGGTATTGTATAAAGTACATTAAAGGAAGATGCCATCCTGTTGTAAATAAAGGATGTGGGTACAAGCACATACAGGATCCTCACTGCTGATATCAGTCTGCTTACTTCTGTTCACACCATTGTCTGTTGTGTCACAGTACTGTGTCATTTTGTTTAATGCTGGAGAGCTGTACTCACAAGTGTCTGCCCACTCCTCTAGTTTCCTGGGAAGACTCAGATTCAGGTTTAGTAAGCTGTCAGAGACTTAATTCAAAAAACTTTCAGTTCGTGGGATTCATTGCAGGAAAATTTCATGGTGAAATCCATTCAGAGCTTTTCAGTTTATCAAAATGGGCATCAGTTTGCACAATATGATGCAAACTTGGTATTCATCTTTCATGGTTGTCCTTTTTTTCCTGATTTCCTATGTCATTGCTGGCTAATGTTTAATTCGCAAGTCAGAGACCTTATATTATCCTGAGAAAGGCAGCAGGTTACAGGTGTCAGCAAGTGGGAGCATGAATGATTTAGTACCAAAATCTCGTCAGATATTTAAGCTACATTAAGACACTTTCCATTACAATAATTTCTCTCATCCATTTAGCAGCATGATTTCCTAACATAAAACCAGAATAATAAAACTAGATTTTACGAAACACTCCCTCCCACAAATGGCACGCAAGTTTGGCTCTTCTTTATACAAAGATCTATTACTGCCTATTCCAGAACTTAAAGGCTTCCTTACACTGATATTAATGTTAGTAGTGTCTGCAGAGCAAATAAGTTGTGGAGTAGGAGGAAAAAGTTTACCAAGGAGATCTAAAAACACCTTCTCTTACAATGCATGTTTGCATTTATCCCTACAGCCCACTACATTTCAAAAGCAAAAAAGCTCTGTAGGCATATCCTCATGGATGTATGTATGGACCACACAACAGGTAACTTAACGGTGTCTAAGAGCTCTTCCATCACAGTCTTCATTTCCAGTAATGAAGGTCAAGTTCACAAACTTTACTGAAAAGGAAATCTTTGCATGACATAACATCTGATTTAAACAACTGTTTACTTGCAAGCATCATATTTTTTCTAACTTGCTGTAGTACTAACCATTCAGGAGCTTTGCTGAGGAATGTAGGAGTACTAAAGTCCCCCATATGCCTCCCTTACTCAAATATCCTGAAGAATCTTGTCCTCACCCTTCTTTCTGCTTGGGAAGATAACTGGGTACCAAATGCAAGACTCAACGAGGAGGTTTCTCAGCCACTTTGCCCCAGTCTCCTTCATTTGCCCTCATTCCCCAGCTGATGGTCACCAGCCTGTGAGTCGTGCCACTTAAACTGCCTTTGAAAGGAAGGAAAGGAGAAAAGGATGTCTCCCTAGTTTAATTCAGATTATTTCACAGATGTTTCTTATAACAGTCCCACAGAAAAAAAACAACAACCAGCTGAACAAGCTGAAAAATCCTACTGCTGGCCAGTGGGCCTGTGGTAGGACATTCTTACCTCCATGGGAAAGAACAAGCTCATCTGTCACTGGAAGACACCTTTTGGCACTAAGCAACTAGCATTATGCTTTAGCATGGTTATGAAGATAAAGGTTAGTCTCTCAGCCACCTGGCAGCAGCACTCAAGTTTCAGGTTTTCAGCAGCTTTCTGCTCAGAGGTTGAAATAAATATTTACTGATAGTCCAATACTAACATCTAATTATATGCTTGTTTTTTGTTCCACATGAAGATAGTCAAATCAAAGACATGAGAACTTCACCTGCAATTCAGCCACTGGGCTTCTTTCTAGAGAAGACAGTATGGCTCCCTGTACAAACTCATGCTGTCTTCTAGCCTGCTAACTAGAACACAGATGAGCCTGACGCAGACTTGGTCAAGATTTTCTCCATAAATCTCATAAAGCAGATATTTGTAGCCTCGTTGCAACTTCTCACAAATTCAAACAAGTTGAACCCCCCCACCCCTCATGTCCTTCCTCTTTTTGCTTTTAAAGCTGTTTCTAGTCATTTGTGCATGGATAAAAATATGAAAAATAATTACTAACAACTCTATTGGGTACTGCTTTATAGGTGTTGACTGGTTGAGGCTGATGTTGAGTGATGGAATCACAAATAAGCAGAACTTTCCTAGAAATTTAGCATTATGGCCACTGTGCAGTGCTTCAACAACAAAAAACTTGCTGCCCTGTGATGTATCAGCAGTGCATCAGATAGATCTGTGATGTTAAGAAAACAACTATGGACAGAAGAGTCCTGAGAGTGCCAGCTTGCAAAACACTGGGCAAAGATCACATGTTTGTCAGTGTATGCTTTTCTGAGTTATTATCTGATGGGGGAAAAAAAACATCTGAGTTATGCCAGTAACAGTCTACTGGCAAAACAGGAGAAGTTCGTACAGGTGTAATCTATATCTGTAATTCCAGGTCTCCAGATGGAAGACATCATAATGAGGAGACCATTTCTTCCCTCTTTCTCAATATGTTTGTAAAAGTTCTGATGTGGACACATCTCTCTCATAATGATGTGGGAGGTTTTGTTTTTAACCTATCTCCCTAGCTGCCAGCTAATCTAAGAAACATGTTAAGCACAAACCAAATCAGGACATTTGCTAGAAAGCACTACACCACTACACGCATAATTCAATTGTATTTGCACTAGGCCCCAAACAAGACTGCTCTGTATACACCTGCTCCTTAAATTCTCTAATGGTCCCCTCTCACTGCTGAGGCTGAGTGCAATCAAGTTCGCCAAAGCTCAAAGTGGAAGTCAGATCCTGCAGAAAAGAGTACAGCACAGGAAATGGCCTCAGTATCCACAGCTCTGAAAGGTGTAACCATTTATCTGCGAGGCAAAGCTGACAACAGAGCAGGTTAGGTGCCTTTCCTCTGCAGTGATAGAGATCACTGCTCCACGCACAAAGCCATGGAGAATGAGGACTCCAGTGTTCATTCATAAAAGTTTTAAGTCTGCTACTTCTACAGCATATTAAGTCATACAAGTTATTAAAGCAGTATCAAAGTAAACTGCAAATAAACACAGATCATAGGGTGTGATTACCATTCTGTGACCCATCGCTGACATCAGTTAACAACTAACCGATACTACAAAAAAAATCTCAGAAAACACTAAATTCTTGCAATGGATTCACTGTAACCAAGACTATTCATCTTATTGTTAGTTAGGTGGAAAAACCATGCAAAAGCTAAGAGCACCATGTTGAATTTCAATTTTTTCCATTTTCCCTTCTCTATGAAAGATCCTGGGAGAGGTGTTTTTCCACCTTAGCCAATAATATGAGCTGTATTTCAGCTGTTTTATAGCAGCTGAGTGTTTGGATGAAAATACTGAAGAACTTATTCCATCCAAATAGGTTTGTCTGAGCTACAATATTAGCAATTCCCTAGTCTTAGGTATTCAAAAAACAGCGAGACAGATCTTAGAATCAAAGTGTTCTTTAAACATAAATAGAACAAGAATGGGAAACGTGTTCCTTCCATATTTTAAGACTTCCAGGTTACTTAATAGTGTAGCATATTACAGAGAAATGAAATGTGGAGTAAATATATATAATGTTTTTGTATTTAAATGAAGCCAGGAAATTGAGATAGCAGTACATATTTCAAATATCAAGTGACATGATGGTCTGTACCACCTGAAAAAAAAGTCCTGCTAATCATCTGGACAAACTAGGCCTTACCTAATGCTGAGAAAAAGATGAGGTAATACAAGATCCATGCTCTACTTGAATTCATCAATAAGCAACTACTGAGCCAGATTTCACAGTTTTTGAGAACAGACCACAGTAATCAATGTCCATCCATATTTCGGCAGAATTCAAATAACTACTTTTCTCTTAGAAGTATATAGATTTTAGTACTCGACCATCTCATTGTCATTGTTGCCTAGGATACAAGAACTGCTCTAAATCAATTTAATAATTAAAAATTAGATCTTGGAAGATGCTGTGCATTCTGGCTTCCATCCAGAAAAGCACTTACTCACCTGTGTACCTTTAACCACTCAAATTCTTTCAATACAGTGGGACTACTTACATCCTTAAAGTTAAATTACATGCTTAATTCCTGCTGGATTACAGCCAGGGCACTCAACACCTTGCAAGAACAAATCCCAAGGAAGAATGGGCACTACTAAAATTTGGAGCCTAACTGTGGTACGTTTTGTTGCTAATTTTTTGTAATATGAAAAAAGTGCATGAAGTGTTTGCTCCCTAATTTACAACAGATTTTTATCTTTTTGGGACATTTAATACACAATTGTTTATTTAAACAAGAAGATCCAACTCAAAATATAATTGTGTATTTTAATGTGAAACAGAAGAACCTCTCCCCCATCCTTTTGTCTTCAGGTTTTGATTATTTTTTTTTTTAGCCCTGTCCCTTACAGAAGCTGAACACAATGAATACAAGAGCGCTATTGTTATCAACACAGAAGTCCCAAAGGTCAAGTTTACATATGGAGCTTTCTCACTAAACAGAATTAAAGTGTTACCTTGACAACAGGAGAAGAAAAAATCAGTAGGAGAGAAAAATAATGCTAGAAGCTCTTACACCTATCGGAGACAAGGCCGCAGGTTTCTCTGGTGTTCACGCTGCTCCCTGCCCAGCAGAAATGTCTCACTTTGCACAGGGGCCTTCCTGCACAGGCAGTGAGCAATCAGCTTGACAAACAGCTCTCAGAACACAACTCAGGTTCTAGCTGCGAACATCGCATACTTGCCCTCCACAAACCAGCCTGGCTTGCACCTAAGATGGAGTATTAGGACATGAAGATGGGGAGCAGAGCCCTAGGTTTTCTCCACAGTTGAATTGGACACAGGCTAAAAGCAGAGACACCGGATGAAAGAACTACGGTTTCATTGCATTCATCACACCAGCGTAGCAAATCCCCATATCACAACAATTCTTATATCCAAACACAGGTTATCTATGGCCTAGCCTCCTGCCTCTCTTCTTCTACACTCCTTTAAATCACTTGCATCAGCCAGATGAGGTTTCTGAATCCAATTCTTCTCTGCCTTGAACCATGTAATTGACATTTAGATTTATGAAAGTGTTGCTGCTCTTTCTGACAGAATTTCATATGAATAGGCAGAAGTGAAAAGGTTCAACTTTTAGCAGAGTGAAAATTTAAGCCTGGGTACAGACAGGAAAGCCTATCATGACATATAGCCTTTAGTCTGTACAATGTGGATAACAATACTTTTCTGGTGGGAAGAAATGCTGTGGGTATTTGAAATATTATCCAAGATCCCAGCAGGTATATCATGCTTAAAAACGTATTTATAGACAAAGCCATTACCATATTTTTCCCTGCCCACTTAAACTCTGCTAAATCAGGTTTCAAATAAATTCCTCTTTCTCTGTCCATATATTTCTTCTAGTTTAATACACACACACACAAAAAAAGCAGAACACACACACACAAAAAAAGCTATGGAAAAAAACATGGAAAGAGATGAAGTAGCCAGTTTAACTTCTCCCTTCCCCCACCACTTTTGACTCCAAACTAAACCAGGAGAATAACATCTATAGACCAATTAAATTCAATAGGTTGAAACTGTTCACAAGGGAGTAGTCAGTCTAAGCAAACAAATCATTTTCAATGCTCCTGAACTGTTAGCAAAAGGTCAATTTCAAGTTTTGCCATTCTTTCTGTGGCTGTTTAATTGGAAGACACTCAAATACCACTACCCACAAAACTAGAGTTACTAATTCATTTCTAAATTCAGGCTGGGGAAATGTTCATAGTTGCTGTCCAAAGCCAGACAAGGAATCACAAGTGTCCAAAGGAAGGCTATGAAGGTGGGGAAGGGTCTAAAGAGCAAGACATGTAAGGAGTGGCTGAGGTCCCCTGGCAGAGCAGGGGAGGAGGCTGAAGGGAGGCCTCATGGTGGCCTACAGCTCCTCAAAAGGGGAGCAGAGGGACAGAGCAGGGATCTCTGCTCTCTAGTGACAGTGACAGGACTCAAGGGAATAGTGTCAGGGGAGGGGCAGGCTGGGGGCTAGAAAAATAATCTTCACCAGAGGGTGGTGGGCAGGGAACAAGCTCCCCAGGGTGGTGGAGAAGGTATCAAGCCTGACTGATCTCAAGAAGCGTTTGGACAATGCTCTCAGATATAAGATTCGAATTTTAGGTGGTCCTGCATGGAGCCAGGAGCTGGACTTCCAGGTCCCTTTCAACTCAAGAGATTCTAAAATTTTAAGATTATGCTGACTTATCAAGACCAGCTTCACTCCTCCAAGACCAGCAGGGGTTAAATGAGAAAACCCAAAAAGTTCGAGGTGTCTAAACATCTTCTAAACACCCAACTTCATGCAGAGAGCTCAAGCTCACATTTGCTTAAATGTCTATGCAAGCATACCATTTTCTTCATCCCCAAGAGCCAGTCAAACCACACTCTGGTACCTTCTTAAAACAACCAGAGCAATCTCCTCTAGAGCAGTAGTAGTCTACGTACAGACTTCATGTACACAAATACTTTAAAAAAAAACTTATAATGAGGGAAGGGGATGGAGAAGAAGTAGATAAGATATCAACAAGACCATGGAAAACCTTTACAGCTTCCATCCCATTCTGCAGTCTTAGTTTAAGTGTTTTAGATTTCAGTGCTGAGGAATATCACTTAACCTTTTAACTACTTCATTTTGCATGGTATCAAGAAAGAAAAAAGGGAAAGCTACTACCAATGCTATTATTTGGAGCACCAGCTGTCCTGCAAACATTTACCATACTTGCTTCAACAGTGACTAATATATTCAGGTAGTAGCAAGCTAAAGAGTGTTTGCTTTTTGCCATTGATATGGACATTCAATATACTTGCCTGTTTATGAGCACCAATAGGAAACAAAACAGTAGAACAGCTGGCATTGGGGAAAGCATGATTAATTGTCATAGCTTGTGAATTTGACCAGCAGTATTTTCACAGAGAAGGTCTAATCACAGTGAATGAATGGGGGCAGTGTAATCCTGTAATGTGATGGAAAGTACAGAAAGAATAGTGGAGTGGCAAAGTCCTAGGCTACAGCAAATGAGGGCAAGCCCAAACGCAGCAGCTGTGGACACAGAAACAAAGGAAGAAAAAAAATGCTTATCTTTAAAAGGCCTCAGGTAGGCAGAGATCTCTAGCCAGATGCCCTTGCCTCCACTGCCAACCCTTAAATGAGGTTTGGGAAGAGGTGGATCCTAGCTTCACCCCTTCTGGTCACTCAAGTACACTGCATGCACTTGAGCTCCACTGGGTTGGAGCTGCCTTCCCACCAGGTACTCAATCACTGGTTCAGGCCATGATTTAGGATTTCCATTACAGGGCAGGGAGGAAAGCCAAGTGGTAGTTCACATCATTCATACAATAGCTTCCACTGACATGAGTGACAGATCCATACAAGTAACTATCCAGTCCGCAAGGTGCTTCTAAGCAAAAAAGAAAAAAAACGATGCTGTCAGGATTAACGTAATGGGGAAAGAAATAATTTAATAATTGACTTGTTTTTACCTCAAAACACTGAAGACCCATGCAGCCACATAAGCCAACATCATCAAGCAACAGAATTCCATAAAAGACATTGTCAAAATTTGACAAGGTAGAGCACTGGGAAAAAGAGTAGTGCCAGTAGAAGAAAGAAAAGTGTATTTAAGCCGAAGATGTTTTTCAAGAGAATAATATTTGTTGTTTAATAAGATTGTAGGTCTGTCATTCCTGTACATTTCAGACAGAGAGCTTGTCTGAGGCTATATTCTTCCAAACACATATTTTCACAAAAGAAAAACTGATCTTACTACTTACCAGAGGCACGATCTCCAGATACACAAGCCAATACATAGAGAATACATACAAGGATTGGCCCTTTTTCCCAGCCCTGGGTAACTAAGCATCTTTCCCACTGAAATTAAAACATTGAGAGCAAATAGTTCAAGCTCCAGTGCTGCAAAGAAAGAAAGAAGTTTTCCCTGACACAACATATTCCTGCTGTGTGATAGTACTACTAAGAGACTAGAACTGATTCACTTCTTGGTAGCGCAGTGTAATTCCAAAGAAACTGCACTGAAATCAAAATAAATTTCCCCACTGTTGTAAATGTGTAAGAGAATCCTTCACTTCTGCTTCACCTACTTGGAAAGGGAAATTAAAGACAGCACAGCACAACTGTAGATAGGCAAAATTATTAGAAAATCCTCTTTAAGCATAGCTATAGCAGATACTTTTCTGTTGAAACAGGGTGATGACTGGATGCCTCGTAGCTTGTAAAAACCAGTAGAGAGTGAACT
The DNA here is from genome assembly GCA_016647715.1 of Pavo muticus. Classification (NCBI taxonomy): domain Eukaryota; kingdom Metazoa; phylum Chordata; class Aves; order Galliformes; family Phasianidae; genus Pavo; species Pavo muticus. The sequence continues at coordinate 69,593 of JACDJE010000520.1, read as the reverse complement.
TTTTTTTTGTAATGTGAGATTAAGGCACTACAAGCAGTAGCAATCTGCCTCATGCACCCAGGTGCTGCAGTGCCACATAAGCAAAGCATTCACAACTCCACACTCGCCCCCTCTGCATGAATCACGTCATTGTATAGCTTGTGCTAATCACCACATTGCCAAGGAGACCAGAGACTTCTTGCTTATTCCTATATCTTGTCACACTGATATTGACCGACAAGACCAGCCTACAGGAGAATAAAAAGGACTGGGGAGGAAGGAGAAACAACCAAAAATGTGTCAAACATGTTCCTGTTACACAGATGCTTGAATATCCCCTTACCACTGCACAACAGAAATTACATGCTGCTGTCCATGATGCTTCACAATGGAAAGGGCAGCAGAATGTTCATGAATGCAACGTGTTCTATAGAATGATCTATTTGATCATTGCATATAAGATCTTTCCCTGTGCCGTGCCGCCGCCGCCCCCCCCCCACCTTCAAAAAGTTTTATAGTCTTTGTTTATACAGTCAGAGTGAACAAAAAAAGTATTCTGCACAGGAGTAACCTAACCTTGTACTCTACCATGGTACTATAGCTTGAAATGAGTGATGGATCTAATTTCTCCAACAAGCAAAGGACATTTTCAATGTTTCATTCCCTATCTTAATCTCTATTCAGGGCCTCTCTTTCCTGCCCCAAAGAATCTGTGTACAGTAATTCCTTCTGGCATGCAAGTACTCATGTTTCATTTCAACCCAGGAATGAAAGAATTTGGAAATTAAGAATGGCTGAAGGGCTCAACCCTTGCTGTGACATGCAACAATAACCAGAGACCACAATTTAACCGGTTGATCTGAGAAGTGAGGGGATAAACAAACATATTCTCCAAGACAGCATAGCTACTCTGAGTGCTGTGACCTGGGGCTTCCTCACAGTGGCTTTTGTACAGAGAAAACAAAAAAATAAAAAAAAAACAGGACTTCATATCAGTGTAGGTTCACTACTGCACCAGAATACTTGTGTACCCTAGCATTGTTCTCTTTTCTGCTGTTCTGTGCAAAGCTCAAAGTTGCTGCTGTCACTGCTGCCAAAGTGGTGCTACAACATCCCTACTACAAACCACAGCTAGCTAGGACACAGATGGGTTTGCCACAGCATTATCTGCAACCAGAAGAAGAAATGCCAAAGTTGGACTTGTTCTCCCAGATTTCAGAAGTGAGTCAAGATAGAAGACTGTGAGCTCTCTAATTTTCAATAATCAAAGCAGGGAATTACATGCCTGTGGAAGAGAAAAATAAATTGAGGCTTGAAGGGACTTCCAGAGGTCATGCAGTTGGACAGTTTAAATATCCCTTTTCACCTTGCTGAAAGATGAGCTAACACTGATGTTGAATCCAACTGCATATTTTGGTAAGGTTTCTCATGGACTTGCCCAGCTGAGTTTTGAACATCTCCAGGGAAAGAGACACAACATTTCTAGTCTTAGCTCAGGTGTTTGACATTGCTAACAGTGAAAGTTTCTGTATAGTCTAATTGGAATTCCCCACATTGCATCTTCTGTCGACTCTCATCCCATCACTGCACAGCTCTAAAAGGAGTTTGGCTCTTTTTTATTTCTCATTATGTAATTGAAAGCAGCAGATCCCACCTCAGCCCTCTTAGGAGCAAGCAAGCCTAGCTCTCAGCCTCTCTTCTTAGCTCTGATCACTGCACTGGCTGGACTCACTTCTGTTTGAGAATAATTTTCTGGTACTGAGGAGCCCAAAGTTGGACACATTACTACAAATACAGCCTCAGAAGTGCTGAAGAGAGATGTGTAAACACTTCCGTCAAACCAGTTGGCTACACACTTGGTGATATAACCCAACATGGAGTATAGGCTTCAGTGCACAATGTGAAGAGTAAGGCGGCAAAATAGCAGCCCATGCCCAGATGAGGGGTTCTGGGCCCAGGCTTGAGGAAATCTGTAATTGAACTGACAAGACAATTTAGGCAAGTTTAACACTTGAGGCATATAGCATTTCATCCAACAAAATCTTACAAAAATGACAGCACCTCCCAGCCTGAAAATGTAACCTCCTGACTGTTCCAAAAAGCACAGTTGTAGTTGTCTTGACATGGCCAAGTGACTAGATAGTAGCCAATTTAAAAGAAAGTATGAAGGGAGGATGGAACTGTTTATGTTTTTCAAAATAGGTAAGGCGTGTGGGAAAGAAGCTTCACGCCATCTGTGCCCCCATCTTTTCATGATATGGACCAGCTTGAGTTTTTGGCCATCTCTGGCTCTGCTTGTCTGCAGGCCGTGGGCGAGTGAGGTGTTAAAAGCGTAGGGTGAGCCTGTCATCTCACAACTCTACCGTGTTGCTACAAAACCTCCAAAGTCCAGATTTACTCAGACTTTATTTGTATTCCTATAGAAAAGTTAGTCATGGGTTATTCTTTTACACCACAGCAAAAGAAAACACTTACTCATTGTACCTTTTCTCTTGAGAAGTCTTTATATTTGTAAAACTACTGAAGGATGCCTAAAAATAAAACAAGTTTCTAAAGAGTTTTTGATGCAAAGCATTTGGATAAACACTTAACTTGCACATAGATTTTCACATTCTATGTTCATCACTCCTATTCTCCCTTTCATATTCCCTTTTTACTACCCAGCACCTCTAGAAACACTTAACTATAAAATGACAAAAGATAGGCAAGAAAAACTTAGTACAAACACATTGGTACAGTGAAGAGCACTGTAATATTATTCCATTTTTTTCTGCTGCATTACAGTAATATACAGGCTGTTAAAAACATCATTTCTAGTGATTAAAACAAATTAGGAGATTTGAGTTCCCTTTTTGAAACTCAAAAGCACAAATTTCCTATAAAAGTTTGTTTAGGTTGTTCCTGCACCTCACAATACAAGTAAGAGAAAAACTAAACTATATTAACAGAAATGTAAATTTTACATAAGCAGTTCCTGTTATAGGAGAACGAGGCACGCAGGCTTTAGGAAACAAAGTTCTTGGGCTCATTTTGTCAGTGAGAAAGTTAAAGTCATCATGCAGGAACTAGAATACCTGTATATTATATAAACACACATGTGCATGGTCCTAATTGTTTCTGTGTTTACAGGCTATTGATCAGTATCATCTTGTTTCTTGTGTTAAAGAGAGCAATTTAAATCCATGAGAACCAACTCCCAGTAATTCTGGCACACATCACTTGCCAAAGTTTCACAGAAATCTGTACAGCACAAAACAAGTCTGTCATCCCAACCAAAGCCAAACAAAGTCTAAGAACCTATGACCAGTACTCTCAGGCAATGAATCACAGCATTTTTCTACTGCTGCTGCCACGCTGAATGCAAAAAACAACTCCTGTAACCATGAAGCTTCTTGGCGGGTTTTCCAATTTCTTACCACTGATGCTTCCCTTTTAGACACAGCAAGTGAGCCTGCAGAGTGGGAAGGAGGAAGGTACTCTGTTGCAGCATGCAAGCTGCCACTGCACTCCTATTAACAATATGAAGTAGACAGAGGTTTTTAATGTATACAGAGTGCATAGTGTGCCACCAGCACCTGCAGTTCCACTCTTGAAGCATAGCAATGATTTCTGTCTGACAAGGCAGAACTTCTTTCATTCAGAACAATTAATAGTTAAACATTTTTAAATGATTAGTTCATACTCATCAAGTGTGAATTCCTCACTGCCTATTAATAGCCTCCTATTTTAAGCAGATATATCTATTTCAAAAGGAAGGCTGTCAAGCGAGTCAATAAAAGAAATAATCCCAAAGCAAAATAGGCAAGTCCATCTAAGGAATAATTAGTTATTCCATTACAATGCTTCTGATAGTTCTGATGTTACTGAAGGGTCCTGAGATACCAAATACCACATAGAACAAGAGAACTATGTATGCTTTGCAATCTTTACATTTGGAGTTATCTTGCAATTATCACAGCAGAAGTGTTTACAAGCATCCATATTATCAGGGACAAAAATCATCTGGTCTTCTGTTATCTCTTGATTCTCCCATCTACATCTTGACATCCTCTAGAAAGTGCAAGCTTGTCCAGGACCTGGGGTTTTGTTCTTTATGGATACTTAATTACCTATGCAGAAGACCACACTGTCCATACAGACACCTAACTGCAGTACAGTCCTTTAGCAAGGAGTGCCATACCACAGCTATTCCTCATGGAGGAAGAAACTTTTTGCAGCAGCCAGAAAGGTTAAAATATTTTATATTGCAAATACACTGCAGTGTTTACCTACAGGTCATTTAGAAATGATTTTGCTACTAAAGCCCATGGCAGAATGCACCAAGCTCTGTAGCACTGTATGTAAAAGTAATACTTGACACAATTTGGGAACCTAAAACACAGGCACATACATGCCATGCACACTGCTCTGGTAGATATTCTAAATACCTACCTTTGAGTACCTTTGAATATGCTTCCAGTTGCCTGATGTTCTATGACCAGGATATTTTCTTAAGAACGCCCCCAGTCATTATTAAATGTCTTTGTTAGTCAAAGCATTAAACTCAAGCTCTGTATCAGTTTTGTTCTTAGAAGGACGCTGCATTTGGTGAAAGGACAGTTGGGGATATGGAGAAGCGTTAAAAATTCAACTACATTTGCATTAGATTTTTTGAACCAAAGACAGGGTTTCAGAAAGGGAAGAGCCATCTTAAGTTACTGCAGGAAGGTGCCAAGAAAAAACATTGTCAATTATGCACGTATCCACAGTTTCTCATTAAATAATCTGAAGGAAGTTATACCTTTCCCTACCAAAGAAGTTTGAACAGTGTCTAAAGGTTGAAGTACTCATGAGTTTAGAATTAGTGCAATCAATGATAAGATTACAGGCAGCTGAAGCAGAGAAAAATACACCCCTTGATCATTGTAATTCAACAGGTGTACCAGTGACAATGCAGATGAGGTGACGTGGCTCCAGTGCTTGTTGGTGACATTTAGCTAAGAGTCTAGAGAGCAGCTCCACTGGCAACAGCATGTCAGAACTCGATTTTCCACATTTGCAGCTGTGGCATTATCCACAGTAGGATGGATAGATACATAGCCACTACTGATTATAGCACAGAAATACCCTGCAGTGAATACCATCTCTCTAGAAGACAAAGTCTTCAAAATTGGGAACATCTGTGCCAAGGACTACAGCCAGGTCCTGTCTCCTCTGCAACTAAATCAGTGTTCAGATCCTCTGTGGTTTTGAGGTCTAGAAACAGCTGAGTCTGGTTTCAACATCCCCTCTGCAGTGCAGGCAGCCATGTCCTGAGGACCTGAGCACCTGCAATGTGATTAGTACCACTGTGCTTGTCTGAGCTGCAGAGGGGGAAGGCTGCTGTTTAAAAAGGAACAGGTTGCTCCATTTGACATTTCTGAGGCATTCAGTGAGGTGAATGGAGACTTATGTAAAGTCTCACACAGAATGTTCTGTTCACGTCAAACAATGAGCTGAATAACTCAGTTCAGCAGAGGATGCTCATGGCTGAAAATTAATCCTTCGCTCTAAGAACTGTCATTTCCTGGAACAACAGATAATAATATCAAGTGTATTCAACATGCAAAAGTCCCCAGCTGGTAGTTCTGGATAGGCGAAAATCGCAGAATGCTGTTAGAAGTAAAGTAGCAGTAAAAATATTGCAATAAAGAGTATCTGTTCTGCTCTACTCAGGATTATTTGCTGATAATCAATACAAAAAAATATCAGCTTTAAGGCTGCATGCACTAAGCTGAGTTTGTACATAAAGCTGCATATTTACTAAGCTGCATGGAATTTTACTTCAGTCTTCAACAAAATACCTCAAAAAAAAAATCATAACTATTATTTCTGTGTAGTTCTGCATTTCTGCTTTCTGAAACAGGAAGAAACACACTAATTCCCATTGCAAGGTGATGCCAGGAGTATTTGCTACTGGGATTCCTTGCAAGATCTAAAGATACTACAAAAAAGCCTCAGAATCCCAAACCTTTAGTGGAATGGAATATGATGGACATTTTCAGTTTGATATGACACTTCATTTTCTATGAACATTTTATACAATATATTTCTGAAACTGGTTGCCAGCCTGAGGTCCACCTGTGATTAAGCCACTTGTTCCCACATGGAGTGGCCCCCTTATAAATTTAAATTTTTCAGGAAAATGAACTGCCTAAGCAAGCAACTGGGAATTGCCTTCAATGAACATATAAGCATCTTCCCAGTGAAGAACAAAGCAAAGGTATACACTCCTACTCATTAAGAGACTGTATTTATCTAAGTACTAACTTTACTTTTTGATATATTTTTTTTTAAATCAAACTGAGATCTTATTTACTCCAGGAAATAATAAACATAATAATTGCACTCCCAGAATTATAGTGAAACAATACAGTGATGCCTACACTTACTCCAGAGGGGCACTGCTTTCTTCCAGATTAACTGATTTTGCTTCTAAATGAAGTCACTGCAGTTTAGGCAACGGTTTAGGCAACTTGAATCTTTAACACCTCGGGGAAATTCAGTCACTGCTTTAAGATTATTAATCTTTCCAAAGGGGAAGTCCTTTCTGCTTTTCTAACTCAGAATTCTTTATTTTTACAAATTAACCTGTGTTCCAGCAGTTTTGCACAATCATTTTTTGTTGTTCTATGCAGATGCAGCACTGCATGAATAGTTGCATCTGCTAAACAAGCTCAGAAATGCCTGCTCAGACCCGTGCACGGCTGCTGGTTCAACAAAACACTGATGAAGGCAAGCGCAGCTTCCTGCACACAAGCAGCTCACCAGAGGCCACAAGAGGGAGACAAGGCACCGGCAATGCGCTGCTGGGCCCGGCGGGGCACCGCTCCAAGCCAACGCTGAGATTAACTAGTCTCTGCAGCATCCTCCCGCATGAGCCACAAACAGGAACAGAAGCAGAAGCTGTGGATCCACTGGAGTCAGACGAAGTCTGTATTAATTTGTCCGGTATTTATAACATAACAAGCAGTGACTAAATTACATCAGTAAAGAAAATTTCAGGCTTAAAAAATACATATATTTTCAAACAAGAAAGGGCATGTCTGGAATATACTTTTCCTGAGAGCTTTCAGCAGAAAAATTAACATTCACTGGATTTAATTATTTCTACACATAATACAGTATAGTACAAATATGATTCTAATACAGTTATTTTCAGGAAGATGAATACATGCCTCTAGACACTTTATTGTTAATAGAAGAGAGAGAAAGTACATGCTGCAAAGCCTAAGGCCATCATCAAGTTGTCTAGTTAAGGTTTCACAACTCTGTAAGCGTTAGATAAATGTCCTCAGACAATTTGTTTCTTTGTCAGAGATGTAAGACTCTGGTTTCTTGCAACTACAAAATACTGACCTGAGCGAGCCCAGGAATTCCCAAATTACTTCCCTAAGAAGAAAGCTGCTGATTATTTATGCAAATTACCAAGAAAGCTCCCACTTTCCTTACCGCCCATCTTACCCAGCTGTCTTGCAATAGAGGGGCTCATCCAGGGGAGCAAGGCTGTGCTTCCATCTATTTTAACAAGAACAAAGCCTGCTTTGAAATGTAGAGCTCCCAAAACAATCACCTGTACAATGCTTCCTCTTTCTCTACTTCCAGTATCACTAACATAAAAACACTCCATTGTTCTTTTTCTTTCTTCAGAAGCTTGCTGAGCAGCTGCAAAACCCTGCAGATTACTGAAGTAAACATCTTATGGGAAGGGACAGATGCAGTTCTTCAAACATTTTAGCAGAATTCCTGTTACTATCCTGACATAACCAAACACAATAAAAAACCTCTGACTTCATTCAGGCATACAGCATAAATTCTCGCACAATTCAGTCCAAAGCAGCTTGAACACCAATACGAGACTGAGTAGGTCATAAACACCCACTTTTCCACCTTCCATTTCAAATTTTAGACAAATCCACAAAACAAATCTTTGGTCTATTCAGGCCTTCCTTCCTCCACCATCCAAGTTATGGCAGCTATCTCCTCAGTTCTAACACTGGAGACCTGCACTCCTGTATTCCTAGATTAAAGGTCCTACTCAAATTAGGTAAATCTACTCTACTTAAAATAAACACAAAGTAAAGATATTTATCAGCATAGAATCCCCATAGCTCAGATCCACATTAGAAAGAAGACAGGAGCATGCACAGAACAGAAGTTTTAAATAAGTTGTTCATGAATAGAATGAAGATAAATTTGCTTCCAAGATTGCAACATAGCTTTGTAAGGAATCTGACAGTTTTGGGTATTGTGAATTAGATGTCTCACACACCTCTTTATAGCAGTTTAATGAAGTCTGAAAAGAGCATCCACTTTCCTACCAGCAGAAACACATACTATCACCTTTGCAGTGGACCATTATATGAGTAAAAGCAAAACTGGCCACAATATCCTGACCAACCTCAGTCCAAAAAGACACTCTTGTTGAAAGAGCATCTCAAATCAGATTAGGCTTGCAATGAGGTCATTGACAAGTGCAGTTTAACCAGGTTTGAGAAAAAATCCCTTAGCCATGCAACAGATGGAGACAGATAACTTAAAACAGAGCAAGCCAGCAGCAATGTAGTCTCAGCCCCTTTTTCCAAATACAACAGTTGGAACTGGAGGTCTGAGTTGTGGTTATGAGCATCAATACATTCACCAGAAAAGTCCTAGTTTATTTGGTTTTATATCTACATGGCTTCAAAATATTTCTAATTTTTTTTTTTTGATTTATGATCAATCAATAAGAACCACATAAAACCTCCATAGAATTTTTAATATCCTCCTAATATCAGCTTAATATCAACAAACAACAAAGCATTGATTTTCAAATAAATAATCAGTCACACAGATATTTTCTCTCAAGTTGCATCTATGTTTTTATGTGCTCTAAAATGCTCTGAGATTTAGCTTTTCTTAGTTAAAAAAACCAAAAGCATTAAGTTTAAAATATATCTTCAAGAATATTTTTGGATTTTTTTGTTTGGTTTTTTACATATTCACATGACAAGAAAAGTTATGTATTTTTAATTGTTTATAAAAATTGATTTTAGCAACAAGAGAATAACAACCATAGACAAATTTGTTTGAATAGAGTTTAAGAAAATTATTTTCTCCTTACAAGTACTATATTCCTTATTTGTAATCGTGGAATCATAGAATGGCCTGGGTTGAAAAGGACCACAGCAATCATCTAGTTTCAACCCCCCACTATGTGCAGGGTTGCCAACCACCAGACCAGGCTGCCCAGAGCCACATCCAGCCTGGCCTTGAATGCCTCCAGGGATGGGGCATCCACAACCTCCTTGGGCAGCCTGTTCCAGTGCATCACCACCCTCTGAGTGAAAAAACTTCCTCCTAATATCCAACCTAAACCTCCCCTGTCTCAGTTTAAAACCATTCCCCCTTGTCCTGTCACTACCCACCCTCGTAAACAGGGTAATAAGTATCTAGAACTGTACTTTGTTTACTATCTTATAAGAAGGGTATTTTCTGAAATGATCAAGAGATTTAACAGCATGCATGCAGCTTTAGTAGGAAACTCAACCAATCAGTCTAATCATTTTTTCACTCAATTGCTCTTCTGTTTAATCTCTTCAATGCTTTGCAAAATCTCCCTGGAGGACTGAGATTAGGCTGACTTCAGGCATGTGAAGCTGGCATGTCTTTTCAACTTCTTTAGGAAGGGACAGACACTCCCAAAAAGCAATTTATTCCACTTATTCAAATACTGACCTTAAGATGTCTTGCAGATGGGCAAAAGCTCACTTTTGTAAAGTTGTTTATGCACACAGGAAATGTTAGTTTAACTGGACATATTTATCTTCCTCATTTCAGTGAGGCCAAAAACAACCTTTCAAAAACATAAGTTTTTCATAGAAAATACAGCTGTGCTCCACTGCATTTAGGAAAACACTTCATAGGCTCTTTGTGTTCTTCTGTACATGTTGTTGTTGTGAAGGGGAACCAGAAATGTTAACTTTCTCTTTACTTGCAATTGCTTTATACTCACCCAAGACCTCTTGCAACAGCATACCTTCCTCTGATTACAGGACATGTTAGTGTTACACTCACACTGGTGCCTGGACTACGAGAACTCACAAAAAAGCACCACACAATTCCATGCTGTTTAGCATCTATACTACTCTTCAGAGTGCAAGACAGCAGCAAAGAATAACTAACAACCCTTTTTCCACTTTCAAAAGGATAGGCTTGGTGGACTAAAGGGGGGTTGTTTGTCATTTTTTTTGTTGTTTCAGATTTCTCTTTTTAAGAAAAAACAGAAGGTGCTCTCCTCCCAAAATCTTCACTACCTCGCCCCTGCAAGGTAGTTTTCTGTTCTGCTGCTCATATACATTACATCCAATTTCACATGCTGACTGCAAAGCCCCTGCAAGTAATACAGGCAGATGATCTCCTTAGCCTTTACATGACTTGCTCAGTAAGTATAAAGTTTGGATATGGTTGTATAAGTAACCAGTGCTCAAAGGTCTCCAACAGCTGGGAGCAAGTTGCTAGAAGAGGAGAGCTTTTTGCATCATCAATGCATTTCTGCTAAGTGCTAATTTACTTTCTGACCTGTAAGGCATCTGGAAGTAGAATATGACTACTGAAATGAGAGACCATTAATGCAGTATATCCATCTGTATTTGTTGCTGGGGTTACAGTTATCAAAGGCCATAATAAAACTCATTATAACACATAATGGAGGAAAAAACCTAATGACCGCTCTATTATTTTCCTATCTTCTTCCACAAAAAAAGAGTTCCAACTGGCTTGAAAATGAGTGTCATTAGATCTAACTTCAAAGGCAAGAAGCATTTTTATCATCTAGCATGATCATCAATGATGGAACAAAGAGTATAGTAATGGGGAAGAAAAAAATAGTTTAAGAAAAAGAGCATAGGCAGTTTCATTCAATTGAAAGCTTAGGTATTTGAATGCACAGAGTATTGGCTACACATCAGCCAAAATTGACTTAATTTTTTAATGTATAAAAGCTCAGTGAAGGCTATCCTGTGGTAAATGGATTACAGCTGGTGGCCTTGAGGCTCTCCTCACCCAGCCTGCCCAACTTGCACCACAACAGGCACCTGGTAGGTTGACATCCCTGCTGTGCCCACATCCCTCACCTCCCTTCTGGGTGCCAAGAAGTCCGCTGACCCAACAGGTGCCCCTAACCTCTGGGCAGCCTTGGCTAGGAGAGGGAGCAAGGAATGAATTTACTACTACAAACTCTAGAATCACATGCCATTTAATGGCATCATCACTGACTCTAAACTCCTGATGTTAAGTAGCAAGAGGAGGAAAGTAGATAGCTGAAGAAAAACCTCTGACACTGTGTTTAGTAAAACATTATTTGTTTTTCCAGGTCATGACTGAAATGTGACTGCTCCTTCCATGTTCAGTCCCTTTAAAAAGAGTCTCTTAGAGCAAGGGTCTTCTACAACACGTGTCCATGTTTCATGATAGAACACAATGAATGACGGCCACTCATTCATTGTCAGCCTCTCATTCGTGCATTATTTCATAGTAAATATATGCATTGAGCATCTGTATACATAGCTACTTGATCAAAGTGCCTAGGTTGTTAGCTTTTTTTCTTTTAGTCTGATATATTTTTATTAGAGATACACAGTATAGAATTACGTTTAAGTCCTCCTGAAATCATTTTACTGGACTGAAGACAGCCAAGAGAGCTCAGGAAATTTTTAGCAAGATTTATCTTAGAATCATTTAAATAAAATGGTAATAGAAAAGCATGTTAGGTTGGAGGGGAAAGTGAGCCTCAAATAAAGGATACTCTGAAGTTTTAGCAGTGACCTTAAAGATTTGATACAGCAAGAGAAAATAACCAGAGCATATTACACCCTGCTACATCCTCACCTTCTGAGGGATGCTTTAGGACTGAAAAGTTCTCTCAGAAAACTCTGCTAATGGTTATCCAAGACACTTAAAACTGTCAATGTGATACAAAAGACAGGAAGAAAATAGAAGGCTTCTACATAGATGTGTTCTTTGGCATTCTGCATCTTCTGACTCTGCTGCTAAGCTCATGGCTCTAAAATGCTTTCTGGAGTATAGATATATAAGGAATCATACTTGTTCATAACATTCCCAGTAAAAACACCTCAGCTATTCATTACTTAACTCAAGACTTGACACAGCTGATTAGGAGCCTTAGGTATTCACCACTTCACACCAGAAGAGCATCCTCTAATTTGTCTGTAGCAGAAAAAAATTCCTCATAACCTTCTATGATGGCATCACCAGCTGGGTGATAAACAGCAATTTAATTAATTAATTATTTTTTTTAAAGAAAAACAACAGTAGTCTCTCTTTTTTTGGAACCTTAGAGTTTGCACATAGGTTCTCACATCCCCTCCTTGCCTCCCACACACAAAACGTACCCCACAGCAGGACACGATACCCTCATTGCCAGCCTGAGGAACAACCGCCGCACTGCACACACCACTGAGGCTGTCCCCTTGCCCTGCCTCAGCACCCTCTGCTACATGCTGGGGTATTTCACATACACATTATCAAGAAAATAGGAAACAGTCCATTGTGACTGTAGAAACGGTAGTTCCACAGAATCATAATGCCCACACTATTTTACTTCCTCTCAGCCATTACCTGGTTATGAAACAGATTTGGGGTTGAGTTGGGCAGCACATACATTTATGAACAGCTATTTTCAAGGATGAAGTACAAGAAGAGTAAAATCCCATCAAAAAAATCTCTGGTAAACACCTTGAGAGCTCACTGAGAACAGAAGTCACTACCATCAAACCAGAGTGAAGCATTAGTTCTATGCTTTGGTGTAAGGTTAATAGGTATACAGAGAAGTTAGGCTGGTAAGATTATCATGTTGAAAAGGATAATTAGATATAAATGAAAGGTGCTCACCAGTGTTGTAGGCTCACAAAAACTCCACAAGAAACAACCTCCAGGAAGAGATCCTCCCTCAGTGGCAGTCAGCCCTTAAATGGGGTCTAGGAGAGGTGGAGCCAGGCTCCACTCCTTCCGGTCACACAGGTGAATTGCCTTCACCTGTGCTCTCACAGCTGACTCAGTGCTTGCCTCAGGTGGTCAATCAGAGGTTCAGGCCGTGATTCCCATACATTTGGTTTTGCTCTTTTTTTTTTTTTAAATAAAAAATACATCTATTAAAAAAAAGTTTTGTTACTTATGTACATTAACTTTATTATATATTTTATTTGTGGCTCAAAACAATTCCTTCTCACTCAGTGTGGCCCAAAAGGCTGGACATCCATGACTTGGGTGTCAAGGGGGAAGGCACATTCCTATAGCCTCCACTTAAGTTAAATTCCAGTGAGGCAAGAGCCAAAGAGTATTATCATGTCAGTGCTGATAAGCTTTAGACATTTCCCCTTTCAACATGGTGATTTTTGGATATGTAGTGGAATTCCAAGGTCACAGCCTGAACCAATGGGTGAGCTATGTGAGATTGTGAGTGCCTGGAGCAGGTGGGGTTTAGAGCCCCCCTTCTGTCTCCGCGATGCTCCCCGTGCAATCTGAGTCTGCATGGGTCCCCCTTTTCCCCCGCCCTTCTCCTCTTGCTGCGGGATGGTACGAATGTGTGAGGGTCACACTCCTTAGCTCGTCCTTTTCTCCGGACTGTCGCTGGGAGGGGTGAGTTAATTCCTCTTTCCTATCTTTCCCTATAGCACCTATTTCTCAAATAAAGGCTCCATCATTGCTTTCATTTGTGTTACATTTTGGCGAGCCAGGCAGGAGCAGCATCACTCCAGCATGCTCCAGTGTCCGTGAGGAAACATTGTGATACCCTATGGTGCACTGCTGAACTTTGGGAACTACTGGTCCTTCAAGAAGATATGCCTCGAGAAAGAACATCAAGTACTGGCCCAACAGAACCGTGGAAAAGACTTTCAATTATCGCCTTTATTGCCTGCACATTCTACATTGCGGCGGGTATTGTACATGCGTTGCGATGTACATTTGCTCAGTCATTGGTTCATGCTGTGAAAGGGTGGAGTGTAGTGGAATTCCAAGGTCACAGCTTGAACCAATGGGTGAGCTGTGTGAGGTTGTGAGTGCCTGGAGCAGGCGGGGTTTAGAGCCACCCTTCTGACTCCGCGATACTCCCCGTGCAATCTGAGTCTGCGCGGGTCTCCTTTTTCCCCCGCCCTTCTCCTCTTGCGGCGGGATGGTACGAATGTGGGAGGGTCACACTCCTTAGCTCGTCCTTTTCTCCGGACTGTTGCCGGGAGGGGTGAGTTAATTCCTCTTTCCTATCTTGCCCTATAGCACCTATTTCTCAAATAAAGGCTCTGTCGTTGCCTTCATTTGTGCTACAGTGTACCAACTACTGTGAAAAAACAAGATCTCACCCACTTCTCGTGGGCAGCTTACGAATTCACTTAATGGATCCAGTGCCTGAGATGCAATACCTCTGTCTCTAAATACGGCCAAGTTTGACTCCAGTTCTGATCTCAGTGGCCACTAGATGGAGATAAAGAAAAGGCTGCAGCTGTGGTGCATGGACTGCAGTGGGAGAGCTGCTGCTTCACAAACTCCAAATGGAAGCCTTATTTTGGTAAAATTTGAGTTGTTCACACTGTTACTTATCTAACAGGTTCTACAAAATGACATCGCATCTCCCTCAATTAAGAGGTTTTCAGTCTACAGAGAAGATAGGTGGGTCTTTTTTCCAAGATTTTTAATCACTTTTTTTTTAGACTTTTCCACCAATGATCTGGATGCAGTTGAATACATAGCAAGTTTGTTGGCAGTACAGAAGTGGGAGGTGCAGATGGTTCTTTCCAAAGAGGTCTGGCAGAGAGATCTAGATACTTTGGAGCACAGGGCAATCAGCCATGGCATGAAGCTCAATAAAATAAATACCATATTCTGCACCTGGGATGGAACATGCTGGAGGCATGATGGAAGACAAGTGACTGAGAGTAGCTCAGCAGACAGGGACTTGGGGGTTCTGGTGACAGCAGCTCATCATGAACTAGCAGTGTGCCTGGCAGCCAAGGGGGACACTGCATTTTGAGATGCACTAAACACAATGCAGCCAGCTGGTCAAAACGGACTACATTTAGTGTTGATGCAGCCTCAGCTTGAATATTGTGTGAAATTCTGGGCTCCACCATATCAAAAGGGTGCTGAGGTCCTTGAAAAGGTCTGGAGGAGAGTACAGAGCTGGTGATGGGGCTGGAAGTCATGTCCTGTGAGGGGAAGCTGAGGATAGTTGGTCTGTTCTGCCTGGAGGAGGCTGAAAGATGACTTCACTGCTCTTTAGAGCTCCGTGAGGAGGGGAAGCAGAGGGATGTGCCAGACTTTGCTCCTGGGCACCAATGGCAGGGTTGGAATGGTACAAATCTGCACGAGGGAGGGTCAGACTGGGCGCTGGGAAGCATTTTTGTACACTAGAACAGACTTCCCAAAGAGGTGATTGATGCCCTGTGCCTGTCAGTGTTCAGGAGGCATTTGACAGTGCCCTCATTAATGTCTTTTAACCTTTGGTCAGCACTGAAGAGGTCAGGCAGTTGGACCTGATCTTTGTAGGTCCTTCCAATTGCACTGTTCTATTCTGCAAGTAGGATGTTAGACTTATTGTTCATTTTCTCTATCACAGCTCCGTTGCAGAACCTGACAGCATATCATGTCCTGTACGCATCACCTTGTACCTGAAGCACAAGTATGTCATTTCCTGACAACCTCGGTACAGATTTTGGCTGCTCAGGACGAGAGGCAACAACAAAGCAAAGTAATTAAGCAACATTTGCTGCTCAGGCCTGCTTTTGAAGAGTGATACTGTTTTCTTTGAAGCACTAACACTAAACATTTGGTATATTTTGAGCACGGCTAAATGAAACAAAGGGAACTGATGAAGTAAAAAATTCTTCCACATTTCTTCCACAATGCTACTGATTGTTTCCTACTGTCAAGTCTCTGATTCACTTGTTAGAAGACACATTTGGACAGCCAAAAAAGTCACTCCAATCTTTAAATACTACCCCCACAGCTTTTGAGCTTGAAAAGGTTTTATACATGTAAATCTTATTTGCACACACAATTGTCAAGCTTTCTTCAGTCAATATTTGTCCTTCCCCAGATCACAAATTTGGGTGGTTTTTTTTTTGTTTGTTTCCTTGCTTTTAATACAGCACTCATTGCAAGGAGAGGACAAATGTGTAAGGCTAATAAATACTTCAGACCCTGGCCCAAAACAGAATCTACATAGCAAGGTGGCCAGGCTGGCAGACAGCAGGGCTACAATGTAATTCCTACTGGTGATTCTGTCTGAATGACTNAGTCAGTCTTGTATGTCAGAACTTTTCATCATAATCATAACTACATTTTTCAGTTCCCTTGAGTTTTTCCAACAGCTTTAATACTATACTTCAAATTGGCAATAAAACTGGATTAAAATGAAAACTATTAATCAAACCAAACACCAGCTGCTGTATATTTCAAGCCCTTGTCGATTTTAACTCAGTGCTCCTGTTGTTTCTGCAAAACAAAATAATATTAACAATATAATTTAATGGTCAAATAACAGCAGTACTCCAGTACAAGCAGTGTCCCCATTAGCTAGAAGTCATGGTGTACTAGAAGATCATTCAAATTTAGCCATCAGTTGCAAACATTATCCTAGTTTCTAATGAAGGCATAACATAATTAATGATCCAGTTGCAGGGCTACATCTGGCTCATGCAGAATTCTTTATTCTTCATTCCAAAAGAATAATTAACCCCATTGGTTTTATAGCATGGAAAGCTAACAGAAAAGTTTTTTAAAAAGTGCAGTTCATAATTTTTTCCTCCATAGCTGTAACATCTACCCATGTTACACCCCACACCTGCAGAGCAGTATTTTTACATGTGGAATTCAGGCAGAAAACCCAACATGAAAACTACCCCATGAAAATTATCCCTGCCCAGATTGTGGGAAGTCTTCCTCTAGTCATGGCAGGGCTGATAGTTGCTTAACTGGATCTCGATCCTCCACAGTAGAGCTATGAGAGACAGTGAGATATTAGCAGTCCAGTAAGATGAACACTGGATGCAGAAAACATCACATTCAGTGCAATTGTGACGGTGCAGTACTCTTTCTGGAGAGCCCACATATGTGCAGAGGACATCGTGTGCTCAATGAGAACAGCATTATTGCCGTCTGCTCAGAACCACAAACAGTACCCAGAGATTGATTGATTACCTAAGGCCCATGCACAGGCACAGCTCCTTGCTGAGCTCCTCATTTGTATGTCTTTAATGCTCTAAACTGTATTTTATGAATAGAACTTTTTTTTTTTTTCAGTCAGAAATATGCTTCATGCATAAAAGCGTATGTGGCAAGCATTTAGAAGAATCATTTGGTTTTCTTTAATTGTCAAGCTTGATGTGAAACAGGCCATTTCACACTCTAATCAGAAACAGGAAAGCCAAGTTCAGACAGTTATATCACAACAGTTGACTCAGTTCTACTGCTGACAGGGCTTAACTCTAATGTACATTAACCAGAATTTCAAAAGCACAGGAGCAACAAAATCAAGTAAATAAAATCCAGATGCTGACTCTGTTGAGTTTCTTAGATAAATCCCTTCTGTTTTCAATTTAACCTGAATCTCATCCCATTGTAAGCCATGCAGCTCAGCACTGTCATATGGGCTCTGATAGATTAGCAGTTTTTCTCCTCCAGTTCTTGCATTTTGCTGGAGATAAACACCAGAAACAAAAGAGGCAACAAGAGTAAGCATGTAACATTTCTTCAGTTGTAATGGTATGCAGCTCTAATATACTGGATTGTGCTAGACAGCTTCAAGCTGCAGCAGCTGATGAGCCTGCATTCATTGTTGACGTTGTTGCAGTCATGGCCTCCAGCAGAAGGGAAAACGGGAAGAGAAGATCTGCAGCAGTAACATCTTCTAGCAGAGTTTCTTAATCCAGTACAGTTCTCAGAGCAATACAACAGCTACCTACTACCAAATGGAAGAGAAGAAACCAGCTACTGGGACATTAAAATGGAAAGAAATACTCTAAGGTTTTATTTGCTTGGATCTATCAAAACAAAAAGGCCAGTGTGGGAGGGGGGAGGGAAGCAGCTGTAAGATTTCGGGGATTCCTGAAGCAAACATATTCAAGGTAGTTCAGCCTGACCAAAGTTAAAGCACACTTACTGACTTCAGGAAAGCTCTCGTGTAAATCTCTTGGGAAAAAAAAAAAAAAAAAAAGAAAAGCTAAATCCTGGTTGAAGAACTTCAGTTTTGTTTTAATTTTAACTACAAATAACTTGACACTGACCATCATAAAAATACCACAACCTGGCATAATTGGCATTTGTCATACAAATGAGGCCCAGAAAAGGAAGAGACAAAGGACTACCAAATTTAGTTTTGAATAGAAATGAGCATTTATGAGTTACATCCTTAGACACACAATTTCTGTGGAAAGAGTGGAGTTAAGCCTGTGGGCTCCAGTTATCTCTGCCTGTATTTTTACAATAGAGGTAGATAAATCATTTTCTTCCTGGAAAGTCTGTCTTGTATTTCAGAACTTTTCATCATAATCATAACTACATTTTTCAGTTCCCTTGAGTTTTTCCAACAGCTTTAATACTATACTTCAAATTGTCAATAAAACTGGATTAAAATGAAAACTATTAATCTGTTGTGATAACCAACTACATGTTTGCAAATCAATAACTCTTCCTAGCTTTAATATAGGAAACCAGAGTAGTGCTGTATATCAGACTGACTTGTCATCTTCCACAAGCAGTGCTCACATTTTCAGAAGTGTGTCTTGAATTTCATTTTGCTTTAATAATAGAGAAAGCTAACTTACAAGCTGAGCTTTATTCTGAACACAAATAAAGAAGTAAAGAAGCACATAAGAAGGGTGAGTGCATAAGCCTAGAGTTTGTGCATGAACAAGAGAAGGCTAGCCTCTGCGGATGATAGTTTTCTACCAGGCACAGCTTGCATGTGAAAGGGAAAAAAGAAAAAAGAAAAAAAAAAAACACCTGTCTTCAGCTGGTAATTTTATTTAATAACTCTAATTAAGAATAAAATTCAACTTTTGCAGTGAGCTGGCTTTATGCCGATGAAATCCATTGTGGGCAATGGATGCAAAGCCTTTGACATGGTCCCTCACCACATCCTTCTCTCTAAATTGGAGAGGTATGGATTTAAAAGATGGACTGTTCAAAGGATTGAGAACTGTTTCGCTGGTCACAGCCAAAGAGTTGGGATCAGCAGTTCTATGTCTGGGTGAGGCCGATCACAAGTGGTGTCCCCTGAGGGCCAGTCCTGGGACCGGTGCTCTTCAACATCTTCATCAGTGACATAGACGATGACATTGAGTGCACCCTCAGCAAGTTTGCAGATGACACCAAGCTGAGTTGTACAGTTGACTGGAGGGAAGGGAAGCCATCCAGAGGGACCTGGACAGGCTGGAGAAGTGGGCCCATGAGAGCCTAATGAGGTTCAGCAAGGCCAAGTGCAAGGTGCTGCAGTTGGGCCAGGGCAATACCAGGTATTTACACAAACTGGGGGAAGATCTCCTTGATAGCAGCCCTGCGGAGAAGGACTTGGAGGTCCTGGTAGACGAGAAGCTGGACATGAACCAGCAGTGCGTGCTTCCAGCCTGGAAGGCCAACTGTGTTCTGGGCTGCATTAAAAAAGGGGTGGCCAGCAGGGAGAGGGGGGTGATTGTCCCCCTCTACTCAGCTCTTGTGAGGCCCCATCTGGAGTACTGCGTCCAGGCCTGGGGCCCCCAGTACAGGAAGGATGTGGAGCTCTTGGAGTGGGTCCAGAGGAGGGCTACTAAGATGATCAGAGGGCTGGAGCACCTCTCCTATGAAGAAAGGTTGAGGGACCTGGGATTGTTTAGCTTGGAGAAGAGAAAGCTCCGGGGAGACCTCATTGCAGCCTTCCGGTACTTGAAAAGAGCATATAATCTGGAAGGGGAATGGCTGTTTACGAGGGTGGGTAGTGATAGAACAAGGGGGAATGGTCTTAAACTGAGACAGGAGAGATTTAGGTTAGATATTACGAGGAAGTTTTTCACTCAGAGGGTGATGATGCACTGGAACCTGTTGCCCAATGAGGTTGTGGAGGAGGAGGAATCCCTGGAGGCATTCAAGGCCAGGCTGGATGTGGCTCTGGGCAGCCTGATCTAGTGGTTGGTGACTCTCCCCATGGCAGGGGGGTTGAAGCTAGATGATCACTGTGGTCCTTTTCAACCCAGGCCATTCTATGATTCTATGATGATGATTCTATGAAATGCTCCAGTCCTGATATACATGGAATCTAAGGTCTGCAAACAAGTCTATTTCACACTAATGCATAGACAACAGAAGCCAGATTCTTATTTCAGTTCCAGAGCAGTATTACAAAATACTACTTTTATAAGGAATTCCTCTTGTAAAACCATGGCATATCAAACAATGCAATAGAGATCAACCTTCAAAGCTACACCTACTGGGCTGCATAAAACAAGGGCAAAAGGGTTTCTGGTCTTGGAGCAAAGTGGCACAAGCTGACCCATCTGCAATATACTTGCCCCAGATATCCTGTAGGACCAGGTGTCCCTGAGCCATACCCGTGAAGGGATGCAAACCCAGGACAGTCTTGTGTCACCAGCTGGTGAGAACAGTCTCTTGTGCCACCACCCAGCTGCATCCAGACACTCACATGAGATAACAGCACGCAAGGCAACAGGCTAACAATTCAGAGGAACGTGTAAGCAGTGTTCAAGGTCTTTCATTTAGCAGTGAAAGTATGGTCTGAGATTACACAGGAACTTTATATGAGAAAGTATAGCATTACAAAATCCTAAATGCTGAATTAGGTAGCACACACTGGTGCTTCTCTGCTATGGATGTAGAGGTCACATGGGGAAAAAAAAAAAGAAAAAAAAAAACCCTTCAAATGGGACAGATCCCTCAGCTTACTCCGTGCAAAAGGGCCCTCAGGAAGCTTTGCTTCTCCCACAGGTGGTAGGAACAGCCTGAAATGGACATTCAAGATCCAGGTCTGCATGACTAGATGCAGGGCACAGGAGCAAAACATAGATGGAAACATACAGTTGTATCCTGGAAATAGGGAAAAACTAGGAGAAAAGTAAACTGAGGGAGAATTCAGTTTTCTGTTGCACTGGCAATTATATAACAGCTGTGGTTGTTCATTGTGGCTGTATGTAATCACATTTACAGTTAATAATAACAATCATGTTTCCTTTGAGACCCACTGAAATAAAATGAACACTTAATTGTAGCTCAGAACAATAATCTTGAGTCATGCATCTTGTTGTTAAAAAAAACTCAGTGTCAGGCTTTCATGTAATTACACCCTTGATAAGTAAATGCAAGTCGCAAGAGTTGACAAGAACTTCAAAACAAAAAGTTCTTCTGCACAGTGGCAGGGGCCATGCAGAACAAAAGGAGCTTCATAATTTAGAGGAAGAAACAGAAATGAAACAGTAGGTACAGCACTATGCCTGCAGGTTTTCTGATATATTTTTATAGATTCTACTTGAACACTTTCAGGAAAGATGTAAATACAATATAGAATGAAAAATCCTCTTCCTATCTGCTATCCCCTAACACTATCCCCTAACACTTTTTCCCAGCAGTGAAAGTCCACACAGACACATGCAGCTTCATTACCTGCTTCTCCTTCCCCAGAAGGCCATAAGATAGATTTCCCAGCACCATGGCGGTAAGTCAGCCCAAAGGTCCCTTAGCTCAGTGTACTATCTGCACCTGTGGCAAAGCCCTACCAAAAGGGGTAGTATCAGCAGGCAGCGCTGTACAGCTACAGTTTTCACAGAACAGCTTCCCAAAATCCAGTGTGCTCTTCTTGCCTGCCAGAAGGTGATTTGAAAACAGATCACAGAAGTGAAACAAAATAAAATGAACCTCATTTACTGAGGGATGACGCTGAGTTATTGCTCACAAAAGCATAGAAGTGCAAGCATGACTTTTATACATGCATAGGCTGTGCTTAGTTTATCAGCCCACTCTTCAAAACATCGGTCATAATAAAGCTGAATTTGCTGTCACAAGCACTCAATGTACATTAGTTTGGAGCTGCTGAAACTTGGATGACTATATGCTATGCATCCAGTCAGCCAGGTCTTTCTGTGGTCCTTGGGCTTTGAGAAGAAGTATTTGACTGTAACAAGCCAGGAATGGAACTCAGCTTCATCAGTAACAAGCCAAGTGCTATTTGCACATTTAGTCAAATGAAATACTCCCACATTTGTAGTTTTGCCTCATCAGGAGGAAAAAAATACGTACAGGCAAAAGACTGTAACAGTTACGTTGGCAGGGCTTTCATTATTACTTTCCTCCAGGTTTGTTTGTTTTTCATTCTAGAAATAAAATATTTCATCAGATTTGGATGTTGCCAAACTTAAAAAATGGAGAGCTGAACAAGCCTTCTGACGTTGTGTCTTTTCAGAATGTGAAGAAAAGCTAAATACAAATCTCAGGAAGACAATAAATACACCACAAGATACGTAATGAACTCAACTGCCACCCCTCACAGCTCAGTCTTAGTTCCACCCCATCCTACGCTGACAATAGCTGCTGGGATTATCTAGGTAGCTTCTGCAAGCTCAAGTTTAACATCAAGAAAATGATGCATTTATCATCCCTTGAGGTTTTTAAACCATTGCATTAAGGTTCAGGAGGGAAAAAGCACAGCATAGTAAGCCGCTGCCCATCATTTCAGATGTCACGTCTAATCAGGAACAGCCCTCAGCAAAAGTGTGGTCAAGTGTGTCTTGTGTCCTTCCCCCCTCCTGCCTTTTCTGAGGCTGATAAGCAGAAGGAAAAGAAATGCTCTGTCAAGCTTGCTCTCCCAGAGGCAGGGCAGCATATCAGCTTGGTGTCTGGGAAGGGTCTTCACTACTGACCTGTCTCCCCAGAAGGAGCTTTGCCTCCTCAAGCCAAAAGTATAAAACTGGTCACAGCACAGCTATATAGCAGGCTAATGGTGAAAAACTTTCTAGAGAAGGAGCAACTCTTCATCTCTTCTCTGATGCTTGCTTACATGAAGAAAGGGAGATGGTTTAAGAAAGCAGGACAAAGGTACTTGTTAAACACAGATTCATTATATTTGTGGAAAGAAGCTGGCTCAGAACTTCTCCAGAAGCAAAGCACAAATCCCCATGGATCTACAAGATCGTCAGGAACTTTGCTGCATGGAGATTATTTTTTCCACACCATCTCATGTGCTTTGGAGAACAGGTGATAGAAGTAACTAAAGAACATCACCATATCACCCATGCCTGTTGCAGGAGTCCGCAGGAAAGAACAGTATCTGCCATGGCTACATCAGCTCTCACAAAAACTATTTTGTCTTTGCACCTATGGCTAGTTAATCTAGCACATCAAGTGCTTTAGGGAAATCCACATGGATTGTATTTTACAGATAAGGCTCTGGAATTATTGCTCATGAGCAATCAATAGAAATTTCTGTCTGTATTTCTACTCAGTGCTCAGCAGAAACGGTTGATTTAATGCTGAGGCCCAGGGCACACACAAAACTGCTGCACAGTACCTTAGTACTAGCTGCTCTTCTTTCCAGCTAGCTGCTCTTCTTTGATCTCACCCATGAGACAGGCATAATGATTATATCTTCCTTGAAAAGTCTTCCAAGATCTATGTGTAGTTATTGCTTAAAATTGTGTCTTGAGAATTGGAGACAAAGATCTCATAATACAAGAAAGTGGCATCCTGAACTGCTCTTGGGCCCTGAGAACATTCTTCCCTGAGAATATCTGGTCATCCCCACTGATGGCACAGCTATACCATGTGGCCTAAATCAGACAGCCCATATCATCTGAGGCCATGCTCTGCCATCTCTGCCAGCCAGCATCCAAAGGGGTACAGTGTAATTAATCCAGCCTGAGTTAATTAGCCAAGTATACTTAGTTCTAGAGATGTTGCTGCATACAAGGCTCACTTAAATCTCTCAAGACTCAAAAAACGGACTTTTCTCAAAAAATATTTATCCCCAAGCTCCACACTATTCAAGCAAATTGATACCAGGAATTTTAATAGATTTCATACTTCAACTATTTTCAGATCTTCATGCTAAACTAGAAACATTGATTTTCCAAAGCATGATTCCAGGGGAAACAAGCAATAGCAGCAGCAAAAGGCTTCCCACCACCCTATTGACACACTTTGGCTGATCCAGCTTTGACGCAGCTCTAAAAATAGGCTGAAATGCTGCTTCAACTCAGGATGTCCAGAGCTGGCAGCTCCTCAGAAGGTGAGGACCCCTGGGCCAGCAGTGTCTGCCTGACCACCCCAGTAAGACAGCAGGCACCCCCAGGGGTGGCTACAAGTTCAGGCCACAGACAAACCATTGGAGACAACACAAGCCTGACACAAGCCTGCCCCATCCCTGGAGGTGTTCAAGGCCAGGTTGGATGGGGCCCTGGGTAGCCTGGTCTAGTATTAGATATGGAGGTTGGTGGCCCTGCCTGCAGCAGTGGGGTTGGAACTTGATGGTCCTTGAGGTCTCTTCCAACCCAAGCCATTCTATGATTCTATGATACGATTCTATGACACCGTGCCAGAAAGTTACATCGGGATCGTGTCCAGGGAGCATAGCCATGGCCACAGGCAGTCTCAACACAGGCAGGCAAATCATAGAATCATAGAATTGCTCAGATTGGAAAAGACCTTAAAGATCATCAAGTCCAACCCCAACCTAAATATACTACCCTAACTCTAAAAACCCTCTGCTAAATCATTTCCCCTAGCACCACATCCAAACAGTTTCTGAACACATCCAGGGATGGTGACTCAGGGATGGCTCCCTGGGAAGCCTATTCCAGTGATTAACAACCCTTTCTGTAAAGAAGTTTTTCCTGATAACCAACCTAAACTTACCCTGGCTCAACTTGAGGCCATTTCCCCTCATCCTGTCACCTGTCACCAGTGAGAAGAGACCAGCTGTAATCACCTTTCAGGTATTGGAAGAGAGCAATAAGGTTTCCCCTCAGCCTCCTCTTCTCCAGACTGAAGAGCCCCAGTTCCTTCAGTCACTCCTCATAGGGCATATTCTCCAAGCCCTTCACAAACCTTGTTGCCCTTCTTTGGACCTGCTCCAGCACCTCAGTGTCCTTTCTGTACTGAGGTGCCCAAACCTGAACACAGTACTCGAGGTGAGGCCTCACCATTGCCAAGTACAGGGGCAAGATTACTTCCCTAGTCCTGCTCACAACATCATTCCTGATACAAGCCAGGATGCTATCCATGGATGCCATGCCAAATCCATAGTGACAAGACAGCCAGAAACAGTCAGTGCACCAGAGTTCAGAGCAATACAAACCTGTGCTCCCACAACACTGCTTGGTAAAGTAATGGCCGCCCCAGGCAGAACTTAGATGGAGGTCTGCTCTGGGCAGGGTGGTGGGAGGCCACAGGCTGATCAGGGCAACTAAGGGTGTTACTGCCATCAGGGCCCTGGCCCTATAAGTTTCACAGAGAAGAGAAATGGTGTTTTAAATGATGGAACAAGTATTTCCATGTAACTATGAGGAAGGTAACCGTACTTTACATAACACTGGGTACTTAGTTAATCATAGATTCATATAATCATGAAATGTCTTGGGTTGAAAGGGACCCCAATGATCTTCAAGTTCTGACCCCCCTACTACAGACAGGGTCACCAACTTCCAGATCTGGTACTAGACCAGGTTGCCCAGGGCCCCATCCAACCTCATCTTGAACACCTTCAGGGACGGAGCATCCACAACTTTTCTGGGCAGCCTCTTCCAGCACCTCACCACTCTCTCTGTGAAGAACTTCCCCCTGACATCCAATCTAAACCTTCTCTCCTTGAACTTAAAATCATTCCCCCTTGTCCGATCACTGTCTACTCTTGTAAAAAGTTGGTTCCCCTCCTTTTTATAATCCACTTCTAAATACTGGAAGGCTGCAATGAGGTCTCCTCACAGCCTTCTCTTCTCCAGGCTGAACAAGCCTGTCTTCTTAGAGGAGGTGCTCCAGCCCTCTGATCTTCTCAGTTGCCCTCCTCTGGACTCTCTCCAACAGCTCCACATCTCCCCTGTATTAAGGGCCCCAGACCTGGACACAGTACTCCACATGGAGCCTCACAAGAGCAGATTAGAGAGGGGCAATCACCTCCCTGTTTCTGCTGGCCACCCCTCTTCTGATGGAGCCCAGGATACCATTGGCCTTCTGAACTGCAAGAGCACGCTGATGGCTCATGTTCAGTTTTTCATCCACCAGGACCCCCAGGTCCTTCTCTGCAGGGTTACTCTCCAGGAGTTCTTCTCCCAGTCTGTATACTTATCTGAGATTACTCCAACTCAGGTGCAAAACCTTGCACTTTGCTATGTTGAACCTCATTAGGTTTGCACAGGCCCACCCTTTGAGTTTGTTGAGGTCTCTCTGAGTGGTGTCCCTTCTTTCTAACATGTCAACCACACCACTCAGCTTGGTGTCATTGGCAAACTTGCTGAGAGTGCACTCGAGCCCGTAGTCGATATCACTGATGAAGATGCTGAAGAGCATTGGTCCCAGGACAGACCCTCTGGGGGACTCTGCTCATCACCAGCCTCCACCTGGACATAGTGCTATTCAACACAACCCAATGTTACTATACAGAAATTATTAATCTAACAAACTACAGGCAGCATCCACCTATATGCTTGAAAGGACAACAGTGTAATGTACTGCTGCATTAATTATTCCATTAGCTGAAATATCAGAGGTCTGCTCTTTGGACCAGAAGGCTGTGGGCACACCAATTGATTAAATGTGTTTTCTGAAAATCCCTTACTAACATTTTGGCAACATGCCCCCACTGCTCAGTTAGCCAGACATCACCACATTGAAACACTGTCAGCCATTTAGTTTTTCACAGTAAAAACCTTCAGATAAAGTCAGTATTTTACTGTTTTTTCTCTTTTTCAGCTAGTTGAGATGGATTGGATTCTGATCTTTCATAGGAGTAATCACATTGCTAGCCAATAATTAGCAGTTTTGTCAGCACTGCATGATCTTACCCTGAAACAGTCCCCAAGAGTCCAATTTAGAGACATATATCTCACTTGCTTAATACAAATTTAACCTTCTAAATTATTCCTTTTTTCCATAAACAGCCAGCACTTGAGCCCTGGGGCACCATAAGTAAGTAATTAATATAAATGTATTTTTAAGCTATTTTTGTATGCACATATTGCCAGAAGTCAAACAATTTCCGTAGATTTGCATTCATTATAACATATCTTTCTGGATATCTTAGAAAATAATCATAAACAAAGGCAGCAGAAAGAGAGAAAAAAAAAGTAGAAAACAGTCAACAGAAATCCATGCAAATAACATAGCATGTTAAGAATTATAGGAAAATGTTGTCTATTAACAGATGAAGAGTTTGAATGTTCTCAGTGCAAAGGATGCTTTTTCCCTAAAAGTCAAATAAGAAGCTCAAAATACTTTTGCTGAACTTAGGAAACTCTTTTGTATCGTTATGCTTGCAGCTCAAGTTCCAAATTCCCCAAAAGTCAAAATACCCTGTCACCTGTTATGATATACTTATCCACAACTTTATCTTTAGAATGTATCCTATAAATTAGACAAAATGTTATATGTATTTAAAAAAAAAAATCCAAAACAAATATATCACAGTTCAACAACAGACAAACTACCAAAAACGTGCTACCAGGAATGCTAACATTTCTACACAGCACTTTTCATTTGCAAAAAGGTCTGACACTGTTGTACTCCCACACTAAATGAAACAAAAAAATGACTAATCAGCACCTCACTACTTACAATGCTCTCTAACTGTAACGAGTGGGGCTGATTGGCTCCTGGGCAGAATAAAAAGAAGCCCACTGAGTCCTCTCACCCTTCATACTCATTGCAGATAACATGTCAACTTCTCATAATTTTATGGAGAAGGTGGGAGTTGTAACCTTTGTGATTGGACATGAAACAACTATTCAACATCTGAGGGCTCTATAAAGGATTGCCAGGTTGCTAGGAGACAGCATGGGATGTTTGTTTTCATGCTAGCACTGGAAAAGAGCACTCTTGCCTCAGGTGGATTTTACAGAACCTTGACTGAGGGCTGGGAAAGTGCTCTGAAGGTATCAATGGCTGGCTGCAGGAGTTGAATTGCACAGAAAGCCAGCAGTGAAATCAGAGGGGCAAAGACAGAGCCCAAACAGTCACTGAATATATGAATGAACATATTAATTAGTTTTTCAGAAGCAAACAAACAAAAGAAAAATGTTCTTGTGCTTGAAAAGATGAGTTAAAGAGTTAATTCACAAGTTTTTAGCATCAGTTAATAAGCGAGGGCTTGACCATGTCCTACACCTTGTATGATAAAGTGGCCAGTAACTTATGTGTTTTAGATACACTGGTGCACTCAATCTGAATAAATATTCTCCTGTACTGCCTTATGATGTTAAAAAAGAGAGATAAATGAAAGTTTTGTTAATTTTTGCCTTTTGTCTTACTCATATAGTATCAGAAAATCACTAAGGTTGGAAGAGATCTCTATCATCAGACCTAACTGTCAACCCATCCTCACCATGCCCACTAAACCATGTCCCTCACTGACACATTTACATATTTCTTTAATACCTCCAGGGACGGTGAATCCACCACTTCCCTGGGCCGCCTGGTCCAATGCTTGACCACTATTTTTGAGAATGTTTTTTTTTCCTAATATCCAACTTGAATCTCCCTTAGTGCAACTTGAGGCCATTACCTATTGTCCTTTCAGGTAGTTGTAGAGAGTGATAAGGTCTCCCTAAGCCTCTTTTTCTCCAGACTAAACAATCCCAGTTTCTTCAGCTGCTGAAGAAACTTGAAACACAAGACTTGTGTTTCAGACCCTTCACCAGCTTTGTTACCCTTCTTTGGACACATTCCAAAACCTCAATGTCTTTCTTGTAGTGAGGGGCCCAAAACTGACACAGTACTTGAGGTGCAGCTTCACCAGTGCTAAACAGAGAGGGAAGATCACCTCTCTGCTCCTGCTGGCTACCTGTTTCTGATGCAAGCCAGGATGTCATTGGCCTTCTTGGCTACCTGGGCACACTGCTGACTCACATTCAGCCAGCTTTCAGCTTACACCCTCAGGTCCTTTTCCTCCATGCAGTCTTCCAGTCATTCTGCCTAAACCTGTAGCGATGCATGGGGTTGTGACTGAAATGCAAGACCTGGTGCTTAGTCTTGTGAACCTCATACAACTGGACTCAGCCCATTGATCCAGCCTGTCCAGATCCCTCTGTAGGGCCTTCCTACTCTCAGGCAGATTGACACCTCCTCTCAACTTGGTGTTATCTGCAAACTTACTGAGGGTGCACTCGATACTCTCATCCCGGTCATCAATAAAGGTATTAAACTATTAAAAAGGACAGGCCCCAGTACTGACTCCTGGGGAACACCACTTGTGACTGATTGCCAGCTAGATTTAACTCCATTCACCACCACTCTCTGGACCTGGCCCTCCAGCCAATTTTTACCCAGCACAGAGTACACCTGTCTAAGCCATGAACTGCCAACTCCAGGAGAATGCTGTAGGACTCAGTGTCAAAGTTTACTAATGTCTAGGTAGATTATGTCCACAGCCTTTCCCTCATCCACTAGGCTGGTCACCTGGTCATAGAAGAAGATCACATTGGTTGAGCAAGATCTGCATTTCATGAACCCATGCTCTAAACAGATACTCTCCCTGCAGTCATAGAGTTTGACCCTGAACTGTACATTATGATACTGTGACTTAGAGAGTAATTCTTAAGAACAACCAAACCATTGGAAGCCACTTTGCAAATTGTAACTGCAATATTTTTTGCTATGAAGTGAAAGAAAATATTCTTAAGTGGAAAAGCCGTATGCTGGAACTTTTGGCATTTCAAGATGAATTGCTTCAGACCATTTTTTTTGACATGTGTGATAGGAACCAAGAAAAGTAGCAGATTTCATTTCCCACCATTTCTTTAATCATTCTCCCGCATCTCAGGAAAGTACCAGGAAGTCCCCTGAGGAGCAGTGTCTCCAAGAACTCCCCAAAGAGCAATGCATCTCTGCCTCACACATGATTCAAGCCCAGGTTAAAACTGAGTTCAAAGTTGGATGCAAGAAAATTCTGTCAAGTCAAATAGTCACTGACTGTCTTTCAGTCTTTTAATGAAACTGAATCAATCTCAAAGCATATTATCATGTCTAAATGTTAATTAGGCAGCAAGAGTAAGGCATCATTCCTAAGTTGAATTGTTTGATTTATAACATAAGTGAGGATATCTATTTCCTATTACATTTGACATTGCTCAGCTAACATTTGTATATGTTCCTAACATAAGCAAGCAAAATATATTAAAATAAAAAAATAAAAATAAAAATAATTAAAAAAAACTTCAAATGGCTGCAGCAAAAGAAAAAGTTGTATTGTTGCCCAAAATAACTATCTTGGGAAAGACATAAGTCACTCCAAAAGTAATGCTTCCTATTTATTTCCTCCAAAACTACAATAGGTACAAAGAGCAAAATAGCACTATTTGATAAAGCAAATTCTCAGCTGCAAGACATGATTTTTCAACACAGTCATGACCATTAGCAATACATTTTCACCAGTGATGAATAAGAGCCTGCATGGAACACTTGTAAAAATATCCGTGGTTGTCTGGAACATGTCTTGTATTTCACATTGCTGTCGCCACTGTTGAAACACACCAGCCACCGCCTCGCTGTGCTCACATCCACTGCTTGGTGAACAAAAATGTGCAGCAAGTGTTGATGTATGTCAATGAGTGCCGTTTTTTCTGCATGGAGGAATTCAATTACACATTTCTTGTTCATCTGCGCTTCCATGTCAGATGCTATTTTGTCAAACTGCCCCTCTGCTGCCACCCATTGCACAGCAACAGAATGTAATGGAATATTGGCAGGAAGGTTCAGGCTGTAGTGCCATACCACCAACATCTGCAGTTGATAACATGGGCCAACATGATAAAATAGGAGGCATTACTTTTGGACTAGCCCTCTTACTTAGATTTAGAATGTGTAGCTATGGAACAACAAACACTCTGTGAACTTCAGTGTTCATTTGGAAGTAATCACAGGAGACCATTCCCTTTAGATTTAGCAGAGTAATCACTCTTAACTGAAATGATTGCCACACCGCTTATGCACTCAGCAAGATTCTTAAAGAATTCAAAGTCAACTGTCTAAGAATTGCTGGGAAAAAAAGAAAATGCTGAGTTCTCTAAAATCTATCTAAATGCAGAATTAATTCCAGCATAATTTCTTCTACCCAAATTCCAGGTAAATGGCATCTCAACCCAGGTAAAGTAGAAAATTAGACCAAATAGATTGCATATTCCACTATACACACATACTTCTTTTTCCTCTAGAGAGAACTTAGAAAGCATAATTAGACAAATCCAAATAGCAAATTGCCAGTATCAACAGTTATAACTACGTATATTTCAGGGGATTACAACATCTCAGGTTCTGACTATATTATTCTGAGCTACTGAGGAATTTGTGATGTTTGAATTGATCACATATCAACAACATTGCACTGAAGACAAAACTGCGGGGCAGAAGTGAAAAGACATAATTGGTGAGTCAGTAAGCTAAAAAACTGATGGGACATAAAAGCAGTTGTTCTAACTCATATAATATCATAAATAAGAAATAATAGGAAGAAAGGAGGAATGATGTAAGAAAAAAAAAAGTCAGTATGGTCAAATCTTCTCACAGGTGACCCTGCATTTAAAAGTGAGGAGACACACTTTCCATTTAGTTAGATTGGTACCTATAAGCCTTGTTAAATCATTGATTTCAAATGATTATTTGTGTGGTCTAAAGAGTAGAAAGAACAAAGATGAGGTATGAATCAGGCCACATCAAAAAAAAATACAATCACCTATCACCTAATGTAATTGGAAGTATTTATTTAAGAGAAAGTCCTTGTTAAGTAGCTTAAAAAACAGGTTATCTAATTCCGTAAGTACATACATCTTCCTGCCTTTGCAACTTACTTAAGATTTTTTAAACATCGAAGCCTATGCTTTCATTGAATGAACTTATTGAATGCTTTTATGCTGGCTGACTAAAACATGCTCATCATTTAAAAATAATAATAATAATAAAAGGGGGTGCATTGTTCTGGAACTGAAGGATATCAATGAAAAAGTCTTTGCAGCGACACTGACAGTAAGACCGGAAATCTTAGCTGTGCAAGTTTTGACAGAGGGAGTAACTTCAACCAGACAACGTCCCAGGAAGAAACTGCTAAACTGCTACCAGTCACCAAACTCGTTCCTCGTCCTAAAGCCACACCCGGAGGATTGCATGAGAAAACTGGAAGGACAATACCATTTCCATTGCTATTCTTCCTTGCAATTAACCCTTCCCCCTCTCCACACCGCACTTGCAAAGCAAATGGCGCTCTGGTTTCACACGAGCCCCTGTGCCTCCCTGTGCCTCCCGGCCCCCTTGCCCTTCCACTTGGGCAGGAAGCTGCATGGACCCACTGAGCCCACACTCACGGGCGACGGGGCCGTGGCGAGGCTGCTCTTCCTCCTCCTCCTCCTCCTCCTCCGTGAGCCGGCGGGGTTTCAGCACCGCGGACAGCGGCGCGGCGGGGGGTTCTGCTCTCACCCGTCCCGGGGCGCGCCGCGACCGGCCAAGCGCCGAGCTGGCGGAGCCCATGGTCCGGCCCCTGCCTCGGCCCCGCTCCCGGGAAGCCCTCGCTGCCCGCTCCTCCTCGCTGCGGGAAGTTCGGGGCTCGGCCGGCCCGCAGCCCCTCCTGCAGGCGGCTGCGCTCCCGGAGAGAAGAGGGAGGGGGGAGCCGAGGAGGCTCTCCAGCACCGCCTCCTCCGCCCCTCGGGCACAGCGTGGCTTCTGGTGAGCGTGCCCGTTGCTGACCCCCGTCCCGGGGACGGGTGTCTGTTGTGGGATGGGAATTCACGTTGCCTGCGTCTAGAGATGTGAAAAGAGGCATCGATTCCTCATCTTCCTCGTAAGGGAGCAGGAGTAAATTCAACAC
The DNA here is from genome assembly GCA_016647715.1 of Pavo muticus. Lineage (NCBI taxonomy): Eukaryota > Metazoa > Chordata > Aves > Galliformes > Phasianidae > Pavo > Pavo muticus. Next base: position 36,562 of record JACDJE010000520.1, on the reverse strand, counting down.
TTTTTACTACTTCTTAGTGTCGTTATTTGTCGTTGAGTTTACCTTCTAGGGTTACCTTGCCATAAACAGAGGGAAAGGCAACGGTACTGTAGGGAGTGGACACAGACCTGAGGTTATTTGTGTCCTTGAGTACGTAACTTTTACTTCCTTGAATAGAAAAACTTAGACATGGGATATAACCCCGTCTGCCTTTGCAACTTCTTTAGCAATGCAGCATCCGGACTTGTGCTTGTATTACTCCTGATTGAATAAAACACTGCCTCTAGCAGACAAGATGGACTAGATGATCTCCAGGGTCACCTTCCAACCTCAACTCCTTTGTGATATTGGAATATTAACTGCCATGGCATCGCTGACCAAACTATTTGCAGCTTATAACAACAGACTTTACTATAGTTATAGCCACCAAACACTGTAACAACATCACAGCATCGCTACCACAGTTCTTGCACAAACTGGACTGTCTTCATCTGCTGGAGACTTCCAAAGCTGACTTTAATTCCCTATCTGTTAAAAAGTATCATAAAACTTCTCCAGGGCACTGCAACTCCTAGAAGTATTTCATTACTGTAGCAATTGGAAGTGCTAAACGTGTTTACTCAGATGTTTAGGATGACAGTGGTAATATAGTCACACTTTCCAGAGCATAAAGCTTCTGTATCTGCACATAACACTTTAGTGGTACCAATTAGCAACATGAAAGTAACAGCTAGTTTTATCTCCATCAGCATGGAAGTTCAATAATTGCAGCCTATTATCCCACTTCTTCTTTTCTGGAGGGAAGTCAGCACTTCCTGAAGCTGTTCTGCTCTTCCATGCTGACTACAGCAGCCTGGTTCTCTCATCTGTTGTTGTGCTCCTGCAGCAAGATCCCAAGGCAACTCAACACTGACGTAATAACCTCTGAATGGGAATTTCTTGTGCTAGGGCGGTCCTTCTTTCCTGGACAAAAACAGTGCCATGAATGCATCAGAAAGCAAGAAAGCAGATGCACATAGCCTATGTTTTCCAACCCCATGCATTTGTTTCATTATGCTTGCTCTCATTGTCTCTGCCTGAATTTTCTTCTTGACTCTCCTTGCAGTTAAAAAGTTTCAGCATGAGTAACGTGTCAGGTAGGTAACATTTTGCTCTCTAGGGATGTTTCTTGATCACAAATTATTTTCATAAGCATGCAAGGAAGGGACTGAGTACAACTAGCCTTTCTTCTAGAACTTGTATTTCTCCCTTCTTCTCAAATTTGATGTGTGGTGAGGGAAAATTTGTTTTATTTAAACACTTTTTTTTCCCCACAAAAGATAAGTACTTTAAGTAGAAGGAGCAAAAGTAATAATGTTGTAAATCACTGTCAATTTATTAATTAATCCAGGCACACTTTTTTTTAAAGACATTAACCTTTCTTGCCCAACTTGAAGCCAAATTGTACTTATGTGTTATAATTCCATCTTTAACCTTGTGGCCCTATGCATTTTTTCCTCAAAACATCACAAGCAAGTTCTAAACACAAGATTTCCATTAAACTCCTTCAGACACCTACCACACTTCCTGTACACAAACTCCAAAAAAAAACAACATAAAATTTGTTCCTGACAAATATCTTTTGGTGAATTATAAACTAAAGCTGCCTTACAGTCATGTTACCAATGCAATGGCCAGAGCAGATATTACAGTTAAGGATCCAGAGTCTGTTATATGCAAAGGGAGTGAAACTAGAGTCCATCACGGTACTAGATCTGAGTTCAGTTTCCAGCTCTGCTGGCAATGATCTTCTGCTGCTTTATTTCAGCCTAAAGGAAAATTGTGTGTTCAGGATCACTGACTTCCTCATCATTTTTAGTGCCTTAGATCCAAATAGAAAACTGCCCAAGGATGCAAAGCTAATGCAAATTAATGAAAAGATTTGTAGGAACAAATGACTAAAAACTCCTCCCCCACTGCAGGAAAGACTGCAACTTTTACTTACTTCTTACCATGTATCCATCACTAAAAGATCACAAACCTGCAGGAAATGAGGTTTCATGAGTTCGTGGAAACAATATGGATACCTGCCTCCTCAAATGAGTTGCCAGGGCTGCGCCCTGTTTGCACACAAACATTTGTCAGCGGAGGAGGAGAGACCTGAGCTGCATGCGCTGCCCTTCATCTTGGCCAGGCAACCAGCCTTCTGCCAGCAGGTAGGACATTTTATCCCTCATGGAGGCAGACAGCAGGAGCGGCAGATACATGACACCAAGGTCTGCCCGTGATAGAGTCAGAAAGAGGAGCATTGCTCAGCAACCAGAGAACAAGCAGGGGGGAGGAAGAGTAGAATGGGGGAAGAAGAAAGAGCACTCCTGTTCTCCCTCACCAGCAGCCCACCTATTTTAATTAGAGCTATCTGAAGGAGTACTAGAATAATACAGTGTCAGTTTGACATAACAGGCTTTCAAGCAGCAAAGCCAGATCTGTGATCTGATCTGAATCCAGTGTGGATTCAGCCACTGCATTCTTGCTCTGTCTGCTGCTTTTCTCTCTCCTAAGGCATATAAACCCCATCTTCCTCTTGAAGGCTGGTGGGTTTTGCCTCTCCTGCATTACATTACCAACTACCCTGGTTTCAGTTTGGACATTGTTGACTCCTTTCTTCGTGGTATCTAGTAGGATGCTACATTTTGGCTTTGGGAGAAAAACAACGCTGATAACACACCTATGTTGCTGAGCAGTGCTGCATGGAGCCAAGGATGTTTCAGTTTCTCAGCTTCTCATACTGTCTTGCCAGTGAGGGGGGTGAGGGGCACAAGGAGCTGGGGGGTGGGACATAACCAGGACAGCTGACCTGAACTGGCCAAAGGGATATTCCATACCTTATGACATCATGTGAGAGGAACTGAGGGGAGCTTGCCAGTGGGGTGGCTGTTGCTCAGGGACTGGCTGGGCATTGGTCAGAGGGTGGTGAGCAATTGCTTTGTGCATCACTTGTCTTGTAAATACATATTATTGTTTTTACTATTATTTTCCTTTCCTCTTCCTTTTCTGTCTTAGTGAATAGTTTTTATCTCAACCCATGAGTTTTGTTTTCTTCCAATTTCCAAATTCTGCTTTGCCTTTTTCTCATCCCACCGGGAGGGGGGAGCAAACGAACTTGTGTGTGTGATGCTGAGCTGCTGCCAGGTTGAACCACAACACCAACTTCGAGACTCAGCAGCATCCTGCAGCCATGCTACTATACAGAAACAAATCCCCTCACCCCCACCACCCTCTGGACTGATCATCTTTGTAGCACTGCTGCGTGAACTACACAAAGAATAGGATCTGTTTCCATAGATTCTGTTTTCCTTCAATTTCATTTACACAGAAAACTATTTAAGTCACTGAAGACTGTAGCCAGCATTTCTGAAGATTTCTTTGGTAGATCTGAATGATTTAAGAAGATAAACCTATATACTCCTGTGAACTAAGCAAGTTAAGTGTATTTATTTAGAGAGCATTTACTGCTTTCAGTGTTTTTTTTTTTTAAATACCAGATTTTAGTTAGCTTTCTACTGCACACTGAGTGGAGAATTTACTTCCATCTCCAAAGATGGAAAAGATCAGAAATGGTAGAAACATTTTTCTTCAGTATGGGTAGCTTAAAGAGTTATTTTTCAGCAGCAGACAGGCCCCTCTCCAAGACACTATTTCCCTCTCCAGATGAGCATTTATGACTTCCCCTATACCCAGACAGCTGTGCTGTGATGCTGGAAGGCAGTAGGATTTACTTAATGCTTTCTCAGCAGGAGTATATTTACAGATGTAAAACGAGCTAAGGCAGTTCTGGAGTATTTAAAAAAGCTTTTTAGCCCCTTGTGGAAACAACTCCAGTGAGGAAACAAAAGGGATTTTTTTTTTAAAGGCATCTTTTGATACATCAGGCTGACTCCTCTTTGCTGGAGCTGGAGACTGTAAACTGTTACTTATATATTCTGCATATTGTCCTGCAACATTTCACTCGTATGCATACTATTAAATTCAGCTGTGTTAAATTCAGAAGCAGTGATCTCAAATGATGAAAATGAACTGCCCTTTCCTCCAACATGAATAGCTGTGAGCTATTATCTATATGCATATTATACTCATGAGCTCAGACGCACAAACCCTAAGAACACAGCTGTGTGGATTTAATAATAAATCTTTGCTAATAAACAATCTATACTGAAGCTCCTAGATTTATTACTTAGCTACATGATTCTTGAGTAACAGGAAACAACTCTGCACGTGTAATTTTAGACACAGAACACAAACCATATATAATAGTAGCATATGTGTATCTCAGTTATTTTAAACACACTGTTTGTATTTAAATACTCCATGTATTTTAATAATTTAGTGTGTAATATACATTAAAACTCTCCGAAAATTTTGGAGAACAGACAGAAGAGGAGAAAATAACCAAAGAGATGCAAACATACTATAAGTGCAAAGACAGTCTTGTCTCTGAATGTTTTCCTACTGCCTTCTTACAGATATTTGGATTTTAGAATAAAGTTTTTATAGCCTTTCCTTCCTAAGTTACTGATTCCTTGTGAAATATCTGTAAAAACCCATGAAATATCACCTAACACTACAACATTAGAAGAAAATTCCATGAGGTAACATTCTCATCAGACAGCACTGGTAGTGGAATTCTTCCCTTAGAAAAGTCATGTTTCAATGGTGGGTCTCACCTGCAAGTTCAGAATTTCAGCACTAATCATTTCTCCAAACATTCACAGTACCCAACATCATTATATCATTTGATATTTTGCACACAGAGGCTAGAGCAACCAAAATATACAACTTGTTCCTATTTGCATTGTTCCTCATCCATCCCAGCTTGGCTACAGCCATTCCCTGATTTGGTATTTCAAACACCATTCTGACACAAGGCCTATAGTTTCCTCACAGGGGAGTGGAGGGCAGTGCTGATCTCTGCTCTCTGGTGGCAGCAACAGGGACCAAGGGAACTGCGTTGGGGACTGCTGAGTCCCAACCCTTGTGTCTTGTAGTCAGGAACACCACACTTCATTGATAACAAGCATCCACAAGCTCTGCCCTAAGCTCTGAGTAAAATTGAGACATTGTCTACAGAATAGTTATGGGTTTTTTTGATAGCTGAATATTAAAGATCCATGTAAGCCCTGTTCATGGTGCCATGGGAGCGGCCTCTTTCAGGGTTGTGAAGTGCCCTTGGTACTGTGGGCCCTTCTCTTCCTGGGACACCAGGTCCTCCTGCATGAGTGGTCTTTGCTCCAGCCAGCAGTGGCAGGGCTATACCTGCAGCCCTGGGTGGAAGGTCCCACTCCTGCCACCTACTCCAGCTCCCTGTGGGTCTCCTCCATCTACCCAGGAATGGGCACAGTGGGATGGGCATTGAGATCCATCCGCAGGAGTAGAGTGAGGAGTGCTGTGGAGTTCCTCCTCAGTGGGACTTGCAGGGCTACCCCATGGAACGGGGCATGAAGTGGCAGTGCTCTGCAGGGAGACTGCCTGGTGGCTCTCTGCTTTGTACTCTGAGAGCAATGCGATGACACAAGACAGAGAACCATCTGCCTGCACTGAGAAGTGGAGGGCACTCATAAGCCTCCTGCAGAGCCGGCAGGTGAGTTTCTTCCTGGTCCACGGGAGGATGCGGCAGAGGCACAACATGTGCTTGCAGGGAACCATGCAGGTGTCAGGGCCTCCCATCACAGCAGATGGAACATGATTCCTCCTTGTTCATGCCCATCCCACTGCAGTGGGCTGGGAGATGAACAGCTGCTTCCTTGCTGTGCCACTGCAGCAGGTACTTCGCAGTCTAAGGAGGCCATGGTCAGTGGCTGTCCTGTGGCAAGCAGCAGCAGTGTCCAAGACCCTCAGCCACAAACCCTCCTGACCCTACAGCTGGCCCAGCTCATGCTCCCCTCTGGCACAGGGTCAAGCATCAGCTGTGGCCCTGGCAGTTTTCTGAGCCCCAGCACCCACCCCACAGTTACTCCAGGGCCATGTCCCCACACTGCTTACCTCTGGTGCCTCAAACGCAACTCTCGGGGCCCAGTTGCCTGAGCCAGGCAGGACCAGGGAAATGCAGGCAATGCTACGGGGATGGGGGCTGAGAAATCTCCCAGAACCCCACAGCACAACCCAAGGAAGCCTTGCTAGTTTCTCCAAGCCTCACAAATGTGCTCAGGCAGAGACGAGAGTAACCTTGGCTGGGTGAGGCTCTGCTGTGCCACAGTACATGCAGTGGAGGACCGTGAGGTCACAGTCCATTGCCTGGTGACATCACACAGCATTCCTTTGTAACATCAAAACTCTTGCATGGTGTTCAGCCCAAGAAAAGACAGAGAGGGACTCTTCATCAAGAGTACAGCGATAGGACAGGTTAAAGTAGAAAAGCTAGCTAAGTGTGTGGATAATTAGTTTTACATATCTAACAAAGATTGTGTATCCAGTATGAATAGAACACAGAAACTCAGTTTCTTTCCTATAATAATATGGCCATAATTACTAGGCATAACTGCTATTTCTCTATAGCAATATAGCCATAGCATATTCGTTCATTCTTCCCTCATAATGACCATAACAACTAACAATAGCATGAAGCTTAATTTAGCAATTGCTTGGCAAAAAAAAAACAACCAAAACCAAAAACAAACATTTATGGCATACTGGAAGGCAGACTAAAGAACAGTTCACCTTGCCTTAAAACCCACTAATATTTCTATTTCAAGATGGCCCCATTACTTGATGTTTTATATAAGCTTGATGGAGGATGGGATGGGAAAATCAGCAATGCATGAGAGGCTTAATTAAACCGACAGACCTATCCACTTTGTCACCTGGGACTATTACCATAGTGAAATGCTTTTTATAGGCATCAGCAACCTAACAAACACATGCCAGTTATTTGAATTAAAGTGGAAATGCTGTGCCTGAGTGCTTGTGACACCACCCATCCTCTGGGAGTCTCCAGCATGTCAAAGAAGTAAACAGAGAAACAAAAAAGAAAAACTTCATGAAATCAGCAGGAAAAAGCTTACTTGCACTTTCAAAGCAACAGACTACGGGACTATTGAACACCATGCAAATCAGACTACTCCAGAATACTTTCAAATTTTCAGCTCATACTTACAAATCTTTCCATCTTCTAAATTGTTGACAGCATTTAGAAGCAAAGCAACTGTCTTCAGAGTGATGCGTGCAAGTCGTGAAGGAAAATGTCCTCCTGAGACAACAGTCTTAGCACTTCCTCTGAAGGGAGCGAACAGCCAACAGAATAAGGAAGCAAAGCAACACATTTTTTTTCTTTTTAATTCCAGAAGAAACAAAATCCTTTTTCCCTCCCAACACAAAACTACTCTTCAATGATGTTTCCAAAATACTGACTAGAATCTATACACTAAAATACGTATAGAATCTTATTTAAAAGAAGTACTACACTGTCCAGTAATCTTTTCAGCGCTCTGCTGAAAAGACTCATCTCTAGGAAATAAGAATCCAAACAAACAGATGTTTCAATAAAATGTTTAAGTATTTTAGTTGACCTATTTTTAAAAAAGCTGGAAATCAAAAACCATTCAGGGAGTCAATGGTACAGAGTGTAATGTAATGCTTAGGTTCAATGATGACAACTGCAGAGGATATATCCAGAAGAATTAGGTCTTAATGCAGCATGTTCCCTGGAGAAGGGAGAGCCTCTTTTCCCTGAAAAGGCTAAAGCAAGAAGTGCTCAATGCATGTCAATCTGAAACCCAGCTAACAGAAGACAGCTCTTTTGTCAGATGAAGCGAAGCGAAAGGACCTGTACACACAGCACCACTTAGTGGTAAAGAAGAAATAATCACTGACATGAATTTAAAAGTTTTACCAGCCTCTTACTGCAAAATATGGACTAAGGTCTGGCCTGTCTGCTCAGGCCAGGTATGTCAAATATCATTAGCATCTTTTCTGTAAGAAAGCGTATATACCAAGCAAAAAGGTGGCCAAGAGGGCTGAAACTCACACAGCAGAATCAAAGGCTGCTGAGCATCAAATAGATGCACTCACTTGGCAAGCATTTCCAGAATCCTACAGCACTCTTCCACGTGATTTCTGGTGCCACAGCATGAAGCAGAGTTTAAACAAAGGATCCAGCTTTGTGTTGCCTGTATTCCAATTAAGAAATATGCTTGTATTTTATATAGGATTGGGCCATAAATGAATGCAATAAACCGAAAACCAGAAAGCTGACATTGACTGAAACACGGTTTTAAACTGGTTGATGGAATAGAAGAACAGTTCTTACAAACTCATGCATTCACATAACAAAATACAATACTTAACAAAACAAAAGCCTTTATTCTGAGCAAATTAGTATGTCTTTACAAGAAAGTCATGATTTCAACTTACAAAGTCAGCATTAGCAATGCACCTTTCCTGAACAGGAAATCTTCGCTTTTTTATCAAATGTCAACTGCAAGTGTGTAAATAAACAAACAACCAAAAAAAAACCACCCAGACCCCCAAGGCTCTATTTAGATGACATACAACATGTCTTCATAGATGACATCTGTATCAATCTATACTTCGGGTCCTTCTCCTCCAGGAACCAGCTGCAAAAGAATAAGATAATTGTGTTAGCACCATAGAGTTGAGTTATTCAAATTCACACATGACAGTTCTTCCTTTAAAACATTTTAGCAGATACAGACTTCACAGTAGACTTCTCAGAAAAGGAAGTCAGTCACTGAAAGAGGAGTGCATGTCAAAGAGAAGCTCCAAAATACAAAGAATGCTTAACAACATGCACAAAGGAGTTCCTAAATAATATATCGTATATTTTTTGTCCTTGTTATTCATTCCAAGGTGATGAGTCCATCTTGAAACTCTGCAGTTTGTTTTTAAAAGGACAAAGAACATGCCTCCTTTCAAGAAGCATTTCTTCAATTGCTGACTCCTCTCCAGACCATTGCTATGCTGAGTTGTTTTGCTCTTTCTGACTTTTAGTGATAAGCAAAGCCTCTCTATGTATATATATAAGAAGACTGAACCTTTCTACAGACAGTACGAAACAAGCCAGCATAGTATTTCCCTGTAAATAAAGAACTGAAGAGTAAATATAAAAGGAAAAATTAAAGGAAAAAGGTAAACAAAGGTAATGGGAAAAAAAGATCAAAAATCATTTTACTTGTATTTTCTTAATAATGAGCAGCACACTTCCAAAATACAAAGACCTGGGGTGCTTTTGATACAGATTCAGTAATTTTATGGCATAGTTTTCTTGACATAGTAAGATGTACCCTTAAAAGAGGTACAAGATCCCCAGTACAGAAGCACGGTCGGGTTTTGCTGAATATGTGTACTTTAAGGATCACTAGCTCCTGCTTCAAGGGCAGTGTGCCACCAGATCAACTGGATGATAATTATTTTACCCATGCAAGAAGCCAGAACATGCACAATGCATTAAAGATGCAGAACAATAACCAAAGCGAGAAAAGGTTTCGAAATTAAGTCAAGATAGCTTTTACTCAGAAGGGTGAGATAGCAATATGGAGATTACTCCCCATTCACACACAGCAGACAGACTCAAGTCAGCCTTCCTCTTCTCTTGCCACAAAATCATAAACACTCTTATGCAGGAAGTCCAGATTTTGCAGCCGTCTGTGCAGGTAAGCAAACGAAGTACTGCGAGTCTGCTTTTGTGGTAAAGTACCTAAGAAGCTGCAGAATTCACTTAGTGATGGATAACTGCAATATTATTGTTTTAGTACTGATCTACACACATCAGCGAGTGATAAAAAAGAAACGCTTCTGATTTGTTACAGTCCAACAAAGCTCCACCTTATTATTTTTTTTCCAGAGCACTAGGCATCAATGATAATTATTAATAATAGCCAAGTAACTTAACAAGCTTATAAGTATCCAAGCTGCTGCAAACACATCTATACATAATGGATGAAATGCAGATGTATCCCACCCCGGAGACTTACACAGATACTCATGAGTTAGAAGCCATTGTGTCAACCAGACTCTTCCAAAGATTCCCTCACACACCTTATTAAAACCAAAAAAGCATTTACCAAAATAAAATTATGGTCATGCTCATGCTCCTCTTTTCATGCATTTTAAACTGTAAAATATATGAAGTGTAGCAATAAGATCACTTTTCCAGCATCATTCACAAATACATATGCCTTAGAAACTACTTAAGTAGCTCAAGTAGTTGAATTCAATCACAGATTAACAGGTAAAGAAAAGAAACACAAGCAGACTTTTTACAGTGAAGACTTACCATCGTTATGTTATTTCCATTTAGCAAAATCTGGTCTAGTTTTGTGATTCTTCTGCCTTCAGGCGTGATCTCACTGAAGCAATATTAGAAAAAAATACGAGCACATAATCATCAACAATGATTACAGTTTTGATTACAGCACTGATGCAAATCCACATATTATGATGACATTTACTGGAAATAACACTGCAGCATCATCTTGATACGCTGACCCCCTAGGCAGGGAAAGCAGGGAAAGTTACCTGGCAACTAAATAGGTTTGTTGTACTTCTCTGTTCAGCACATAAAAACACAGATTTGCCCTCTAAAACTTGGCAATTTCTTCAGTAACACTGATACTCAAAACAAGTTTCAAATAGCAATGCTGCATGACAAAGTAAAAAGTATTTAATCCTTTAGCCTGACAACTTATTAAATCTTTAACTAGACATTATGGAAATGTAAAAAACAAACAACTGGAAGGTTCAACACAGAACCCATGCAAAATTAAGGTTACAAATTAGGAACTTGGTTCTGAGCATTCACTGAAACAAATCATGCAAAACTACTCTATGACATGGTTGTCCCGAGCAGATCATCCTGTGTAGTTTAGGTCCAGGATATAAACTGCTCAGTTTTTAATTATTTGTGATCGCACAGACCTTATACCACATTCTTTCTCAGGAAACCCAATTTTAAATAGCAATGAGAGGCAAAAATAATACTTACAATTCTGTAACGTCTTCTAACACCATATCTAAAAGTTCAGTTTCAAGGCAAATAAGGCCCAGAATTCTTTTCATAGAATGACTTAGGTTGGAAGGGACCTTAAAGCCCACCCAGTTCCAAACAAAGACCAACCCCCTGCTGTGGGTAGGCTGCCACCCACTAGATCAGCCTGCCATGGGGCCCATCCAGCCTGGCATTGTACACCTCCAGGAATAGAAGCATCCATAGCTTCTCTGGGCAGCCTGTTATCAGAGCCTCACCGCCCTCTCAGTGAAAAACAATTCTTCCTTACATCTAATCTAAATCTCCTCACTTTAATTTAAAGTCATTCCCCTTTATCCCATCATTATCAGACCATGTAAAAAGTCTCTCCTGCTTATAAGCTCTCTTCAAGCACCGGAAGGCCACAACAAGATCTCCCACAAGCCTTCTTTTCTCCAGGCTAAACAAGCCCAGCTCCCTCAGCCTTTCTTCATAGGAGAGGTGCTCCAGCCTTCTGATCATCTTCATGGCCCCCCTCTGCAGCTGCTCCAACAGGTCTGCATCCTTCCTGTGCTGGGGACCCCAAGCCTGGATGCAGTACTCCAGATGTGGCCTCACAAGGGCAGAATAGAGATGGGCAATTTATTTCTATTTTACACTAGGCTATGATTTTAGCTGTCAAAAAAAAAAAAAAAAAAAAAAAAAAAAAAAAGAAAAGAAAAAAAAACACAAACAAAAAACTGATATCAAACAGCTTAATATACTTAACAATAAACAAACTGAGTCTCCCCTTGAAGTTAATGGCCACAGATAACATCCACTAAAGGATACTGACAAAGTCATCAAATCCTAGTAGCGTTCCAACAATTTCTTTATCGCTCTTCATCACGATATGAATGCGAGAACCTATACATTTGTCCACAAGCTCTGTAGATTTAAAAACAACAACAAAAAAAGCGCATTAGTGTATTTGCAGGAAACCAATCGACTCAGAGGTGCCCTCTGAGGGGGCCGAGGCACACTACGACGCGCCAGCTCCCATCATCTCCAACGGACCGGGAGCAACGGCTCCCTCACAGCAACGCTACGCCCGGAGCACGTATTTCCTCAACGCGGGGAGGGGGGAAATAATTTTGTTTCTCACTTATAGATCCCGACTTAGCCCCTTTTACGGCCTCTCCCACCCCGGTCACAGCCCTCCTCCCTCCCCGCCCGAGCCCGCGCGAAATCCCGCCGGCAACGCTACCCACCGAGCGGCAGGAGCTGTGAGGGGTTAGTGCTCGCGTTGGCCGCCATATTGCCGCCAGACCTGGCCAATCGCTGCCGTCTCCCGCGGAAGTAGAGGCTGGGGCGGGCGGGACGCAGCCCTGAGTAGCGGCCGGCAGAGCCCTCGTTCTGCCGCCGCCGCTCTCCGCGCGTTCCGGCCTCAGCGGGGCTGTGCTCAACTTTGTTCTTCGGGAGCAATATTCTACGAAGCTGTGCTTTTTCGCCAGCGTGGTAGCGCCGATCCTTGTGTTAGGCAGTCGCCCCAAAATAGTGCACACAGTTCCTCGTGTGTGGAAGGAATGTGGTCACCGAGGTCCATATGTCGCAAAAGGAGCACTTGGGCCTTAATGTGTTTTTTTTTTCTTTTGTTATTTATTAAACTTAATGGGTGTTTTTTTAGATTTTCACATCTGCCTCCTATTTATTTCCATGGAGGAGCGCAATAACACTGCTCAATAGAGCAATTTCCCAGCAACACAGTGTTTTTCAGCATAGTCACCACCATTAGCTGTGCATTTTTGCCAATCAAGAACAAGAACCTGCATGCTTTGCTCATCAAAATCTGCCCCAGTGAAAGTGACCCATGATCACTGTTGTAGTGTTGAAATGGACCACCTGCTGCTCTACTGTGCTGACACGGAATCACAGAATTGTTTGAGTTGGAAGGAGCCCTTACGGGTTATCTAGTCCATCCCCCTTGCAATGAAACAGGGACACCTACAGATAGCTCATGTTGTTCAGAGTCCCATCCAGCCTGATCTTGAATGCCTCTGGAGATGGGGCATCCACCACCTCTCTGGTCAACCTGTCCAGTGCTTCACTATCTTCACTGTAAAAAAAATTTTCCTTGTATCCATTCATAGAATCATAGAATTATAGAATCGCTCAGGTTGGAAAAGACCTCAAAGGTCATCAAGTCCAACCACGACCTAACCGTACTACCCCAACTCTAACAACCCTCCGCTAAATCACGTCCCTGAGCACCACATCCAAGTTTTTAAGCACATCCAGGGATGGTGACTCAACCACCTCCCTGGGGAGCCTATTCCAGTGCTTAACAACCCTTTTTCCTGATATCCAAACTAAACTTACCTGGCACAGCTTAAGGCCATTTCCCTTCGTCCTGTCACCTGTCACCAGTGAGAAGAGACCAACCCCACTCTCGCTGTAAGCACCTTTCAGATATTGGAAGAGAGTAATAAGGTGTCCCCTCAGCCTCCTTTTCCCCAGACTAAACAGCCTCAGTTCCTCCAGTCTCTCCTTGTAGGGCATATTCTCCAAGCCCTTCACAAGCCTTGTTGCCCTTCTTTGGACCTGCTCCAGCACCTCAATGTCCTTTCTGTACTGAGGTGCCCGAACCTGAACGCAGTACTCGAGCTGAGGCCTCCTAAATCTCTCCTCTTTTAGCTTGAAACCATTTCCCCTTGTCCTCTCACAACAGGCCCCTGCTAAAGAGTCTGTCCCCTTCTTTCTTATAGCCCCCCTTTCAATACCAATAGGCCGCTATCAGATCTCCCCAGAGCCTTCTCTTCTCCAGGCTGAACAGACCCATCTGCCAGTGGGTGCCATTTTCTCCACATGGAGGAATGCAGTTCCACACCTTTGTTTCAGATGCCACTTTGTCAGACTGCCCCTCTGCTGCCATCTGTCACATGGCAACAAAATATAATGGAATATTGGCAGGAAGGTTCAACCCCTACTGCCACCAACATCCACCTCTGACGTCATGAGCCAACATAAGAAAACTGGAGGCATTACTTTTAGAGCAGATCTGGTATATGGCTGGGTTTTTATTGATATCTATTAGATATACATTGAGAAAGAAAATTCCAGTAGGAATTTTTTTCTAAGAGCTTCTGTTTGATTGCAGTTCTATCCTTCCTTCCTTTTTCATAAAAACAACCATGTCAGCTGTGAAGAAGGATGCTGTCAATCAGTTTTCCTGGAACAGGCTCACATTGTTCAGTCCAACATTTAACATTTTTATTGCCTTAGTGAGAAAGAAAATTTCAAGCAGTGAAAAAAATCTAATAATCTATTCAGAGAAGCAATAAGCCACCATTATTCAGCAGTATCATGGAGATGCCTCTGGAATGCAAAGCCCATGGCTGTGAGAGCAGTGCTAGTCTGCCCTTTCTTTAATGAACTGAAGATGAGTTCTAAGTACTCCCATTCGTCTTCTCTTGGTTTATCTCATATCTGCAAGAGATAATGGATAGGGTTGGGGGGGTTTTTTGCCTTTTTTTTTTTTTTTTAATTTCGCTAAATGTAATGAATGTAAGTTGTAGAATAAAACGAATAAGAAATCATTCACTTGCCAGTGTTGGATTGTTCCTTGTAGCTTATCTTTTGCTCCCTAACGTATATATAATGGAGCTTCTGTTGAAACTGAGGAACAATACATAATTACATGCTTTATTGTTATAATTTGAGCCGCTGGGTATTGTGTTAGCAATGAGATTTTCTCTGAGCACTATTCTTTTATGGTTCTTTTCAAAAAAAACATTTTCCTCTGATTCCCACAGAGGATCTTAGTGATGATGAGCACAATCTCTGGTAAGTGCTGTTGGTTTAAACAAACTGAACCAAATCACCAAGGTTAATGAGGGAGTGCCATCGGGGGGCAGGCAGATGAAGATCGTTCATTTTTGCCTCTCACTCTAAATTTACACTTGCTCTCAGATAAGCCTGTGAATAATCTCTCTTGGGATATTGTAATAAACATTTAACAGCAGAACAGCGCGAGCAGAAGAAGCACAACTCGATTTTGCTGATTGACTTTCAGCAACCAGCCTGACCTGCATGGATTAGCACCAGATTGGACTCCACCTCGGCCTGCCACAAGCCTGCACGGCCTCCACCGGAGACGAGGCAGGCCGGGGATGCAACTCTCTGCGCTGTCACGGGGCTTTGAGAAGAGTTAAAAAACAGAGGAGCTCTCTCTCTGCCGTCTCTGCCGGCAGCAGTCCGAAGCTGCAGGGGGGGCGAGCTGCCCCGTCTCCGAGAGGTACTATGAAATTTTAATAAAACATCCTTAAATTTTAATAAAACCAAGCACTTTTCCATATAACTTTCCTCCCCCACTCCTGCCTGGCGCATACCGCCGAGAGTGGAGAAGGCCGGGAGGGGCGGGCCGGGACACAACGCGGCTGGGGGCAGGGCAGGGCGAGGGCGGAGGGCGGCCTTGCCCCGCCTCCCACCGCCGGGCTCTGCGGAAGCGCAGTCGGTTGGGGTCCGTCCCTTCGGCCTTCGGCACCAGGAGGCGGAGCGAGAGCCCGGTCTGGGTGGTATCCTCCGGAGCGGCCATCGCCGGGCTTCCATGGAGAAGCGGGGCGCGCCGCCGGCCGCCCCTTCGCGGGGCCCGGTGTTGCACATCGTGGTGGTGGGCTTCCACCACAAGAAGGGCTGCCAGGTGAGGGGTGCGGGTGCGGGTGCTGGGCCCCGGGAGCGTGCCTCTGGTTCCGGGCTAGGCGCTACCTGCTGCGGGCTGAGGGCCGGCTGCGAGTCCCTTCCTTCGAGCCCCCTCCGTTGCGGGCTGCGGGGTGCCCGGTGTCGGGCAGGAGCGGTTCCGCGCGGGGCTGCGTGGAGGGGACGGGGCCGCCTGACAGCCGTGCACCGCCGGCGCTCGGTGCGTCTCCAGGGCCCTCTGTGTCCTGTGTTTCGTAGGTATTTTGTGCTCTCGTTGCGTTTCCTCCTTTGCTCTCTAAATCTTGGCGAGGCTGTTGCAGGAAGGATTTTTTTGAGACTGCGTGTATAAAATTGCATTTGATCCAATAAAATGACTGGTATTCAAACTCTTTTTCGAGTCTTACGTCAAGAAATACATCTGGCGTTTAAACTTCTGCAGCCATTGCACGTTCTGTGACTGGGCAGTATCTAGAAACCCGAGGAAATTGTGTTCTCTGCTTTGGAAGGCAGTGCTTTGGTCAGGAAAGCAAATAGTTTTCAAATGATGAATAACTTCTCATCACATGATTGCTAGTTTGTTTTTAAACGTTGTGAATCTCCAGGGTAATTTTGAATGCTTGGTCTTTCCATCCCTAAAGTGAAAGAAAACCTTAGGAGTCAGATTTTGTTACAGCTTATCTACAAACATAGCTGTTCTATTATCGCAGCAGATAGCTGTAATGTTGGGCTCAACCTGCAATGAGTCTGCAGGACTAGCAGCCTTTCTTTAAGCAGATAGCTTATGGAGTGGCAGCCAGCGTAGTTTTAATGACCAAACCCAAATTTAGCATTTTGAGCTTATAATTTACATTAAGGAATGTTAAATTTAATCTATTTTTTTAATATATGTTAATTATTTTTATTTCCATTTCCTCCTCCTTTCTTTTCTCTCCTTACCTACTGAAAGATCCCATTTCAGTGACTCAGTGGGGCTGGCTACTCTCTAGAACTTACTTGTGTTTCTCGAAAGGTGGTTTTTGAAGTGGTCCAATATACTTTGGTTGCTGGAGAACTGAAGCAATCCGGTTAAGGGAGCACTGCTACAGTACTGTGCTTCAGCATTTCTAGAAGTTCTTTAGAAAGCGAGAGAAGGCGGACCAGCCTTTGCCATGGAGCTTTCTGTCTGTACAGGCATTCTGAAAACACTATTTTGTGCTGTAGTTGGTATCTGAGAATTTGTCCTGATGTGAACATCACATTTGTATAAGGTACCAAAGAGTTAAGATAATATTTGTTAATACTAAAGGAAATGGAACAAACTTAGGATATTAACATGTAAAACAAATTGCCATACCACGGAGGCTGAAGCTTAGGAGTGGTCATTCATTGTATGTGTTCTTAAATCCATTTTTCCAAGAGATCTGCATGGTTTTATAATGCATCCTTTCTTCTCAAGGCATCCAGCATCTGTTCGTGGGATCAGTTTCTTGATGTAATTAGATCACCTTCGGTTGCAAGGTTTGCAATATTTAGCAAGTTGCTTTCTTGCCAAATACTGCTAAGAGATGAACGTCCATTGAGTGTCTTAGGAAGAACACATATAAAGGTGCCCTTGCCCTCGTTGTTGGCCACTTAGAAAAAACATAGTTTGGAGACAAAAGTGGATGTGGCTTTCGTTATATCTGAGCTTATACTGCTTGTGATATTATGCTGGTTGGATACAATAGCAAACCAAAAATTATAAATAATATTGAATTTTACCTTGATGCCAGTAATATGGTTTTAGAAGTGATTTTTCAAGTGTTGTCAAAAAATGGATGGGAAGACCTTCAAACCAGTTTTCTATTTTTCTATCTTGAGACATTAATTAGAGAACTTGCAGAGGAAGATAGTTCGGGAGGGAGAAGAAGTAGCAGCGTCACCAGAGTAAGAGCTGCAGGAATATAAATACATTTTTTAGAGCCACAAACAGCCTGGCTTTGTAAAGGAAAGCCAACTACAGCAGTCTTCAGACACATAAATATAAAAGGAACTGGATGAGGGAAGTCAGTAAGCAGAAAGGGAGGCTTATTTCTTTGAATCGTATGCAGATTATCTTAAACAAATCCTTTGTCGTCTTTTTCAGTGAAAGTCAAGCATGAAAATAAAGATGGGATGGGGAGGCAAAGACTTAAGTTCCATTGGCTTGATTAAAGAATTTGGATAGCTTGTTTCATGGATGAATTCTTCCTAAATTCTGAAACTGGAGCCTTAAGAACAAGACTTGTAAATGTGTTCTACCTCTGACTAAACAGATTTGTTACTGAAATACACAGAATGGATCCTAAAAGAACTGGAGACAGGGAGATGCACAGCCACAGCCTAATGAGCTTCATCAGTAGCGTGCAAGGCTCTAGAGAATTTGTGAAGGAAAGAATTTAATTAACAATATGAAAATAAGTAGAGTGAGGCCTATGTGGATTCGCTAAAGATAGCTCATGCCTGACTGACCTGCATCTTTTATAAGAATTAATGATTGATATAATTTTTCTGTAAAAGAAATATAGTAGCTCTGCTCTGCCTTGAGTTTGATAATGTATCTCACAGTACAACAAAATAAATTTTTTTTGAAGTTGGAGATGTTGGAGGATTAGTACAAGAGCTAGAACTCGGGTAAGGATCAGTATGAAGAAGATAAAGCAACAACAGATTTGTGTCAGAAGGGGAAGTGCTGATCTGAGAGATGCTTGCAAGTGGTGTTTCTCAAGACTGACTTGGGGTGTTGTGAGTGGCTTATGGCAGCACGTACACAGTCAAATCTAACACTGATTACCAAACTTGGGGAGTCGTTGGTACAAAGGAAGACTGGGATGTCGTGCAATGACTGGATAACAACGAATACTGCGATGGTGGAAATGGGATGCATGATGAAGTCATGTAATGGGAATGAATAATAATGATGAATGCTTAGGAGTTAACATTGGAAGACCTCTGGAAGAGGGGAAAAAGACTGCATGTGATCTAGGATAAGCCACGAAAGTGGAGTGATTTAGAGGAAAGGGGGCAACAAATGTTTTCCTATAACATAATAATAACGTATTAGTATATTTCTCATTGTATAAACATTCTGATCCAGCTTTTATAAGAATGGATTCAGATGATCTCTGCCACTTCCAGAAATGGAAGCGATAGTCCTTGGACGGTCTGTTTTAGAGAAGGCTTAGAAGAGGCTAGGTAGGCTAATGAAGTCAGTTTTGAGGTTGTAGTCAGATAAATGCTTTCAGTGACTTCAGTGAGTACGTGAGTATTGTACCCTTTTTCTCTCTGCCACCTTTCCACTGCTTCAAAGGAGAACCAGTTCTGTGGTGAACTGAAATGGGGAACTGAGGTGATGAAAAAATAAGCTTTGTTTTGGTAGGTTGGTTTTCTGCTAGGCAGTTCACTGATTCTGTTCAGAGTTCATCTGCAGAAGACAGCTATGCTGATGATCTGAGACTTCTCTTTTGATTACGTTTGCTAATGGTATTTGAAGTACTCATTGAACCACTGCATACACGTGATTGTATTCCAAGGGAATGTCAGAAAGTGAAAAATAAGGAGAAAAAATAACTATTTAATCTAAAAGACAGTGCTGGCACAAGAACAAATGGATGTGAACTGGGCCAGCTATAGACTGGATATGATAAATGAATTATAGAAAAGCAAAGTTATAATGCATCTTTCAAATGAGAGTAATACAGACTGAACTTAGTGAATTTAAAAATGAGAGATCGTATAGCCTGTAATAATAGCAATTAAACTTGTGGTGTTTGGGGTTTTTTTTGTGTTGTTGGTTTGTTGGTTTTTTTTTTTCCCTGGGAAGACTCCTTTCAGTTCTTTGTTTCCACCTGTGTTCTCTCTAGTGCTACCAAGAAATGCATACAGAGTTAGGTATTTTGACAGATTACTTGATCATGGGCATCTTCATCACCTGACTTCTTCAGAAACTATCTCTTGGAAGGAAGGGGGTAGTGATATAAACATTGTGTAAAGTTGATACGTATATAGAGATGTGTAACTTGAAAACGAGCTCTGACATTGTGGTCTCTGCTGTTGGTAACAAGTAACTAGGTTCTTATGCATTCTTAGGCAAGTATTGTTCTGGTTAGGTTTTGACTGTCTGAAGTGCACAGCTATTCCTGTTGTTTAACTTGCAGGTTAAACTTGTCTAGTGCTTACCTATGCAACAAAACATTTTGTATGATTTGGAAACTTATTAGAACATCTTGCATAAGGTTGAAAAAAGCCTGGATACATTTGTTTTAAAAAAGAATAAAATCCAAGGAATTTGTCCATTGCCATGTGCCCCTTGATTCATAGTGTGAACACGATGTTCTTTCTGTATGCCCCTTTCAAGGACACAATGATATACTGTGGGTCTGACTTCCCTTTGAAGTACGGTTATGTAAGAAAACTGAGGTTTACCATACATACCTCTAGTCCTGTGTGATTGTTAAACCTGGAGTTGCTTCTCACTGTGAAGATGGCTTTGTGCTGTGTAAAAGTTATGTATTGCACTTTTAAGGTTTAAAAAAAGATCTGTTTTAAGAAGTTTTCCTCAGCAAAGTATTGAGTGAGCTTTTGGAGAAGCTGTGTGCTTTTGTTTGTTTTTGCTAGCAAGTCCCGTGTCAACGTTTTACGGGCTGGTTCGGCCCGATTCCGTGACTAGTGGGGCGGAGAGATTTCACAAAATCCGCGCCTCTGGAAAAGGGAAATAGGGGACCCCAAAATAATTAAAAACAGTGGCACGATCTGAGGAGGAACAAACTAATTTACTAAATATAGTATTGGAATACAAGATAACACACTATAATACAATATAATTAGAATTGAAGCTAATAAATCAAATATGATGAGAGAGATTGTCCGAAAGCTGGGTAGGCCTCACCATAACGCTGAGGTGAGATGCGCAGTCCAGTCGAGCAGGGAGGGAGTCTGACGAAAAGAGCCCGGTCAGATGACCTACCAAGGCCTGATATCTGTTCCCCCGAGCAGAAACAATAACACCACAGCGAACAGGCTTCTGGGGAACGTAGTTCTTCTCTCTTCTGGGACAGGTACCTGGAACACTTCAACTCCCAGTGTACTACATGATGTTATGATGTGGAATACCGATAACCAAAAATCATAAAACCATGACATCCCTAAATCCCTCATTTGGTCCTATTAGCTATTGAGTTATACTGTGGTACCAGGGAAATATTCCAAAAGTGCTGTTTGCTCATCGTTTTGCCAAAAGGAAGATGGAGTTACGGCGGTGTGCATATAGAATGGGAGGAGAAGCTTCGCTGTAATGTTGATCCTTATAGTATTTGACATGCTCTCATCCAGCGTATTAAAGAAGGGAATGATAATTTGCTTGAAGCATGCATTATGATGAGTTTCTTCCCTTTGTAAGTACAGGCTGACTTGTTACGGGAACCCTTGTCAGTACTTGTTTAAATAAAAGCAGGAATCTTGAAATGTGCAGAGATCTTGTGTAGTATTCAGTCGTGACTTTCATTCATCTGAAATGAAATGACTAGCATATTTAAAAAGTAGTCCAAAGAAGTTGTTTTACTGATACCTGTTCGGTATTGGTAAGAGTAGTTGCATCTAGAAATGAATAGCAGACACATCCATTCATTGCATGTAGTTGCTCACTGTCATTACAAATAGAAAACGTTGCATTTTGATTTGATAGTAATTTCTACAGGCTTCTTGAGTTATACAGGATGCAAATGAATTGAGCCCTGTGGAGGAAAACTTTGCTTAATTGGCACAGATACCAGATACCAGGTCATCGTGATCCCGCAAAAAGGTGCTATCTATATTTCTTTCCTTCTTAGCCTTTTATGCCTTAATAGCAGTTCGTTCTTGATTAGATTGGTTTGTTTAGTTTACTACTTAAATCATACAGGAAAAATGAGGAAATTATCTGAAGATCCAATAAAAATGAGTGAAATGCTATATATATTTTTGCAAGCAAACAAATCTAGAGCCAGAAATTGCAAAATTAGTACCAATTAAGAAAAAAAGATTAAATTCCTCAATTGTCTGCTCAGATCATCTTCACTTCTCAGCTCCTTACTATACTGTATGTATCCTTCATGTGTGGTATAGTTCCTAGTTATAAGAGCACAGAGCAAGCAAGATGTCTCAAGATGATTTATAGAAAAAGCCATACAGACAAAAGTGGTTTCACAGTATTTTATTATTGGCCTCTTACTGTCTCAGCTGTAATAGCTCTAGCCCGCAGTAAAGTAGGACTCTGTAGACCTTCCAGTAGAGGGTTTGCCACTGACATAAACCTGGAAGACATGACACTACATTCCTTAGCTAATTAAGAATGGTCTGAATAGTTCTCTGATTAAAAAAAAAAAGTCTAAATGGCCTATGAAATTCAAGTGTAAACAGGGGTAAAAGTGGAGAAACGAGTTGAGAGGGAGAGAAATCCTTAAAATTGATCATAAAAGCATTTGAGCATAAACTGATTATTCTAGAGAGCCAGAGAGAAACAGTGTAATCGGTTTCAGAGCATCTGTAGCTCCTTGGTTCATTAGCTGCTGCCGCAGGGTACCGGTCCACATCGCTGGCTCTTGGTTAGCTCTGGTGATTTCCTACTTCAGTGTAGGATTGTAAGACTTAGATTTCAGGACTGTTCATGCCATTTTTTTATGCAGTTGGTACTGAGTTCCTTGGTAGTTTTCAGGAGTTGAAGTGATGGCTATTGATTCGATAGGAAATAAAGGGAAAGGACACTGTCATTACAGTGAGAGATTGATTTGCTTGATTTGCCTTTACATGTCTTTAATTTTTTGAAAGCAACACAGTGTAAAAAATTCTTATTTACCGTATGATAGAAGTCTTCTGCAAAAATCCAATTTGAACAGAACTTGACTGAAATTGGTGCATGTTGTGTTGAAGAACATCTGTAGAGTTGGGTGATTGCTTTGTAGAGAGAAGCGAGGTGTAATTCTCCACTGAACTCCTGTGTGCTAGGCAGTTTGTTTGAGCTCTCTGCATCTTAAGTTTTCTTTATGTAAGGCAAGGCAGGGAGATAAGGCTGACGATGCGGGAAGGCTTAAAATATGCTAGTACTGTAACAGCATGATTCATTTTGATGGTAAAGTTAAAATGAAAACTGGTTCTTTTTAAAAGGAGAAGAAGAAAAAATGATTTCAGCAAAGCTGGAAGAACTTAAAGGAAGGAGTTGCACAGAAGTCACTGTTAGCCCACTGACTTGTGTTTGAAAAGTTTTGAGGTCCTTCTACTACTGCACTACCTAATCTGGCGTAAGAAACCTGATCCTCTATTTCTGCTACAAGGCCATGAACTTGTTAAATGTGTGTAAACTTGGTCTCCACCTGTAGTGAAGCTTGTAGGCTCCACTGTCACCAGTTACGGCCTATAATCTAGCTTCTCATTTATGAAGCAGTAGGACAAAACCAGGCTTTTCTGCACGCAGTGTCCTGAGCAGTTCTGCGTGTCACATCTGTCCTTGTGCAACGAGTGAGTGTGGCCTAGAGTATACTCTGGAAAGCTTGAATATGTTCCAAATTGCCCTTTATTTACCTAAACATACAAATGTCTGATTGTACTGTAGAGAATTACCATGTGTGTCTTGGACTGATCATGCTACCGGTCACTTTTGTTTGCTCGGGCTCTCTGTTCTGTGAAATCAGTGGGTCAGCATAAGCTGCCATTTTCTATACACCGTGGAGAATGGCTTCTTAATGTCACTTAGTGGTGGACTACTGCAAATACAGAAATGCATATTCTCTTGGAATCCCAATGTTTGTCTGAAAGACCTTTGAAATACTTTTGATTATTTTAACATCTATGTTAAAACATACATATATGTATGTTCTCATCCTGTAATTTGAGAGCTTCAAATACTTTAGCTGTGGAAGGTAATGCTTATTGTGATCTGTAGAAATCAGCATGTGCAGTGGCCTGAGCAATCAGTGCATGTGGCCTGTTTATACTTATGTCTAGAGAGCATATGAGAGGTCAGGAGAATATCATCAGAATTTTTGTCATGTTATATTTGAAGTCATTTGCAGAATGAGGAGCTGTCTAAGGAAAGAGCAAGTTAAGCCTGCTGTTTCTGTGAACTGGAACACTGCTTGTGCTTCCAGGTTTTTGTATCCTTACTTATAGCACTCGATTCCAAGAGAGAATTACCAACCTCTAAAATAGCTTGTGCCTCTATTAGATTTGCTTAACACTGTCATAACATGTAAGTGCTGCGTGTGCCTTATCTTCTTCAAGTTCTTGTGTTCTTTTGGGGGGAGTGCAGTGAGCACTACAGTGCAATAGGTGATCTTCTGCAGTGGTTAAATAAGGGCCTTTTACAGGAACAACAACAACAGTACCTTGAAAAGGAGATACACTGAAAGCTAGTTGAAGGGTTTTGTTCCTGGCTCTGCTGTTGATAGCCTGTAAACATGAGCACAACTCCTTTGTTTCTGTTCCCTGCTTGTAATAGGAACATTTTAAGTGTTTAAGGGAGCATTATGAACATAAAATCTTTTAATGATGTTAATAGTAACAGCAAATATCAAAAATTAGCCTATAATGTGTTGAGCACTAAGTGGAAATACAAAGATTAGCTTATGCTCGGCAGGTAGAAATTCTGACATAAGCCTTTTAGCTTTATTAGAAAGGCTACTCAAATTAGCGTGGGATGCTAATGGTTTTAAATTTACAATGCATTGCAAAGTACACGGTGTAGTTAGTATCCGACACTTACTTCTGTAAACCATACCACAGATTCTAATCTCTTCTGTAGAATTAATGGTGGGACTCTTTGCATGTCTTTGTAACCCATTTATGTAGCATTTTGTATTTGTTGTTCAAGGAAGGTTCCCAAATGTGATGTAATTGTTTGTGTTGTTTCTTTGTTAAGATTTTCAGGTTTTAAAGAGAGCTGTGTTTTGAGTTATTACCATACAGGAAATAAAATATTTCTTTGGAGGGCTCCATACTGAGCGTTTTCTCCATAGTTGCCCTGATATGAGTTGAGAAGTTTCCTAAATACCATTTGTTAGTTACTTAACACCATCCATTGTCATTTCCTTTAGCTTTCATCTTGTTAACTGTCTGTTCTCTGTACATGTCATGACATCCCTCCTGGTCGCTATGTAAGTAGCACTCTGTACCTGGAATCTTGACTTCTCTCTTCAATAAATGAACTAATACTGAAATGGTAAAAGCCATATTTCTGTACTTCTGTTGCACCTTTTAACTGCCTAATTCAGAATGTTTTCCAGTGCTGATAATATGGCCTCTTGCTGCTTTTTACAAAGTTGGCAATCTGATTTACATGCGGATACAATAGTTTCCTGTCCTAGTACTGCCTTGTTTCATGGTTTGTGTCTAATTATGTTAATCCATCCCACCATTCGTATGCGGTGCCGAAGTATTACATCTAGGCAGGCACCTTGCTTCTGAAAGCTTGCTGTCCCGTGTATACAGAAATATCAGAGCAAGTTCCTTACCTGCTGTAACATGCAGGATATGGGGCTGCCTGCTTCATTAGTGCTCCCTAGAGCAGAGCATGTTATCTGGTTCATGATGCTATTGTGTTGTGCTACTTGTGCTTAGTAGAGAGCTGAGTTTGTCCGTGCTCAGGGTTAAACCAAATGCTACTACTTTGTAAGAAAGGAGCATGTTAACTGAGAGCTGTTATGGGACCCTCAGACATCCTATGATAAGGAACCCAAATGCTCACTGGCTTATAAGACAAGGTGATCGCTCACTTTGACTACATCAGTTCAGCAACATGTGCTTTACAGATTAGACATGATGGCTGCTTCTAAACTGAAGAGGAAATATGCTTTTAGGGCATACCCACTGTTCTAGTCCTCAATTTTCCTAGAAATGAGGAGCTGACTTAACATCTTAACATTAGGAGTGAGGGGAGGCCTCATAGCGGCTGCAGCTCCTCACAGGGAGCGGGGGAGGGCGCAGCGCTGAGCTCTGCTCTCTGTGGCAGCGGCAGGGCCCTAGGGAACAGTACGGAGCTGTGTCAGGGGAGGGGCAGGTTGGGGGTTAGGAACAGGTTCTGCACCAGAGGACAGTGGGCATTGGAACAGGCTCCCCAGGGCAGTGGTCACAGCCCCAGGCTTCTGGAGGTCAAGGCGCATTTGGACATTGCTCTCAGACATAGTGTTTGAGTTTTGGGTGGTCCTATGTGGAGCCAGGAATTGGACTTGGTAATCCTTGTGGGTCCCTCCCATCTGAGGATATCCTGTGATTCAGTTGTGATCTGCTAGCTCCTTGCCAGCACGTGTGGTCTCCCTCCTGCTGGAAACCAGGGCGTTCAGCTGGAGGGAAGGATGCACATCTGTATCTTGTAAGATGAGTTCCAGGTGTGGGCTGGGAGAGAGGAAATGCCACCAGTCTCTGTAGCTGGATATATTCTTTACTAGTCCATGGGTGCAGCAGGTTACGTGGGTGGAACACTGGCTATTGTGGATCCTGCCTTACAGCAGCTGCTGCGTTGGGCAGAGGTAGCTTAGGAACGAAGCTGAGGGTTACCCTGTTTCAGTAAGGGAGCTGCCTAGCACAGAGTTCCCTAGCATACCTAGACTGGAATTGCTGCAGTAATATTGTGCTCCTCTTCTGAGAAGTGTGTGAGTACTAAGGTTTCAGTTTAAAAATTTTACTAACCTAGAGTTTTTTCAGAGCAAATGTGGATGGTTATGTTGTGCATCTGTAGCAATCCAAATGGTGTCTTAGAGCTTGTGTAAGTGATTGCTTTAGAGCTCTGATGATAGGGCCATGTGGGCAAGTTTCAAGAACTGGAAGGATAGAAAATGCAATGCCCTACAGCTTTCTAATATATTATTTTCTCTCCACCATTTGTGTGCATGTAATATATATACGGACATATGAATATATGAATGTTAATATATGAAAGTATATATTAAAAAAACCTTTTGTTAGAGGTCATTATATTGCACTGTAGGCATTATTGATTTACAGTTAGGCTCTTCCATCTGTAGATCCTGATCTGTTGTTTCTGTCATGTTTATGGGAAAAGTTTGTCATATAAATCTGATTTAATGAAAGATGAACAGTATGCCTAGTTTCATTTGGCTGCATGCTGCAGTTGTCTCAGTGATTTAGATAAAATCATTGGTGCACCGGTTTTCTCTGCACGTGTCTATGCTTGGTCTAAGGTATCAAGAAAAAACCTTCAAAGATCCCAGCTTCGAGTGAGGAACAAATACTGGTTTATTTGAAATGAGAGGTCAATTTTCATGTGTGATTTTAATTTGCAGGGTTTTGAGAGGGAGGGGGGAGTCATTCCTGCTTAGCAGTATCCTCAGAATTTAATATCCTATTTTTCTTATTCCTCTTTTCCTTATTGAGTGAGATTGGAAGAGCTGATATCATCAATATAGATTGAAATGATTTATGAAGGAAAAAGTTCTAAATAGGAATGCAGCGAGTGTTTTTACCAGTTTTCTTCTCTTCACGTGAAGCAATTGTTTTACCTATTGATGTGATACAAGCAATCAAGAGATCATTAATTTATTCCTAGACTGGAGTGGGTTCACTCACTGTAATTTAAGTTCAGCAACTCACTAAGAGTATTCTTGTGTTTTAAATAATACTGTCTTTTTAAATATTTCAGATTTTTTAAGAGATTGTCATGGTTTTATGATTTTTTGTTATCAGTATTCTACATCATAACATCATGTAGTGCACTGGGAGTTAAAGTGTTCTGGGTACCTGTCCCTGAAGAGAAGATCTACGTTCCCCAGAAGATTGTTTGCTGTGCTGTTATCATTTCTGCTCAGGGGGAACAGATATAAGGCCTTGGAAGGTCATCTGAATGGCTCTTCTTCATCAGGCTCTCTTCCCTGCTGCTCAACGCAGAATCACAGAATCATAGGGGTTGGAAGGGACCTCCAGAGATCATCGAGTCCAACCGCTTGCCAAAGCAGGTTCCCTACACCAGGTCGCACAGGTGAGCATCCAGGCGGGTCTTGAATATCTCCAGAGAAGGAGATTCCACAACCTCCCTGAGCAGCCTGTTCCAGTGCTCTGTCACCTCACCGTAAAGAAGTTCTTGCGTACATTGGTGCGGAACTTCCTATGCTCAGTTTCTGGCCGTTTCCCCTTGTCCTGTCTCCACACGCTGCTGAAAAGAGTCTGGACAGGACGGCGCATCTCACCTCAGAGTTATGGTGAGGCCTATCCAGCTTTCAGACAAACTTTCTCTCTCGTTATATTTGATTTAGTAGTTTCAATTCTAATTATATTGTATTATAGTGTGTTATCTTACATTCCGATACCGTATTTAGTAAATTAGTTTGTTTCTCCTCAGATCATTGCCACTGTTTTTAATTATTTTGGGGTCCCCTGTTTCCCTTTTCTGGAGGCGCGGATTTTGTGAAATCCCTCCGCCCCGCTAGTCACGGAACCGGGCTGAACCAGCCTGTAAACCGTCGACAGAGATCTAAACTTAAATCCTTGTTGAGTTAATGGAAAAACTTATTAGGGATCAGGGTTTTTTTTAATTATTATTATTTGTATTCTGAAGAGAGATCTTTCAAAATATTTGAAGAGGATGTACACTGAGTAGGAAGAGTTAACTTGTAAATGAGTTAGTTCGAATATGTGACTGTAAGTGGAGTGGGGAGTATGGGAAGTGTGTAATTTATAGTGACTCACCAGCATGCTGACTTACTGCTGGTTAATGTTCACTGAAGATTTTACTCTTGCTGTGATTGCTGTCACTTAGCAACACTTTGTATATAAGGAAAACAACCTGCCCTAAATAAAAAGCTTGTTGAATATCAGTGAAGACTACCTGTCCATCTATCACATTCAAACATTAGACATGCGCATACCTTTTGGAAATACCCCTTTTTATCCAAGTCTTTTTGGCCTTTCTTCTGATTGTGTACTTGTAATCTAGTAGGAGATGATATCAGTGCATTTGTTCAAAGAAAATCTATCATCTTCGTTCCTAGAAGTAAGAACTGAAGTATGTTTTTCTTTATTCACACTCACCATTTCTTACTGCAGGTTAGTGAACATCTAGCGAATTTATTCTGGCTAGGAAATCTCTTAAAAGAGGAGGAATCGAAAGAGTTTGCTGGGACTCTCTTTATTCTTCAAAGAAGAAAGGACTGCTTATCAGTAGGTGCTTTGCTTCTGAACTGCTGGATGCAATACGAACTGCTTAACAAAAGGTCTGTTAACGTAGCAGAATTACAGAAAGATAGAAATGTCAGTTCCAGAATCATGGTGGTTGTTTAGTTTAGGGTTGGGTTTATTTGCATTTTATTTTAATTTGATAATCCACAGGAGCTGAAATACTTTGTGCAGTGAAGTCCACATTTATTTCTCCACTCGATCATGTTACAGTATTCTGTATTGATTTCAGTTCTAAAATCCATCAGTAGCACAATGCATACAGAAGAGGACAATTGGAACAGGCAGAAAACATTGCTATCAAAACCATTTGACAGTTATAATCAATATTTCCAGCTATAATGAAGATCCCTGATGCCTGAAAGAGTAAGAAATGAGTGGAGACTCTGGATCATTTTTTTTTTTTATAGCTTCTGGTGAAGTCTCTGGGGAGTTCAGTTTTGAATAAGAATTTCACTTTGTTGAGGAGACCTCTTAAATTCATTTGGAGGGATAAAAACTGTAAGGTCTGCTCAGGCGTTTAACTCAGAATACTTGTATGTATTTGTTCCTGTTGAATGCAGAGCTTTGCTACAAAGACTTTCTCTTATTTGCAGATGATTTTTGTAATGCATGTATGTTTTAGCAAAGAACAAGGAAATTGAAGCACCTGTTTATGCGGGCACGTGCAGCCGGAGAAAATAATTTTGCTAAGACTGTTGTTCAAAAATTCAGAAGTGATGTAACTGAGATTCTCTCTACCCCATTTACTTCATATTTTTTACATGTGCAATTTTCATTTCCAAGTTTTTCCAAGAATTATGGTTTGTTTTATGTGAGGATCTTTGTATTTTTTGCTGTTCTCTGAAACTGTTCAATATTTTATAACACTTTGGTTTTGAAATCATGTTGTTATTTGCAAAACATTCCTAACTGCAGCTTATGCTGTTGTGCAAATTGCTCTGTAGAAGTCAAGCAGGATGCCTAGAAGATAGGAACAGTTAGGGTGATTTTCATCTGCAAATTAGGCTTCTGAGCCTGAGCTAGCACTCTTTGGAGATGATAGAAAGAAACAGATTGGATGAATCATCCACTGCAGGTGTCTGTTTTCTCTGCTGTAGAATGCTTAGGAAAACTGGCTTGGAGTTCTGGCTTTTTGATAAGTAGTTGGATGACATGATTCCCACCTGCGGTGACTACTTGAGGAAGAGTTCAACTTAACTGCTTTGAAATGAAATTGCTGGGAACTCTGAAGTTGGAGGCAGGTTTAGAAGGAAGTTCTCCAGGGCATTGCATGCTGTCTTTGCTGTTGAATTGTCCTTTTTCTTCCTACAGCTGACAGAGGCAGTACTTCCCCAGGCTGCAGTCTATTAAGCTACACAAATGGAATTCCTCCTAAGGAACTTGAGAGTTCCCTACATGGATCGTTTTGGGAAAAGAGAGGGGTATTACTACATGTAAATCAGATGTATCATAACATCTATGTATAAAATAGATTATGTGCACTTAAGCAATCTTAATTCTACTTTGCCTTGTGATCTTATCTCACCTATATATGTTACTGCAGAAATCCCTGTATTAAGATGCCTACCTTTGAAAGAAACAGGCTGATATGAAACAAGATTATCAGTGGTGTCATTAATACGTGTTGAGTTTGTTGAATTTGGAACTGTTGGAACCTGTAGAAATCCCTGTTGTTTGAGGTATGTGATAGCACTTGAGCTATTATGAGCTAGAACCATGAATATTAAGTAGTTTTTCAGCAAACTTCACCTTATGAGAACAGGAGCCAGGTGGCATCAGTTGTGAAAAGAGTGACACCATGTGTTAAGGTGAAGAATTTCACTTCTTATTTTATTTCCTATTTCTTTGATACTTTCATCTTTCATAGTATTGTTATTTTATGATCCTTCTAACGTTAAGGCTTTGCATACTTGTTTTGTCATGCTTTTGGTTTCCTACAAGTTACAAATTTCCATTTATACATTCTACAACTGACTGGGTTTTAGCCAAGTGTCTTGCAAGAGAAGATGTAATATGCTGCAGCAGTTTCTTCTACTGATAAACTTGTGCCTAGATTTTTGTTCAGTAATTTAAGATACGTATGTCTGGAAATAAAGACTTGTTGAAAGTGGCTGGAAGCTCAGAAGTCCGTAGGAAAACAAACCAAAAAAAGGATGATAGTGTGAAGACTAGTTTTGAGGAGCCATGGTAGACAGAAATAGTAATAGTGCAAGAAATAGAGAGGTTGCCGCTGATACTAGGAAAAAGAGGTAAAAGGCAAAGAAATGAAATTGAAAGGCAGGATTTCTTGAAAAAGAAAAGGAGGCATTTCTGATAGATGTGGAAAACTTGCTCCATCATTGAGATCACGGACATAAAAAAAAAAAAAAATCTTTAAAAACAGTATTTTGCTGTCGGTGTATTATTCAGTATCCACTAGGGTGAAATACAGGCTTGCATGTCATAGAGCATTAGCTCATCATGAGGACTCGAGACGATGAAAAGCCAAATCTGATTTCAGGATGTGCCCCAGCAATGACCCCTGCTGATACTGCAGGGGCAGCGATGTGCTGCTTGCTATGTGCATACAGGGAAGAAGGTGACAGCCTCTTCTTAACATCTGTTTTGTGTATCTCTTGAGGAAACGATATTAGGCTGGGTAGAAGCGCTGTAGAAGTCAAATCTGCCTAGGGCCTGCCATCAGACTGCATATGAGCCCATCCGTTGGTGCTTTGAAGAGAGAAGGAATGCTAGTAGGAAGAAAAACTTTCTTCCATGCCATTGCTAAAGAAAGGCAGGCTCAATTACAGAAGCTTGCTTGTTTGCTAATCTGTTCTCCCTTTGCTTCCTCTTTGTTTCTTTGTTTGTTTAGGTTGAATTCTCCTACCCTCCCCTGATGCCTGGAGAAGGACATGACAGCCACAGTTTACCAGAGGAATGGAAATATTTGCCATTTCTTGCCTTACCAGATGGTGCTCACAACTACCAGGAAGGTAAGAAACTGGAGAGGAAGTTGCATGTGTTGAGGCCTCCTACAGGCTTCTACTGTAACTGAAACAAAAACTCTAATATCTGAACAGTTGATCAGCTCTTTGCTATTAGATTTCTTGTACTTCTTGGTTAAGCTGCAGAATAATTCATACAGAACTTCAGAGATTGAAATGAAAATAGATCATAAAGGTGTATGTCCTGCATGAAGAAATCGGGTGTCAAAAATTCACTTTAAAGGTTACATTGTTCTAATGCAAAAGAAGACAGCCAGCTTTCTTCCAGCCATTATCTGAGGCATGAATTAACTCTTGAGTAATACCTAATCCAGTTTTGAGGTAAGGAAAAAATGAAGCTTTACAACCAAGTTTTGTACTGTAATGATGTACTCGTATATATATATGGTTCTTCCACTAACTTCTCTTGATTCTACAAGTCATTCTGTGTCTGTAGAATGACATTTTGAAAAGTACCAAATGTAAAAGGCAGGACCTTCAGTGTATTTGCCAGCAGAATGGAAAGATAGAGTGATACTTTCACTATGAAGCCACTCCCTAGCAGCCATAAGCGTATCTCTGACTGCTCCAGGTCATAACTTTTGTTCTGTTTCTGTATTGCTAAGTAGGTAATGAACAGTACACTACATTCAAAGCTAGGAAAACTATATGTAGCCTCAGTTATCTGTTCCCTACTGGCTTAGCATCATCTTAATTAATGTTCAATTTTGAGTACTTCCATTGCTTCGCTAAGAGATTATCAACATGTGTTTTTGGCAAGGAAAAGAAAAAGGCAAGATGTGACAACAAAATGGGTGTCGAGCCCTGTGGTTTGTAGGCAGAAACGCACACGAACTTGAAATGAACAAATTTGTTTCATATGAATTTCCTGTAAGCATAAAATAACTGTTACTACATTTCTGTTTCCTTCAGAGTTTTTAACTAACTCGCACTGACAGTTACATTTTTCAAAGAGGATGGCATGGTACAGGAAATATCTCCATGCTTATTCAAGGGAATAGTTTTTTAATACACAATTCCTCTTTCCTCTGGACTTGATGCATATGAAGTTATCTATTCTGTTCAGTTTGTTATAAGCATTTTACTTCCTTTGTATTATTTGATTTCAAAACAATCGAGGACTCGATTGTTATAGGATTCACAAAGTCACAGGGGTTGAAAGGATCTCAAGAGATCCTACTTTTCAAAAGCTAAACAATCGTAATATGTATTTTTCCTTTCCTTTACTTATGACTTAGCAACTTTTGGCAGTAGTAGTAGCAAGTGTGTGTGTGTATGTATATATATCTCATGGCATAAGCCTTGCTCTTGCTATTTCTTTTTTTCATGTTACACTCGCACAGGGAAATGTTTTTGTGTTCTGGTGGACAACAGGTCGAGGGAGGTGATCCTCCCCCTCTACCCTGCCCTGGTGAGGCCACATTTAGACAGTTGGGTCCAGTTCTGGGCTCCTCAGTTCAAGATGACACAGATCTCCTAGAAGGAGTCCAGCAAGGATTCCACCACAAAGATGATAAAGGGTCTCGAGCATCTCCCACATGAGGAAAGGCTGAGAGACCTGGGTCTATTCAGCCTGGGGAAAAAGAAGACTGAGGGGGGAAATCTGATTAATGTTTGTAAATATTGAAAGGGAGGTAGGGGACAAATGGATGAGGCTAGGTTCTCCTCCCTGGTGTGTAGTGATAGGACAAGAAGTAATGGCCTAAAACGTGGATGCAGAAAGTTCCGTACAAACATGTAGAAGAATTTCTTTACGGTAAGGGTGACAGGACTGCCCAGAGAGGTTGTGGAGTCCCCTTCTATGGAGATATTCAAGACCTGTCTGGATGTCTGCCCACGTGACCTATTGTAGGGTCCCTGCTTTAGCAGGGAGGTGGACTCAGTGATCTCTTGAGATCCTTTCAACCCCTGTGACTTTGTGAATCCTACAACTGTGTGAATAAACAGCTTTTACTAGCATAGTAGTGCTGTACCTTGTATCTGCCTTAGCAAGGGTATCAGCAAATCTAACCTTTCAGCTGTGTATGTCCTCCTTGTTTTGCTACCTTCATTGCAGTTAACTTCCTGATGGTATTGCAGTCCTGCTGTACGCTCTGTCCCACCAGTTCTGTGGGCCTTGGCTTCCAGTGCCTTGTCTTTATTCTTCTATACTGAATTGGAAAAGCTGTATGGCTGTTGGTTTCAGTGGCACTTCTGTGCTGTCAAGAGCTGCTTCTGAACATCTGGCTTATAAAGGAGCTCGATTAGGGTAAATGTGAGGCTGCTGTCAGAATATCCACACTAGCAATGCTGAAGCTTCTTCCACAAAGTACCATGCAATTTGGAAACTCTAATTTGGGTGCAAGCATAGCTTTATTGATAACTATTTTTTTTTCCTGCCCAAAATCTCAGAACATATATGCACCAGTATTTCAGCAATGACTCTTTTATAAAGAAAGTAATGGTGACAAGAAAGCTACACTTGTTAGTGACTTATGGGACATTCTTTTCTTTTTCACAGATACTGTGTTTTTCCATTTGCCACCAAGATGTGGGGACCGAACCACAGTATATGGTGTCTCTTGCTATAGGCAGATTGAAGCAAAGGTAAGTTTCCAAGCTATGAATAATACTACTGAAGTAATAGGCTTTATGCACTAATAATTCTGAAATTCAGTGGCTTGTATTAACAGCAACATTCAAACTACGTGATCAGCTTACTTTTAAAACTATCTATGAAAATGGACACAGGAGGTAGCTACAGAACTTGAGAACTATTATTTCCTTTATGTGAGAAAGCATATTTTGAATTTTTTTTTTTGAGACATCCAAGGCAATTGATAAATGTTTTGGTTTTTGAGAACTAATCCAGGCATTAGTCCCAAGTAGCAAAACCAACAGTCTCTCAGGCTGCCAAGTCCTGTTTCCAGGAAGAAAGTTTCTTGGGTGGAAGCAGTTTAAATTTCTCCAGTATGTGACTGTGAAGAATTTTAGAGTATTTATTGGGATCATGCAAATCTTTACCTATTTCCTTTGTGTATAATAACAAGTATACAGATGTATAATCAACAAGTATACAGAGAAGTTAGGCTGAGAGCGTATAGCTGGAAAGACTGTCACATTGGGAAAGATAATCAGAAATAAATGGAAAATGCTCACCAGTGTTGTAGGCTTGCAAGAAAACTCCAAGAGAAGCGATCTCCAGAAAGAGATCCTTCCTCAGTGGCAGTCAGCCCTTAAATGGGGTCTAGGAGAGGTGGAGCCAGGCTCCACCCCTTCCCATCACACAGGTGAATTGCCTTCACC
Source organism: Pavo muticus (assembly GCA_016647715.1). NCBI lineage: Eukaryota > Metazoa > Chordata > Aves > Galliformes > Phasianidae > Pavo > Pavo muticus. The sequence continues at coordinate 1,528 of JACDJE010000520.1, read as the reverse complement.
TCTGCTCCCACGGCTGACTCAGTGCTCGCCTCAGGTGATCAATCAGAGGTTCAGGCCATGATTCAACAGTTCCCATACACGTTGCCAAAAAAAAATGCTTGCATTGTTAACTAAAATCTTGCCATTCATTGTATGCAGCTCTATATAGGCACCTACTGTTCCTGAATTTTTAGCGATAAAGCTGGAAAAAACTGGTGAGAGCTACAGTGTACATTTAATTTTCAAAAGTAGCAGCAGCAGTAATCTACATAACTACAATTGAGATGTTATTACAGATTTCTTGAAAAGTAAATAAAAATCATTTCTTTTCAAGTGGCATGCCAAGAATCTGGAGTGCCATGTGGACTTGAGAGCTAAATTAGTTTTGCATTCGGAAGATGCAAATTTTGTATTCTGTCTTTAGCACACCTTAGTTATATTTCAAGTTTCTATTTATGCTTTACGAGAAATTTTCCGTGTGTGGGTTTTAGTGGTTTCTTTTGAACTTAATGTTGATTTTATTTTACTCACTTAACTTTACAGCCAGTCTTCACATTTATTCTGTGATTAGTCTTGCTCTATTTAACTGCACAATTGTTATAACATGGGTTTATTGTGTCTTGATTTCAAGTTTATGCTGTTCACTAACAAATCAAAATGGTTGTTTAAATTGTATTCTTTGGAGAAAGTAGAATACAAAACAGTGTGTGTTTCAAATAACAACTCGAGCACCCTTTCCATCTGGCTTTCTGATGTGTGGGCTGCAATCCGCACACTTATTGTTTTGTGCAGTTAGAAGAATCACTACTGCATTTCTGCCCTTACCCTTCTAGTTTTGCTCTTTACTACCAGAGCCATTTGGTCTGGCTGAGAATGGAGTTTCTTCTGGAGATAGTACCTCCTTTATTTTATGGATGACTTAGAGAAAATCCTTGAGTATTAAGTATGTTATTTCCAGGTAAAGACTTGACAGCACAGTTCGTTTTCATAGATAATATTAGAGAAGAGCTAGCTGTTGTGGCTGCTTCTGTCCAGGTACATCGCCTGCGTTAAAAATGCCTTTGCCTTTTCCAGGGCTGCTTCAGGGCTACTCCAGGACTATTTACTCATAGTAGTGCCTTTCATACAGTCCTCTGCCTGTCGTTACAGCTGTATTTGGATTTATGCTGTGCTCAGTGAGTTGAGAACACAACTGCAGAATCAGTGTTATGACTGTAAGAGGTAAAAACATACTTTGATGTGATTTGGGTATTCCACCACTGAAGGCAGAAACTCTTAGAATTTTGTTTTAGTAGGGAATATGTGGCATGTTGACCTGACAGTTATTTTTGGAAGTGTGTTTAGGTAAATATGCTGTTATACTTCTGTTTCTTAGGCATTAAAAGTGCGACAAGCAGACATCACCCGAGAAACAGTGCAGAAAAGTGTCTGTGTTCTCAGTCAGCTGGTAAGAATGTTCAAATCTCAAAACGCTCCTAAGTAATGTATTAAATACTATTTGTTTTCTGTATTTTTTCTGGAACTTTTGGCTCTAAATATGTTATTTTTT